>OZ038505.1:33596829-33674329 GCA_964036315.1 Acanthosepion esculentum
TAACAGTAAAATATATATTTTTAAATTTAAAATTCTCAGCGTCACTTGTTCGTACGCATGTGCAGTCGCATCAACTTAAAAATAAATTTACTCTGAGGAAGACCTAAAAGACGAAACGCGTAACTTACAAACCTTTTCCACTTTGTCAAGCTTCTTTTCTCTTCTCTTAAACTGATATTGATATATAAGCATTTATATATCACTATCCAATATATAAAGAGTATCCATAAAGTTCGTGTACACATTTAAAAATGTATAACTTTATATGTATTTGCGATAGAAATAATCTGTAAAAAATGTTAAAAAGTTTTAAGTATAGCTCAAATAACTAATGTGATTTCAGGCATTACTGTAAATCAATTGGCAAATATTTTCCGTGAACTGAAAAATCGTATTACCCTTTGTATTGCTAATGATGGAGGACATGTGGAAACTTAAATAAAATTTCAATAAAACTTAACAAATATAGATTTACTTCTTTCTAATCCTTTTAAAAAAAATATTTCTATCGCAAATGCAGATAATGTTATAAATTCTATAAAGTGCACACGAACTTTATGGACACCCTGTATATGTGACTAATTATTAAACATGTGTCCTCTCAATACGTGTTTTGGGGAGTAAGACGTGGACCTCGTATGTTGGTCAGGAAATGAAGTGAAATAGTTTTTACATGAAATGTTTTAAAAGTATATTTAAAATTAAATGACTAAATGTTTAAAAAGTTTATTTAAAATTAAATGGCAAAATAAGGTCCCGGATACAGAAGTGACCAAAAGAGCTGACAAACGATCACTGTATCCCGTCCTCCGAGCTCTGTGTCTCGGATGGCTTGGGCACGTTGCGCTCAGGGATAACTCCAGAGTTCCCAATCAGATACTGAGGGGAACTGAATGGGGGCAGGCGTAATGTTGGACGACCCAAGCGTCGCTTGATGGACCAGTGTTAAACGTCCATAATGGAATTTTCTATCAAGATTGGGATGCTGTTGCCCCGGATCGAGTGGAGTGGAGAGTTGTTCTTTTCGCTGGAGCACAGAGCTATGTAGCGAATAGGGATCAGCTCACCGGAAAAGGCTAGACAGACACAAATGCACCAAGGCGGATAACTCTACATTATTATGCTCCGGTGCTCGTTGTCAGAAACCATGCCGATCGTCATAATAAAAGTTAATAATAATAATAATAATAATATATATATATATATATATATATTTATATATATATATATATTACTACAATAGACAACTTGCTAAAAGGCGTAAAACTCTAGAAAAGAGAAAAATTCAAAACCAAGAAAATAAAAATATAAAAACGAAGAAAAAAACTAAAAACTAAACACTTAACTACGCAATGAATTGAAGCGGTCAACGCATAGAATATCGTGACGGGGCCAAAAAAAAAAAAATTCACAAATTCAACAAAAGGAAGCTCGAGTCGCTACCCAAGATCCCGGATCTGATCATCTTTAAGCGAGTAGAACTATATATATATATATATATATATATATATATATATATATAGAGAGAGAGAGAAAGTGGGTTGAAGTGAGAAAATATATATATATATATATATATATATATATATATATATATATATATATATGTATAGTGTATCACTGAAAAACCCTTTGAGTTGTTCAGCTAGAAATATATTAGATATTAAAGATTTCTTATGTATTTTGGGTCAGCAGAAAAAAATCATCGGCTGACAATGAAGGAATGATGTCAGGCCAATGAAATCTTGCATACATTAATTTAAACTCTTCTTATGAATAACTGTATTGTTTCCATGTAAAGTTACAACTGACTGTTCAAAGAGGACTGTTGCTCAAAGACGTCATCAGCACCTGATTCGCACCGAAGTGTTTTTTTTCATGTTGGGAGACAGATGATAGCTATATCAGGAGAATAGGGAGGGTGACCACAGCTCAAAGCCAAAGTCACGCAGAGGCGCCAATGAATCCAAAGACCTGTGTCCTGGAGCATTGGCCTAATGGAACAATTCACCTTTCATCAGTTTTTGAGTGTTTGGCCTTGTTAGCCTTTATATCATCAGCAAGTTAGCACTGTTGATAAATTTGGAACGTCATCTTCTAATCTACCAACCATGTCAGCAAGAAGGCTACTTGGGGTCTAAACTTTTTTTATGCAGGTACTTGATAAAAACTCGATGCCAAATTCTGTACATTTTGAAAGAAAAAACTATTAGTTATTTTCGAAGTCTTCTTTGAATACCATAATTCCCCATGTATAATACGCCTTCATCTATAATATACAGCACTAAAATTATGCTGAAACTGTGGGAAATGCATAATACGCACCCCTTGTTTAGTAATCAAACCCTATAAATTGTACTTATCCAATTTATTACGGACAGTGTTTCTTGATCTTATTTAAAAAATGGTTTTAAACATAGAATATTATTCTAATTTAGTTTTATGGTAATTCTTAATTTATTCTAAGGCTATTTTTTGAAGATTTTTTGTAGCTGTGCATAATACGTAGCCTTGATTTTGCTTATTATTCTTTTTAGAAACAAATGCGTATTATACATGGGGAATTACAATAGATGTCAGTATAAAGGGAATGAATCAATGTCGTTATTAATAACAAAATTTGAAATCAAGTATTCAAGTTTTGACAGTATAAACAACACTCCTTCATAACCTCACTGAGTGCAGGTGGTAATAAAACATCGGGCGATATATAATAACAGTAAATGTTTTATAAATAATAAATAGATATTTTTCCTCACTGCTGATTGAAAACTGATGGCATCGTGCTGAGTTTTGTACTTTCGCTGAGAGAATATATATATATATATATATATATATATATATATATATATATATATATATATATATATATATATATATATATATATATATATATATGTATATATATATCCGAATGTAATGAGAACGAAAATAATATACGAATTCTAACATTCAAAGGATTAATTCAAAAGAGGGCTCAATACCGATAGTAGAGCAATAATTATTTATTATAATTTTGTCATATAGACAAAAACAATTTACTTACTACAAAGATGCAACTTCGTTTCAGTGCATTTAATTGCACTTCGCTTGGTGAGATCCAAAATGGTTCTCACCAGCTGAAGTGTAATTAAATGCACTGAAATGATGTTGCATCTTTACAGGTATATATATACCCTCTTCCCTAACATGCCTAGAGAAACTTAAGCAGAAAATCACTGAGGCGTTGTAATAAATATGGCGACAAAGATGACAACAATAATCTGAATAATGTATATAGTGTCCATAATAGCTCATCTCAGAAATATAGACAGATATCATTAAGTCTTCTTAGTGAAGTGATTTCGCCATTAATCACATTAACATTGCTAATTATTTCTTTGTATAATTACTTTATGGTATATATATATATATATATATATATATATATATATATATATATATATATATATATATATATATACATATATATAATTACTTTATGGAATATATATATATATATAATATATATGCGTGCGTATGTATATCTGTGTGCGAGAGAGTGGGTGTGTGTAAATTATTTCAGATAGATTGTATGTGTATAGTAACAAAATTAAAAGGAATAAAAATTAAGCGGAATAACTATTCTTCACTGATGCCATTCGTCCTCTGAGGGACTTTAGCAATGCAAATGTAGGATTTTTTTTTCTTGCACGTGTTTATATAGAAAAGCAACATTACTCGCTTACTTTTGTCTTACCATTCTTTGAATTATGCCACTTTGCGTCCTCCGCATGTTTTGATTGACGTTTCAACAACCTGAGGAATATTCATGAACGTTCTCAAATACCAGGCTCTTGCCCGCAAGTTGCTTTTAAGCACAAAGATAAAGGTATTAGTCCTCCTGAATAGAGATGATGAAGATAAAAGAATATGAAGGAATTTATATGACGTGAAGAGGAGGAAAATATAAATGTAGAAAGAGAGGAAAGAGTAGGAGGAAAAAGAAAGAAAGAATACAACCCGTCTTAGTAAGAGAGAGATAAGATGAAGAAGATAGAGGAAGAGATGAAGAAGAAAAACAAGAGGATAGATAAATGTAGAAAAGAAAACGGGAAAGAAAAAGGAAAATATGTATTAAGATATATGATTTGAAAATGAGAATTGAGATGTGAAAGAACGAGAAAATGAATGAGAGGAATAAAGGAAAGAGGAAAATGAAGATGCAATGCATAGGAAAAGCATTAATGTTAGGAGAATGAAGAAAGCATTAATGTTAGGAGAAGGAAGAAAGATAAAGAGGAAAACGAAATAAAAGAAGAATTACGAAATGCAGACAAGAAGAGGAGGAAAAAGAAGGAAGTGATAGAGAATGAAATGAAGAATAGTACTATATATTCACGATACTGGAATAAAGTAGAAGGAAGAAAACTATTTGAAAAGAAGACGAGATGGCGAAAGTGAAAGGAGAAGAGAAATGAGAATAAGATGGAGAAAAATATGAATTGGCAAATCGGCGAAGAGAAATAGAAAGAAAGAAAAAGGGGAGAATGAAGTAGAAAGGAAGAAGAATATGCAGAAAAAAACCCAAAAAGAATGACGAAGAGAAATAAGGAATGTGTGGGAGAAGATGAAAAGTAGGAAAAAGAGAGAATGATGGAAAAGTAAAAAGGAATTTGTAGAATAGCAGAAAAGAATGAAGGGTAATGAGAAATATAAGTGCGGAAGAAGAAGAAGAAGAAGAAGAAGAAGAAGAAGAAGAAGAAGAAGAAGAAGAAGAAGAAGAAGAAGAAGAAGGAGGAGGAGGAGGAGGATAGAGTGAATATAGAAAGGAAGAAGAGTGTGCAGAATAGAAGAGAAATGAAGAGAAATAATAACTGCGGAAGAAGCAGAAGAATAAATAGACACATATGAAGAAGAGAAATTGGAAGACTGAAATAGAATAAAACGCAGATAAAATGGAAGAACTATTTATTCAAAGAAGACAAAAATTGAAAACTAATAAATATGACTGTGGAAGAATAAGAAGAAGGAAAATAGATTAAAAAAAAGACATAAACCAAGAAAAATATGTAAAATAGAAGTAGAAAGAAAGTCGATGTATGAATAGAAAAAGGAAAAAGAAGAAGAAAAATAGGACTTAAGACGTTGAAAAATATATGAAGAATGAAGAAGGTTAATGAAAGAAATAAACAACAGAAACAGCAAGAAAACTTTTAGATTAAAAGAAGGGAGAGGGGAGAATTAGAGAAAAAATAAAAAAAAGAAGAGTAACAAGAAAATAAGGAAGAAAGTGTAGAATAGAAGAAAGAGAATGAAGGAGAGAAATAAGGAATAATACTGCAGATAAAGAATAGAATCAGAAGGTAGACAAAAAGAAAAATATTTAAAAAAGAAGGAGAAAGAAGGGGAGAATTAGGAAAAAGGAAAAAGAAGACTAACAAGAGAATAAGGAAGAATAAGTGTTTAAACTTAAGAGGGAGAATGAAGGAGAGAAATAAGAAATTAATATCGTTGAAGAAGAAGAATTTGAAAGAAGAAGAAAGAAAAGACGAGTAACAATAGGAAAGGTAGCAATAGCAAGAATAATATGTTAAAATGAAGGAAAATGTAGAAAGAAACAGGGAGAACGAAAAAACGGAGAAAATCAAGGCAAAATGCAAGAGAAATATGAAATTTGACTGAGGAAGGAAAAGAGATAAAGAACAAAGAGAAAGAAGAGTAACAATAGAAAAATATGTAGAATAAAACATACGAAGAAGAAGGTGTATAACAATAAGGAATAATAATATATAGAATAGAAGAAGGTGATTGAAAAACAAATAAATAAGAAACGGGAGGAACGAGTGGGAACGCAATTCGAATGTGTAGAATAGAGAAAAAGAAGAAGGGGAGATAAATTCGAAATGTGTTTGTGGTAAGAACGAAGTAAGAAATGGAGTCAGAAGAGAAAAAAAGCCTGAAGAACATGTCGAACAGAAGAAAGAGTAAATAACAAATATAGCCTGAGAAAAAAGAAATCAAATAGAAGAAATGAAGAGTAAAACAAAAGCGTATGCAGAAAAGGAGAAAAGGACGATAGGGAAATCAAATTTAGAAATCACGTGGGAAAATAAGAAACAAAAATGTATCTAGTGAATAGCAGTTAGAATAAAGGAGAGAAATGTAAAAGAAGATATCCCGAAAAGCCATTGAGATTGAAAAAGAATTGAATATTTTTGCCGCTTTCCCAGGAACAGAAAGAGAGTAGAATTGTATCGAAAGAAGATTTTGTTAACGGTCTACCTGACACTACCCAATACCATCACTTTTACGACTCTTAAAAATATTACTGATAATAATGTACCCTAAAAAAAAAAAACAACACAAAAATACAAACATGATCCCAGTGACATGATTTATGATTCACTCGTCTCCATGTGGCACAAAGAGTATCTCCTAAATCCATTATTGTTAGGTAAACCGTAGATTTTCGGCGGCGTCCGATGCAAGATATATTTTCAGCTAATGTCTTTCTCGCCCTGATGTTAGTATCAATTTTGCTAGCTTTTGACCCGCTTTCCAGTGTCTGGTTAGTATAGTCATAAATAAAAAAAAACGTGTATTCCTTTTTTATTTTTCACGGTAGTTTCAGTTTATGGCCAGTTTTTGAAATTTTTATTTTATTTTATATTCTAGAATTTTCTTTATCATTACTCATCACATTACTAACTTTTCGCTCATTCTGTCTGAAGTATCTCTTTCCTTCGACCAATATTCCCAAGACTCGAGGCTCCTTAAACTTTCACATTCACCAGCGTTTAATAAATGTATTATCGACTTTGTTCAAGAATTCACAAACCGCATTTATTCAGCTCTCTAATGAAATAAAATTTTACTTGAATAAAATATTAGTCTAATGTTTGCTTCACAATCAGTTTTAAATGGTGTAGTCTTTACTAAAAAGGTCTTAATAAGAAAAAAATTACAGTGACAAGGAAGGGTGATATAATCGCAGCCGAAATCGGTTTAACTTCGATGTTTAACAATCGTCTCAGCAGTGAGAAGGAGTGTTTTCATAGGGACGCCTAAATCTTCCACTATGTTGTTATGGAATAAAACAATCCATGAACTTCGTATCGACTATATTCAGGCACCAAAATATCACCACCCCTGTCCTTTAAAACAGAAAGAATGTAGATATATATTTTTTATTTTTGTACTTATAAATCACATCAAATAATCTTTGTATTTTTCTACATTCTAAGATGTTCTTGTGATACCAGTTTTAATCTCCCCGATTATCCCATATGGCGTGGACACTACGCAATATATATCAAATACGATTCTGTTTTTATGTTGTATTGTTATCTACCATTTAAATAATAAAAGCAATGCCAGTGCTCTCAGCTTCATTTTTTCGTTGAAAATCAAATGTTGTACATAAAAATTAGCAGAATTCACGTTTAGTAGATATGTTTCCTGCTCGCTTTTTCGGTAGAGGTTCGAATTGACGCAAGATTCATTTGAAGACTACTACTACTACTACTACTACTCTTCTTCTTCTTCTTCTTCTTCTTCTTCTTCTTCTTCTTCTTCTTCTTCTTCTTCTTCTTTTTCTTCTTCTCTGTTCCGTGTTTCCCTCCAGGTCGTGCCTGATCATGGTTCTACACAATTCTCTATCCTTTTTAGCTTAGAGTAAATTTTGTTCTTTTGCTATCGCTCCTAACCACTGTTCTGCCAACACGTAACACAAGCTGTTCAGGTAGGTTATGCTCTGCCTCTAATGTGTTCAAAATGCCCTGTGAGTGTCAAATTTTTCAAGCCTTCTTTGCTCATTATATGTCCTAGAAATTTCAAGTATATCTTCTGGTTTTAATTATAAGTGCCTCTTTTGTTACCATTGTGTTTAAAAAATTCGTCGTTGCTCAGCGTCCTTCTGCAGAACACATTTCTGTTAGCTCAAGTCTCTCCTTTATCTTTGATAAGATGTTCCATAATTCACTGGCATATAGGAGGACGGATATTACAGTCCCGTACTCTTTTCTTTGTTTCTAACGAAATTTTTAGTATGACAGAAGTTACCTACAGATAAACAAAGGAACGAAAAGAAAGAATGCACAATACTGTGTGAGAAGTTATTCACATACATCAGCATAATTCACACACCACCATTACCTGGACGATCATGGCTATCCACGACTTCCTGTCTATAGGTGTTCTAAGAAACATGTGACACTTTATGAATATTCCTTGTTTTTTATGATTTCACCCCTAGCAAGGAGGTAAAGCCACTAAGACACTAAGCGTTACTGTGTGTGAAAGAATAAGAAAAATATTGTAACCCAGAAAAGGTTACAGAATGTGGAATAACCAAAACAGAGTTTGGAAAATGAAATAGCATCAACAATATACAATACTCGCCAGCAGCGGCATATAGGTAAACAACTGCTAGTGGTGTACCACTTGGAGAACATATTACCCCCATTTACAATAGTGTCCAACATATTTATGAGGATTGGAAATACCCATTAGTGCTCATAGGTACGGTATATAATAGATAGATAGATAGATAGATAGATAGATAGATAGATAGATAGATAGATAGATAGATAGATAGATAGATAGATAGATAAACATATTGGTGAAGATAGATAGATAGATAGATAGATAGATAGATAGATAGATAGATAGATAGAAAAACATATTGATATAGATAGTGTTGTAACCTAGAAAAGGTTACTAAATGAGGAATAACCAAAAACGGAGGTTAGGAATGAAATGTTAATCTTTGTTAACATCAACAAAATACAATACTCGCCAGCGGCTTGAATTAGGTAAACCACTGCTAGTGGTGGACGACTTAGACAGCATATTATCCCCACCTACAACAGTGTCCCACCCATCTATGAGGATTGGGACCTACCTATTAGTGTTCATAGGTAAGGTATAATAACAAAAAAAAGAAACTTTAACGAGGACAACAATAATAGAAGAGGAATCAAGAAAACAGCCGATAACGATTGTAAGTCATTTGAATTTTTGAGGAGAGACCCACAAGCAGTAAGTGTAAGAGAGGAAACTGTTAGCATAGAACTTAGGGTTACATTGAGCTAATTCAACTGTAGATTAATGAGAACTTTTTGCCAACCCAATAATTCACTTAAATTCGTAAGTTCTAGGTACCATAGCGAAGTGGTCATCCGAATAATTGCCATTAAAGTATTTATAGAAAGGGCACATGGAAGCAACTTTACTGCGATGGGAAAGTGACTGCGGCCGAAACACCAGTTCAGGGCCAATCATATTCCTGATTCTTGTTTGTATTAAAATAATCAACCGGTATTTGTTAAGATTAGGTTGCTTCAAGAAATGCCTGGAAATATGCAGCACCCAGTGAAGATCAGGTTCACTAAAGTGATAATGTTCTGAAAACGGCTCTTTATAAAGATTGATATTTTTTGAGCGTACCATAATGCTGGCAAGGACTTAAAACTTGCATACCGAGTAGGGATCGTACGCGTTATAGCAGCAACTGACTTCGCGAATAATATGTTAATCCCCCACACATACACACACACCGAAAGAGACCGGCTAACAGAGTGGATTCTTAATTGAAAAAAAAATAAAAAAAATAAAATGAATAATCTACACAGTTATCAGATTTGGCAAAATACTTTTTTGTTTCTTCAAATTAAACAGTTAGCTGTTTCTGCAAATGCCCTGCGAACCTAAAAATTCACAAGGGACAAAAGAAAATTTCTATGTGAAATCGGAGTTAAATCCAACAAACCAATAAAAGCCCACAAAAAAAAAAAAATCATTTTTAAGAAATCATCCTCTTTGAAAAATATCTCAGGACTCTTTCGCTTTGTGCCTCGGTGCCTACTCACGCACGTGGCAAAATCCAGTTTTTAGTTTTATTGTGAGTATATATATATATATATATATATATATATATATATATATATATATATATATATATATATGAAATGAACAAGAGGAAAGCGTGATTCAGATGCACTACGACCAACTTTGCTTTGTAGCCAGAAGTGTTTTTTAAAACAGACCATGGTTTTCTGGAGATAACTATGCGCATTTTTTTAAATAAAAAAATTGCACTCGGAATGCTTGGTGAATAAACAATGAGAAATGAACTCAGGTTAAATAATATTTATTTGATAATCGGCTCTGTTTGAATTCTCTACGTGGTGCTTTTAGTTTCCTGCTTTTCATCATTACTCTCCCTTTTTACGTTACTCTCCTTTTTGTATCTTACTCTCCCTTTTATATCTTACTCTTCATTTCGATAGAATTTGTCTTCCTTTGTTGCAGAATTACTCTTTTTGGCTTTTTACTATTTTTTGGCTTAATTTGACCATTTTTATTTTTTCTCTCGTTTTTTTTCTCTTTTTCAGCTACCTTTCTTTCATTTTCCTTTCTTTTTTGTTTGTTCCTTTCATATATCACTTTCTTTTTTTCTCTCTTTGTTTTCAGCACATTCTTTCTTTCTTCCTATTTTTCATTTATTCATTTATATTCTTTTTTCTTTCTTTAGCTCATTTCTCTACCACCATCAATTTAGCTAGTTAACTATATATAATATTTGTCATTCCTTTCTTTTTTTTATTTCACTCTATTTTTCATTTTTCTATTTTATTCTCTCTCTCTCTTATATTTTCCGACTTTGCAAATCAGACGCTTAACAGCACTAAAAGCACGTCACACACACACATACACACATATATATATATATATATATATTTATTGTGTGTGTGTGTCATCATAATAATAATTCATTTCATGAATACAAAAATAGTACAGAGCGAATTATCACTACCAATTATAAATGGTTATACATATATATATATATATATATATATATATATATATATATATATATATATATATATATATATATATATATATAGCTGGCCGCTGGTATTCGAAGATATCGTCTACTACGGCGGCTAGCTAATACCTATTGCAGATGCTTTCTCAGGCGCAATTGTGTTTATTCAACAAGCAGAGGAGTCCACCTGTGGTTTATACTCCAACTATGCTGAGCAGTCGTTTGTTACAGAGCGTGTTATCTAGAGTGAAACTCTCGGACACGATGTCTTCGTGCTAGCACACCTATCGACGGCTTCCAAGAGTTGCGTCTATCCAATTTCACTCACAAGGCGTGGGGAAACCAGTGGTATGGTTTTCTTGCACTTTCTAGAGGTGTCCTAGTCGCTATCTGTCTGTCTGCTTTTTAAATAATTAACTATTTTCTCCGGTCTTAAAAGTAAGCCCGGTATTTCAAATAAAGTAAAACTGCCAGTTGATCATGAAAATGACCTACAATCTGTATTTAATAGGGACAAGAAATGGCCCGTAAATTTGATCGCCTCCAAAATTCTCTTTTAATCAGCGTAGAAAAACACTTTTGCCTTCCATAAGTATGAATGAAGCTAACCTCCGGCTGAGCAACTGAATACCCCTCCTGGCTCTACAAGACATCCACTTACATGAAGTGGCATGGTTATAGTGAATCATTAAGGAGGTCTGCTGCTAGGAATGTTGGTTCACTGTTTCGTGCTAGACAGTTTTGTTCGCCGGAATTCATCTTGCACGCTTATAAATCTACCATTTGATTGTTGCTGCTGCTATAATATCTCGGGGATTCTTAACAAAATCCAAATGTTACAGATCCTAACGTGGCATCTCTTTCACACCGTCTTCATGTTTCTTCTTGTGTCTAAGAGTTCCAATGAGTCTTCTTGATATCTCTAGATTATGAATTTCACCTACTTGAGTGGCAAATAGGTCTCCTCGTCTTTCGTCTTGAAATACCTAGATGTAACCCAAAATTATCTTCTAATAGTTTGTTTTTTCTTGAACTTATCGCCGGTGGAAGTCACTTCTGGCTTTTTGATTCCCTGTCACCTGCGATCTTCGAAAATGCAAATGCGTCATCACTCCCCATATTATGTCACCGTGAATAATGTTCTTTTCTTTTTCTTGGTATTACGCATTTAGCAGGAAATTTAGGTTTAAGGCTCCAATTTCCTACATAGAATTGTCCCACGGGACAGCCGAGTGGATTAAGCGGTTGGTTAGTGAATTTGCTGACATAGTAAATGTGAGATCAATCCCCGGTCCACGCAGTGAGTTATTGACCTCAATCAAACAATAATTGAGCATTATTAAAAATAAGAACTAGATGGGCAGCAAAACGAGAACAGGGCGTCAACACAAACATGTGCATTTAGTTAAAATGTTTAGAGCAAAAGCAATCTGTTTGAGAAGAGATATTTCTGGAAACCAACATAGACTAATAGGTTATGTTCTAAATTCCATTTAGGTTACACGGATCAACATACATCTGATGAAAGCAAAATGGCTGAAACTCTGTGTTAACACCACCGTAGATAAAGACAAAAGTACGCGTGTAATTCATGCAGGTTTTAAGTGTTCGGTCAATGAATACTGAATATTATGGAATCGGTTAATTTTTCAATTACCATTACCAGGGAGTTTGAATTTTGACTAACCCTTGCAAATAACATACAACAATAGATTGAGTGAACACGACTTTCTAAAATGGAGAGTTCATTAAGTGCATATTTAAATAGACTTTGGTTAATTTAACCTACTGGAACACAGCATAAGTCGGTGATGTTGCGGTTGGTAGAAATATGTAGGAGGCATGATGGAGTAATGTATATCGTGCTGATGGGGGAATTGGAGAGCGGAGTTCGAATTCCAGTCGGATCCATTACATTCACTTAGACGTTATTACCCTTGGGAAAAGCATGAATCATCTTCCCCCCGCTCCAGCTATGGGTAAATAGCAACACAGACCGGGTTCTATAATCTTGAATGGCAAAGGTCTATTGCAGAAAGAAATGGCAACCTACTGCGGGAAAAATAATCTGCCTCGTCAGTCATGTAACGAAAAATACATAATCGTCTAAGCGTGTATCACATAATTGAATGACGCTCAGAATCAGGAAGGAAGTGCTGAAATTCCTAGAAGTAGGATTTGCAAAACTTAACCTTCACAGCGCGTATTGAGGAGAAGGCAGTGAGTTGTCTGACCAACGAACGTGTGGGAATGGATGTTGGAACGATGGGCGGCGGCCTTAGAAAAGGTAGAAAAACTGCTAAGGGCCAAAAATAGGAAGTTGTGGAGAGCCATGAGCACAAAGAACGCAAAAGAATATATAGAGATTGAGCATTTGAGAAAATAAAGAAGAAAACATTTTCGTCCATTCCGGGCCTCTTTTCTGATATGAATTCTTGATTGGATAACATTTCAATTTAAAAACGGACGAAAATTACAAATTGGATAGGTGAAGGGTAGGAATGAAAAGCCACAGGCAATGGGCGATATAAAAGAGTTATATGATACAGATAATGTCAGTTGCAAATGATCGTAAAATATACACCGGTGCTTCTGGATTCTCATTGTCACGCTGTGAAGGTCTTTTGTTGGACGAAGGTTTTCTACAAATTCCATGAGCAGAAAATGTCGAAGGACAATGTGTCGAAATACAAAATGACGAAGGACAAAGTGTCGGAAGACAAAATGAAGAATGGACAAAACGCTGAACAAAGTATCGAATATAGATAGTGGGGCAGAATGGGTTCTATGGTCTTGGGTGGCAACCCGTCTAGGAGAAATTAACACTGAATTCAAAACTGTTTGTAGTCCTAGCGCAGCACATACTATACATGTAAAGAAAGGATCGCTCACATTGGCTCGATGATCCTGACTACGGTCGGATGATGATGAGAATAAGGAAGCGCTCAGTAAGGATCGAAGTCTTAAATGATTGGTCAACTTGAATATATCCTTAACCATTACAATTTTCAAATAAAACGTTTGATATCTAAGAGGGAACGAAGTTTTGGGTTAGCCAATAAAAGCATTGGTAACCACGTGAAACTAACTTCAACTGCAATTTTTACTACTACTAGTACTACTACTACTACTGTTACCACTGCTACTACTAATAATAACATTATTAATCAAACCGATTTCGACACTCGACCACTTATCCGACCTGACCAATTTTTCCAAGCCATTTCTCCCTTGAGTAAAGTCTTTATTTATGCTTCAAGGCTCTTTCGAGTTTTCTCGGCCGTTTGCTGAGCTAACAATTTTGTTATCTGTGTCGAAGTGGCTTGCAGCAAACAAGCGAGTCAACGAATTGCCGCGGTTCCGTGTATTGCAGGCGAAATTCTCATCCCTTCCACGGAGACGGCCCCAGGATATTTGTTTTATTAACTTAAATCAGCGTAACAGGTTTCGCTTAGGTGAGCACACGCGGGTGATGCGATCGCATTGCTGCCGAGGTGTACGGGAACCCAAAGAGAGTAGGATTGTATGACGGAAGAAAGTAAAAGGCGAGAATAGATAGAGATAGAGAGAAAGAAAGGAATATGAGAGGGTAATGAGGAAAATGAAAAAAGGGCATCAAATGATGGGAATGGAGAGAGGCCAGAAAAGAGAGTCTGATAAAGACATAAAGAGAAAAAAAGGCAAGAGAAGAAAGATAGTAAGAAAAAGAAAGATAGAAATAATGAATGTAAAAACGCAAAGTATAAAGCCCAAAAATCGAAAAAATAGCGGGAAATCTATAAGAAAATCTAAAGGGATACAGGTTGAAGGAAAAAGACAGGGAGTAAAAGAAAGGAAAGAAAGAAAAATACGAAAGATGGCAAGAATGGATGGCATAAAAGAAGGAAAATAGCAGAAAATTCAAGAAAACACGTAGAATATGATAAAGAGATAATGGACGGAGAGAGAAAACAAAAAGAGAACAATAAAAGAAAGAAAGAAAAAATAATGAATGAATGAATGCATGTATGGACAGATGAAGGGAGGTGGGGAAAGCAGAAAATTAAAAAAAAATAGGCAAATTCCCACAAAATATAAAAAGACCAGTAGGAAGACATAGACTGGCGACAGAAAGAGAAGATAAGAAAGAAAGAAAGAAAGAAAGAGAAGAAATAAAGAAAGAAAGAGAAGATAAGAAAGAAAGAATGAAACAATTGAGATGGAATGAATGAAGAGACGAATGGAAAGAGGGGAAGAAAAACAATCGATAAAATAGGGGAAAGGCGTCAAATCGATAAAGAGAAATAAACTGAAGCACGAAAGGCAAGAGAAAGAAAGAAAAAAATATTTTAAAAAATATTTAAATTCGAGAAAATAGACGAAACCTAAAAATAAAATACAGCTAAAAAGACAGAGACTAAAAAACGATAAAAAGCAGAGTAAAATGCGAAAGAAAAGAAAGAAAGAAAGAATGAGGAAAAAGAGGCGAGAAAGAAAGAAGGAAACTGCACAGATGCAGGGTGGATACGAGATGAGAAGAGAGACAGAAGTATACATGAAAACATGATAAAAGCAAGAAAAAAGATAGAAAGAAAAAAGATAGAACAAAGAACAAATAAGGAAAGAGCACAAAGAAAGACAGAAGGAAAAGAAGTAAGAAGATAGAAGGAGGAGTTAACGAAGAAAGAGAAATAATGACAGCGCAGATGTGAGCGACGTAGCGAGACAGATGAATGGATAAAACCCGAAGACAAATATGATACAGGTAAGAAAAAAAATAGAGAACGGAGAGTAGAAAGATAAGGTAGTAATCAGGAAAGAAAGAAAGAAAGAAAGAAAGAAAGAAAAAAGAAAAGGAAGAAAAAAGAAAAAAAGAAAAAAGAAAAAGGAAAGGAAGAAAGAAAAAGGAAAGGAAAAAATGGAAAGAAAAGAAAAAAGAAAAGAAAGAAAAAGGAAAGGAAAGGAGAAAGGGAAAAAAAGAAAAGAAAAAGAAAGAGAAAAAAGAAACGAAAGAAAAAGTGAAAGAAAAAAAAGAAAGAAAAAATGTGAGTGAAAATAATCACGAAAGACAGACAAGAAAGTATCGCGAATATAGGGAAAAGATGTCCAAACGGGAGAAAAGAAAGATATAGGAATCCGAAAGAGAGATAAGCAATGACAGAAAAAGGATTAGAAAGAATTCCTCTCAAAATGTCTATATTGTTTCGCTTGAGCAACAGCTGCTGGATTTATCTGAATTTTAAACATTTTCATAATCAAATAAATAAATGTACTTAAATGTTTCGAAAGAGGAATGAATTTAATATTTTTGTTTAAGTGAAGCGCTCAAGTTAGCTTCAGTTTGCAACGACATAGCCGTCTCTTCTGTTATGTCTCTCTTAGTGAACACATATATAATAGGCTTCTCTTTCTGTTTTAGTTAAAACAAACATGTAAGAAAGACGTAACATTCGTTAGGAGGCCATATGGTGACTTTTCGAGAAACAAAGGGCAGACAATCCAGTCCTCGTGAGTACATGGAAAAGTTTTATAATAAAATTTTCTAAGCAAACGGATAGATTTTTTATTTATTAATCCGACAGTTTTTTTTTTGTTTAACTTTAAACGTTGTTTTTAGTGGATACTCATATTTGAGTAGACGCTCCGTTTATTTATTAAACAGTATATTTATTTATTTTCGTCTACCGGCCTTGAATATAAGATAAATCTTATTGTTTTGAAACGTGTGTAAATGAAAATATTCTGCCGCATATATATATATATATATATATATATATATATATATATATATATATATATATATATATATATATATATATATATATATATATATATATATATATATATATATATATATATATATATATATTAAAAGATATAGTTTGTGGTACAGAATTTTATGACCGCCATGAAAAGGCATTTTATTTTATTACCACTCATGATGGTAATAGATAAAAAATAAAACTGAAAAACGGGCTAGCTAACCGGTTTCGAACCTCGCTCAACAGAGTTAAATCGAGGTTAATAAATTAAATACAATTATCACTGAAAGGGGATGGACAATATGTATTGGGAAAAATATTGCTTAGATGGGAATTTATATTTTATCTTTGAAGCCTCTCTGTGTAAACAGAAGGACTTCGTACTGTGCCTCCAACTAATTTCCATCTAAGCAATATTTTTCCCCAATACATGCACAAGAGACGGCGTTTTAGAGAAAATGGAAACAAAAATCAAACTAATTCTTAACATCAGGAAGAAACGGTTGCGGTTTCAAGGGCCTATTATCAAGAAAGATGTCTTGTTAAGTCTGATACTCACAGGGAAGATAGAAGGCAAGAGAGACAAAGGAAAACAATGCGTAACATACTTAGCTTGTGTAAATGGAGGATGGAACAGGGTTTAGGAGAAATAACAAAAGATAAATGTATAAACAATTACAAAGGATAGGACCTCATAAGTAAGAGAAAGAAATATTGGTTTGGTCAAAATGTTTGTTCGGTTTATTAAAATATATTTCGTAATTAATAACTGGACAAAATTTAGGCCAACCCAGTATTTTGAAAAATAGAACGGAGGTAAAAACAGATATGTAAATTCAGTAATGTTTGAAGAGAATTCAGTTGCTTTTGCCATTATTATTATTATTATTATTATTATTATTATTATTATTATTATTATTATTATTATTATCATCATCATCATCATCATAATAATCATTCTCCTCCTCCAGGATGTTGGCGATCACCGCTCTCCACAATATCATGTTTTTTGAAGTTCTTAGCGATTTTTACTTTTGCTATCCCTCCTAAACACTTTTCTGCCAGCCATTTACACAAGCTCTACTCGCCCTCAGTATGTCATGGAAGTATCGAATTATCGAAGCCATCATTTCTCATTATGTGCCCTAGATATTTCAACAGTTTCCTTCTGATGTTATACATTCTTCTCTTAAATCCTTTGTTGCTCTCATGTTCACTTAATGGTATTCTCGGCATCATTCACGAGATGCTTAGCATATTTGTGCCTTAAAACCATCTATGTTTCTTTCTATTTTAACTTCTTCCTTAATCTAATAACGCGAAAGCAAAAGGCATCGATTAAAATGCGACATGAAAAAAAATACTTTTCAAATGTTAAGAAAGTTTAAACTACAGGGTGGTCCGAAAGTCTAGTCAACCTTACATAAGATAATTTTCAATATCAGATGGATGACACGAACTTTTACAGTTTCGAAGAGAGGCTGTTTTTAAATGCATGCAAATATGGTCGTGTGCATTCTGGCAAGAGGAAGCAGAGAGTTTCATATGGACGATGCCAAAATAAAACCCCAGTTGAAAGACGCAGCTTCGTAAAATATTATACCGGACATGGCGCCATAGCATTTTGTGCCACGAAAATTATGGTGTTCATAAAGACCTTCGCGAAGTGTTACAAACGTCAATGAAAGTGAATAAACTGAATCCAGTACATGTGCTTTGTATTACTGTATTACTTGTCCTTCTATTGTTCTCATTACTTTTTGGTAGGGGGTGAAAGATTTTCAAACCACATTATAGGTGGATTGGTTTGTTTTGTTTTGTTTTGCGGCATATCAACCTCAATGGGTTATTTAATCCAGACAAAAATTTTCATTGTTGGTAATATGTTTTTTTCAAAATTCTATTTCTGGTAATATTTTTTACTTCAAAATTCTATTTCTGGTAATATTTTTTACTTCAAAATTCTATTTCTGGTAATATTTTTCCTTCAAAATTCTATTTCTGGTAATATTTTTTACTTCAAAATTCTATTTCTGGTAATATTTTTTACTTCAAAATTCTATTTCTGATAATAATTTTTACTTCAAAATTCTATTTCTGGTAATATTTTTTACGTCAAAATTCTATTTCTGGTAATAATTTTTACTTCAAAATTCTATTTCTGGTAATATATTTTACGTCAAAATTCTATTTCTGGTAATATTTTTTACTTCAAAATTCTATTTCTGATAAAAATTTTCCTTCGTTGGTAATATTGTTTTTCTAAAAATTTATTGCTAGTAATATTTTTTTTACAAACTATATCTGTTATTAAAACCTATTTTTACACTTTCATAGTGTTTTGGCCCCCCGGTATGGGGGTTAACTAATTTTCCATAGCGGGGACCCTAACAAGTGCTATCACCCCGGGTCATGGTGGACATGGGAATACCAGCAAATAAGAGGTGGTTCTACGCTCGTCAAAACCTGCAGAGGCTTTGCTGTTAGACGTAGTTTATCGTCTTACCCAGGACGTGGAAGTAGTTTATCGCCTTACCCAGGACAGCATTATACATGGAAAAGATATTCAAATTATCAGTATCTACTTTTCTTCTTCTTCTATGTGCCGTTTCCTGATCCCTGTCCGGCCAATCATTTTCATAATCTCGTTTGCTAGGTTATGTGCTGTGAGCCTCTTGTCTCTCTTGCCACGAATATATCCTGTGAGTGGCAATATCCAACACTGGGGTCAAACGCATTCTGCGCGGATAAAGTATGATTTGAAAGAATAGACAAAATAGAAAGGGGCACAAAACAAGGCAGGCTGATTTTCCCCAGTTTTGGAGCATAAAAACCTTGCACTCAGTGTAAAAGCTGGGGTTTCATGGGATAAGTACTGACATCAAAAATAAATTTATAGCTTTTACCAATGTGTCAGTATTTTGTTTTTAAAAAAATGGAAAGAAATACCTTATTTCTGCAGGCTTTTGCTTACAGACTTCAAACTTTTATTATTTAATGAATAAATCCAAATTAAATTGATATATTTTGTCTGAGATACATTGAATTAAAAACATATTTAAACCAGAATTTTAATTCTGAAAAACCACAAACAAAATATGCAATTTTTCTTACTATATTCGATCAGTAAAAACTGTAAAAACATTTGTAAACGACTATAAAAAAGGATAATCAATGTATAAGAATTATTAGATCAATTGTTAGATTATTTGATCGATCTTCATTAATAAAAAGAACAAAAAATAGATATGTGTATATAACACTATAATATTTCTAGTCATCGATTATAAGACAAAATGTTGTAAATTTGAATTGTTTATTGACAATTCTACTGCAACTGTTCCATTGTTTAACATATTACATCATAATATAGCTAAATTTCTATAATATAGCATAATATAGCAGTATAATTTCCATTTGATGCAAAAAAGGTCCGATCTGAGGCACAATGATTTAGTAATAATGTGTTTGTGCCATGCATCTTGTCCATATACAATTCGTCAAGTCCCAGTAAATTATAATTTTTTTAAGGCTGTGCTTTAAATGTATCTGTCTATATTTCTGAGATGAGGCATTATGTACACTATTTATATTATTCGGACTACTTTTTCGCCATATTTATTACATCGTTTCGGAAAAAAATCTCCTGAGCCGACCAAGCATAGAAATGAATACAATATGGGAACAAGTAATAAGGAATGCCAGAGAAAAGCGATAATAACAACAAAAATTGCAATATGAGCTCTGGTAAAAAAATGCAATGATAGCAGCATAAATTGCAATATGAGCACTTAGATATGGCGCGCGGAACTAAACAGTCTACACCAGTGAGCAAAATAAAGGGTTCAGTTCGACATTTCAACTACCTGAAGAAGGCCGTTATGATAAACATGGCAACAAAGATGGGACAATAGTCCGAATAAGTGTGCTCTAAACCTTTCACTGATCACCGGAATGAAATGTCAATGCTACGATTTTGAACATAGACTTAATGATTTTAAACTGATTTCCTTGAAAAGCGGTAATATTTGGTGTTCTTATTTATCGTGTCAAGCCCTATCTTTTAAATTGAGTGCAATACCACGGTTCCAATATCGACATATCCTAGTATAAATGATATACAGTTGCGGCCAAAATGTTCAGAACGCCATTGTTTTCATCAAAAAAGTAGGTATAATTTTTTATCAAAGTTGTTTTATATTCTATAATTTTCAGGGAAAATAGATACGATATTATTTGTTATTGTCTGGGATTTTGGTGTAATTTGAGAGGATAATACAAAAGTTATGGATGATTTAGTGATACACTGCAAAACCCATGGCGGCCAAAATGATCAGAACGGTTGAAAAAATAACAAAATAATCAAAAATGACAGAGAATACTGGAATTATTTAATATTTAGTGTGAAGCCCTTTAGCTTCAATCACACTTTGACATCTTTGACTGCATGAGGAAATAAAATTTTCAATTTCTTGCTTGGTGAACTTATTCCATTCTTCCTGAAGGGCATTCCATAATTGCTCGGATTTCTGGCTTTCGAACGTTCTCCTAGAATATTCCACACATTTTCAATAGGATTGAGATCTGGGCTTTGATCAGGCCAATCCATAACAATAACCTTTTCAGCCTTGAGGAAGTTCATGAGCACCTTAGACTTGTGACATGGGGCATTGTCCTGCATGAATATGGGTGGTCGCTTAGTTGAATTTCTCAGCACAGGCAAGACATGTCACACGGAGGACATAATCCACAACAATAATAAACAGAAACGGTACAAGTGTATCGACCTGGAGTATTCTAGCTCTAATGGAAAGACGTGGTGTTTCTCCATCAGGCGTGACAACGGTTGATGATGTGTCTGTGTAATGAACCTGATGGTGTCAATCATTTTCTCAGCGATCCCATTAATTTTTAAGAATCTCAGGCATTTTAGATTTGTCAAAAGTCAAAAGCTTTTGAGAAGTCAACGAAAACCAGTGCAAGGTTTCAGTTTTCTCCGTTTGGATTCCTCTATAAGTCTGCGCAGATACAGAATCTGGCTTAGGGTAGATCTGCCACGTTTGAATCTTCTTTGTTTTTTCGGGAGTACAGGCTCAACGAATGTTATCAAGCGTTTGAGGATGAGGTTATTGTACAGCTTGCAGCAATTGGCATCAAAGAGATTCTTTTATATTCGGTTGCTAGAAAGACGTCTCTTTTTTTTCTTTTTTTAAAAAATGGAGTGTTCTGTGATGTGTCCAAATATTTGGACCTTTGAATGTTGAGACGGCGTGGTTTCAAAGGTGGAGTAGAAGCTGATGACAATTCCCATATTTCCAGATAAGGGCTGGGATGTTTTCTATACAAAATGCTTTGGGACATTTGGGTAGTTTGGTTGTTGCCTTAAGCTCACTGATAAAAAAGGGAGAGGTATCAATCTCTAGACGATCCAAGACTTGAACAGTTGGGAGAGTACTGTTCTCAGTAAGTAATTTCTTTAAATGGTTTGACCAGTTTTTAGAGGTTTCTCGTAGGATCCTCTCTTGATTCTGATGGTAGAGCCAAAAAGTTTGTTGGAGAGGTATTTTACAGGTTTTTCCCAGGTCTTTTAAAGGTCTTTTTCCAGGCTAGATTGTGTTACTTTCTGATGTCCTGTCTTGAAAGGCCATCTATCTTGCTGTTGATGTAGTTAGATTCTGATTGAAGATAGGCATCATAAAGTTCCTGTTTGGTCATAATCTGCTGTATCTTCTTTGCCTGAGATGGAGACTGGTGGTAGGATTGTGAGATAGCTTTGAGGTTGTTTCTTGACTCGACTACGCGAGATGAGTTACTGGATTTTATTCGGCCTCTACTCCTTTGAGAAGAGTCTCAAGTGCTACTTCCTCAGTAGATGAAATATGACTGATATACACTTCTTCAATATTATCTCTGGTTATATCAACAGCGGACAAAGACTGGAATCTATTGTATACTTCAAGAGCGAAGTTTTTCGACAGGTCGTGGCTGCATGAGACCTCTTTCCAGTCAATCTGTTTCACGGGGTGTTGTTTATCTCGTTTGGATGATCTAATCCCAAGTTTGATGGTAGCGGAGATGACTCTATGGTCGGAACGAACAGAGTTGAAGGACGAGTAGGAACTATAGTCTCGAATACTATTCCTCCTCTTTTTCCGAAAGATCAGATAATCAATCTGAACACTTTCAACAAAGGCGTAATCAAATGTCCACAGTTGACTTTTAGGCTTCATGAAGCGGGTGTTTGAGCTGAAGAGGTCGAATTCTTCCATGATGTCTTTGAGGTATTTCCCGTTGCGGTTTGTCTTTTTGTTAAGGTGAAATTTACCTCATCAGTTCCTAGTTTGGCATTTAGGTCACCAGAAATAACTAGAAAATCATGCAGAGGTACTTCTTCTACAGTTGTAGATAAAGTTGTATAAAAGTCTTTTACTTCGTCTAATTCAGAGGAATCGTAAGGACTATAGGCACATATCACGGTTGTTTTAGCATTGCCTTCTAGTACTAGTATTCTGGGGGAGATTGATTCACACCCTGAAGTGATTGTTCCTGGCTCCAGATGAAAAAAGAAAATCAACACCTCCAACGGTGGCATTGCTGGAGTTTTTTTGCAGTTTAGGAGGTGACAAGTTGGTAAATTCCTGCTTGTTGATATTTCAAGATGTCCTTGGACTGCAGGGATAGATATAGATTGTGATTGTGCATTCTCAGCTAGCTCTTCTAGAGGGCCGAGTGTCCTTGCATTCAAGGAGTTGACAACTCTATGCTTTTTACAGCTACAATGCGAGTTTGTGATATTGATGGACCTGACTCATCACTATTTTGCGATGCACTTCTGGTTAAATTCGAGGCATCACCATCATGCAATACACCATAAGATGCATCATGATCAGAGGCAAGCCCGGGGAGGTAGGGGCTTTACCTATATCAACAGGTATACCATAGATTATGGTTCCTTGAGGAATAAGAACCCCGGTGCAGTTAATTGTAAAATCCATAATCTTTTCAAATGTCTGATACATCGGGAAGAGACAGTTGAGGTTTCTAGGGCACATAATGAGGAAGGAAGGATTGGAAAATGTGATACTCGCATGACAGATTGAAGGCAAGAGGGATAAAGGAAAACAACGAATAACATAGTGAGCTTAAGTAAATGGATGGCGGAACAGGTTTTATGAGAAATAACAAAGACATAATTTATTAAGAGCTAAAAATGACTGGAGGTTTTTGAAAGCCATACTCTACTACGCCATAAAGAATAAGAATACCAAAGCGTATTTTGCATAAAACTTCGTAGATAATATGAAAACGAATAGTTGATTCAATGCAGCTTCCATTAATTTCATCGATTTCAAGGATACACCAACTGTAATCTGGAAAACAATGAAGCCACATTTTACCAATGTTTAACGTATTGACTCTTGTTCATTTACGGTTCACTTAAGCCATATAGCCATTAGTAGAGTTTTACCGGAAACATAATATTTCGTTCCAGAGCCTGACCATTTTGCCCAAGACTTTATTGTAGACAGTTGACTTGATTTTCAGCTAATCGCTCTGAATATTTCTTTCTTTTATCCGCAGATGACACGTTCATACCAGACGACTGCAATCCCTTCTTTACATTATCATGTTTTCCTTCCTCTGTTACATTATTATCCATAAATTTTAATTCCATCACCTTCTTGATTTTTGTTTCCCTAATGAACACGGTGTTGAAATTCTAGTCAAGTTCCTTATATTCAAGTACTTGTAAATAACCTGGGAAAAGTTATGAATTCAACTCTTATTTAGGATTGAGAATCAGCTCAAGTACTAGTCTTCCGGGGTGAGATGGACTCGACCAGTAAGAGACTGTTGCAGGCTCTAGATGAAGGAAGAAAGCCAACACTTCTAACGGTGGCATTACTGGAGTTTTTTGTAGCTGAGGAGGTGACGATTTGGTAAGATCCTGTATGGTGATAATTCAAGATGTCCCTAGAATGGTAGAAGGTGTGCTTAAATGGCTTAAATAGTAGAGATTGTGAAATATATTGTTAATGCAGGTTTTCTTTTTCTCGTATTCTTTCACCCTCAGCAACCCTTGCATTTTAGTGGCTTTATTGCCTTGTTTCGGGTGAAATGATTAAGAAAACATTTTGCAAACAAAGCAAACAATTATACGTACCTGCGAAAATAGGAATTGGCTTTAAATAACACAAAGTGTTGATAATCCTTAAAAACACAACCAATCAGTCCATAATACACAACTCACAGTTTGGAATCTTGTGTTTGCTGACAGGCATCCTTTTTGTCCTTTTTCAGTTGGTCATTCTTTTCTTAGCTTTCCGCTACTACACTAATTTTTTTTTAATTTTCTTTCTGGACGTCCCAGCAATACAGTGGTGTGTCTGCATGTTATAATCTTAAAGTAATGTGCGCCAGCAATAATAATGTGTGCCAATACTAATCCCGGATATATCTTCTCGTATTATTAGAATACAGGTAATATATATCTGGTGCGTATACAGTTGCGGCCTAAATATTCAGAACAGCATTGTTTTCATCAGAAATGTACTTATAAATTTTTATCAAAGTTGTTTTATATTCTGTAATTTTCACAGACAATAAATACGATATCATTTGTTATTGTCTGAGATTTTGATGTAATCTGAGAGGAGAATACAAAAGTTATGGATGATTTAGTGATTTAGTGATTGCCCTGCAAGAATCTCTCGCTTCCCTGCCAAATATCTTACAGATACTGATTTCTCTATCTGTCTATATATTTGAGATGAGATATTATGTACGTTATTTACATTATTCGGACCATTTGTAAACTTAATGAATCAGCACATATGCTAGGCTACAAAAATCTCCTGAGCCGACCAAGCATAGAAATGAATATAATATGGGAACAAGTAATAAGGTGTGCCAGAGAAAAAGTGATAATAACAACAAAAATTGCAATATGAGCTCTGATAAAAAACGAAATGATAACAGCAAAAATTGCAATATGAGCACAGGTAAAAAAATGTTGCCTGAAGACATTAGGTTTATAATACCCAGAAGTTCATAAACAGATGTCATCAAGGACACATAGCACAATGTATAAAGGCTTTAGTTAGATCCAGTGACCCAAAGAGCGTGAGTTCAATACCCGGTTAAGGCAGTGGAGAACGTTCAGAGGGGAATTAACAGGAAATAACTGATAACTGAAATCCATTAGACATGGCACGTGGAACCAGAACTGTCTACCCCAGTGAGCGAAATAAAGGGTTCAGTTCGACATTCCAACTACCGGAAGAAGGACGGAGCGTACAACGAAACGTCGTAATAAATATGGCGACAAAGATGAGAACAATAGTCCAAATAATGTAAATAATGTACCGATTTCTCTGATGGCATCGCGCTCATCAGTCTCTAAGGAATGCGCATGTTCTCCAACTGCGTATGTCTCTTATCTCAGTGAGTCAAAAACTGAATACAAGAACAGATATACAGCCAACAATAACCACCCTATAAAATCCCTTAATAACACCAATTTGAAACAAGTTGAGGATTATAAATATTTAGGAACATTCATCTCCTCCGCTTTGAAAGACTTCCAAAAATGGAAGGGTATGGGAGGGATGATATGCACTAGATCTGGACATCACAACTGGACATATAACCGAAGATTAAATAATTCAAGCCACCGTTGGTCCGATTCTACTCTAAGGCTCAGAGACATGAACACTCTAAAGGCACAGAGAAACGTCTGAGCTCAAAACCTCTCTTGGAAACGCCATCAGGCCATCCACCAAATCTACATCAGTCTTCCTCTCACTTACGTGCTCGTCGAGCACAGTTTGCTAGTCAGTGCCACCGAACCGAAAATAAGGTTGTTTCCTCTATTCTACTCTGGAGGCCCGCGTCAAACCTGACCAGGGACAGAAAACTATTATTCCCTGGCGTCATCTCAAGGAATGCAGAAACTGATAGTTTTAATGAAAATGTAATATTTACTGTTGATTTCAAGAAGTTACTACACATTGTTAATATATTGTGTGGTCCTGCAGCTAGAATAATTGCGTTAATACACCTGAGGGTAGATGCGTACAAATCCGTCACCGCGTCTATTCTTCTGATGTATTCTACTCATTAGATCTGTCAGTATTCATGGCTTAATCCAAAGCTCTAATGTGTCTAATCTTTTAATAGAGTGGCATTCATCAATCGGCCTTTGTTGTTTTGCATGCACTTTAGTGATATGGAAATCTGTAATGATAAAAATCTCGCCTTCGAACCAAGTCCTATATCAAATATTATTTCAGCAACAAGATATATATAGAGAGATAGTTATTCAAGCTTTCGTCAATTTTCTTGAACCATTCATTTTTATGCAGCTCTAAAGCCTCAAACACTTAGTCCAAAAATCTTCAGTTTTCGTTGTGTGACTTTTTATACGCAGCGATGTTCACGATGTAAAAGGCTCGGGAGCAATCCGAGGTACAAAGTTAAAGAGTAAGACGCAAAATTTATGTGAATATGTGGGGAAGATGACTAGAATAAAACAGGTTAAGATTGTAGCGACTGGTGAATCATACTCTTGGGAGTCGGTTCCAAAAAGCAGCGGTTCGCGGGAAGAAGATGCTCGAATGGGACATACCTCTCACCGATGGAAAACGAAGGGAACTAGGGTGATTTGCTACGATGTGCGAAGTGGGCAGGTCGTGGGCGAGAACTCGTATAACTAAGGAATGTACAGTGTTGTCCGAAAGTCGTGTTACCCCTAACAGTATCATCCTCTTCTTTCTGTGCCCGTTGAGAGAAAGAAATAGTGCATCATTTAGTAGACATGCCTTCGTTAAGAAAAATAAATATCCAAACAAGGGAGATAACCTCATCGGGAATTTTCAATAATTCTACCAGTAAGAAAGAAGGCGGGAAGACAACGTAAAACTTACGACTGGACAGTGCCAGGCTACGATTTTCTGGGACGGGGAACAGATTTAGAAAAAAAAATAGCATATAGCGAGAAACAAACTAGACCTAGCAGTTAAGATACATGACTTCCATTACGCCGACAGAGACAAATCTACTGAATCTACTGAAGACGCTGACACACATTTCTACGAAAATACACAAGGAACAGGAGCCCACGGAGCAGCCGTGAAGGCGCTTATTAAACTTAAACACGCCTCAGGACTTGACCCATATTTCAGACCTGAGGAAGGCAACGTATATACTCTTGACGTTGACAGCCCTAATAATAGATGCCAAATTGTGGCAGAGGGTGAAAGCAATACTGGCGGAGAGAGCGGGAACGGCAACGGCTGGTCTGCCGAGGTCATAGGCAAGGTCTTGCCGAAAGAGACACATAACACAGCAGAAACATACGTCTTCAAAAGGAGATTTAAAAACTTAGTGAAAACAACCGAAATGAACAACACTAAAGGAGTTTTCGAGAAATTATTCGAGGACGAATCAGGAATACACAACTTTGGATATTACTGCAAGGCAAACATAACGTCAGACAATTACATATTTCCGTACCATTTAACTACGTGGATTCAACAACCGAAATGGGAGGCGAAAATGAAACTTACTACAAGTTACAGAGTAAAATCGATCGGATTCCAAATAGACAATATAACATGCGGGGAGTGGTCGATTAAAAACAACGAAGAGGTATTTGTCCCAAACCCAGAACCGTACTTCGACATATACGTAGATAAAGGATAATGCATAGGATTCGGAAACTTAATGGCAATAACTTCGGTACGAAACAACAAGTTCACATTAATACAACCCATGACAGCTAAAGAGGCTGAATTATGCAAATACAAATACTCGTACGTTATTATGTCGGAGATTTTTCGGAGATAGAAATAGCGACAAAGAAGCGAGAAGTTTGTGACATTTCGTCTATGAGGAAGGGTTTGTAGGGTGAAAATAATGTGTCATCCACAATGATGCGGAGACGCTTTTGGAATCTATCGAAACCAGAAGATGAAGAAAGGGAAGCTCCTATTCATATATGAGAGTATTACTCCTTTGTATGCGTAATCTGGCTCGTGTGAATGTAGAAGATGGCGGGAGGAATCAGGTATTTACCAGGAGCTGTACACAGAACCTGCCATTTCCCACGAACTTTTTCGTATTTACAAGCACCATTTACAAAGTCTGGTTGAGCTTAAGGCCCGTCAATGGCTGAAGGCACATGACCTATATGAAGGAACATCTACACGTTGTGATAAATGATGCTTCAGGGTCCGATCGGTGAAAATAGAATGTATGTGAGTCATTTCGCTTTCCTGTACGCCTTCTGATATCCACATGAGGTGGCTGGCTCTATATATCTATCTCTATTTCCCTCTCTCTATTTATCTCTGTCTGTCTGTCTGTCTGTCTGTCTGTCTGTCTGTCTCTCTCTCTCTCTCTCTCTCTCTCTCTATATATATATATATATATATATATATATATATATACATACACACACACACACACACACACACACACACATATATATATATATATATAAAAGTGGACATGTAAGTCAGCACTTAGAGGCGACAGTCTGTTTCATGCTAGTGCAATCGTCAGGTTGCCGATTGCACTAGCATGAATCAGACTGTCGCCTCTAAGTGCTGACTTACATGTTCACTTTTATATTTAGACACGCTCTATCTCTGATATTGAGCACTTTATCCCATAAATATAGCACACTTTAAGACTATATTTCTTTATATATATATATATATATATATATACACTGGAAACCAAAGGTTTGAAGACAGCCTTTAGAATACGGAGGAAGGCCTAAAATTTTAGGTTGCGTATCTTTTTTCAAAACTAATTTGCAGCTCCATCTTTTTTTAATAAAGGAATATGGTCTAATCCAAATCATATACATCCCAAAGTTCATGTCAAATGAATGCCCCCTTGAATGCTTTTAGTGTAAACCTAGCATCTTCGTTGAGTAAATCTCTTCGTCCATGTCTGTGAAGGATGCATTTGAACCTCATCTATCACTTGTCTTCTGTCACTGAGATTTCTGTCTTGATCAGTTTCTGTACTATTCCAAGCTGTAGCATTTTAGACTATAGAAAAGAATTCCTGTGCTTTGAAGCTTAGAGAGGATTTCTGAAATGTCACTTCTAGATATTCAATAAAACTTAGCGAATTCTGGCTGGCTCTTATTCTTGGACATCTAAACTATGATCATCCGGGTTTCTTTGGAAATAGACGCCATAATTTCAAGTAGTGTAAATATGCAGGAATTCAATGTCATATATTTATATTCCTATATATATTACTATATATAGGAAAATATCTGTCATGTTTCGAAAGGTATACTTACCATTTCGCGGTGGAACAGAGAAAAGAATACAAAGGTGACCGATTTTGTATACAGCACAAAAATCATCCGCTTCTAAGAAGACAAGTATTAGAAATTTACAGTAGTTTGAAATAGGCTAAAATTTTCAACAGTACTCTTTCTCTCTCTGTACATATATATATATATATATATATATATATATATATATATATATATATATATATATATATATATATATATATATATATATATATATATATATATATATTCTTAAGGTGTGCTATATTTATCGGATAAAGTGCTCAATATTAGAGATAGAGCGTGTGTAAATATAAAAGAGAATATTGAAGTCAACACTGAGAGGCGAAAATAGTAATTAGTATTGTGACATTGGCAAAGAGTGACGTAGCGTAGGCAAGTTTTGACGTCTGTATGTATTTTTAATTATTTATACATGCATTAGAGGATCCAGGTTCCTGAGTTTTAATTATTTTTATTTATAATCAGTTAATTTTGCTATATAATAATATTTTCGAGGAACATAAGTCAGTTTTTACTAATTAATTTGTCTACTAGTTTTTGGCATTGTCTGTGAGTAGCTGTCTAATATTACTATAATCATTATACTGCTTGTTAATTTTTTGTCTGATACGCTCCTCTTCCTCTCCCTTTCTCTCTCTCACTCTCTCACTCCCCCCCCTCTCTCTCTCTCTCTCTCTCTATATATATATATATATATATATATATATATATATTTATATATGCACATTCTAGAATCTGGAAAACGGTGTATGACAATACCTCACTTAGGCTTTTTGTGTCTGTCTACTCCACGTCAATATATTAATTTTTGCGTGTTATACTTCTCAATTGCTAGGAAAATAGTAAAAGTTAGATCTAGTGAAATCGTGATAAAATGGTATGAGCAGATAACAAAAATGAAAATTATAAGCCGACTTCAATCAAAAGATGGTGGGATCGTTGATGGTAAGTAGATATAAACAGATAAATATGTTAGGAAACGAAAAGAGATTCCTCAGTGAATGAAATGATATATATATATATATATATATATATATATATATATATATATATATATATATATATATATATGCATAAAGATATATATATATATATATATATATATATGCATAAAGATATATATATATGTATGTATATATATACATATATATATATATATGCATAAAGATATATATATATGTATGTATATATATACATATATATATATATATGCATAAAGATATCTATATGTATATATATACATATATATATATATATATATATATATATATATACATATATATATATTGTTAAATTGGAAAAAAATAAAATAAAAATAAAAGTTTAGAAAAACGAATAGACAAAATATAAAAAAAGTGAAAAAAAAATGAAATGTCTTTAGAGAAATAATTCATCGACGGTAAACTACGAGAAAAGGAACGAGAAATGACGAGATTTAGGAACGCAAATGGGAAGGCTACTCTTAACGTTGTTATTTTTTATTTCCTTTTTCCCGTTTGTCTGTCTAATGAAAACATGCGGAATTACTGCCTGCAGTCTGTTGCTATCTTCAGGTCGGATTCCCAGAGGGATTCCGTGCACGTTAGAGTTAGAATAATGGAAACTAGCGGCGTTCCGTGTGTTGCAAGGGCGACCTTTTTATGTAGGAAAAGTCCCCTCTAGCAATTTTTCTATGTGTATGCGTTTGGGGGATTTTATTCATTTTTACTGTGTTTTTTTTTCGTTTACTTGTCGAATTTTTGCCAACGTCAATGTGCATGCACACACATACATTCAAAGTGTAAGGGAATTGAAGGAAAGAAAAAAATGTCAAAAAAGCATACCTTTACGGAGGAGGTAAGGATAATGAGACGGAATAAAAATTTATGAGATGAAGATAAAAGAAAAGAAAAAATAGATGGATTTGACAGTGAATGTATAAATTGAATGGAATGGAAATTGTTACGATAGAATAAAAAATACACGTTTAAACCAGATGTTGTATATATATATATATATATATATATATATATATATATATATATATATATATATATATATATACTGCAAAATGAGACACAATAGCACACACGGAAATATCTATATATCTAGCTCTCTTTCCCACTCTCTCTTTTTATCTCTGTCTGTCTGTCTGTCTCTGTCTCTCTCTCTATACACACACACACACACACATATATATATATATATATATATATATATATATATATATATATATATATATATATATATATATATATACATATATACATATATACACGATCACACTGGAAACCAAACGTTTGAAGCCAGCCTCTGGAATCCGGAGGAAGGCCTAAAATTTTAGGTTGCGTATCTTTTTTCAAAACTAATTTACTTCCTCACTTCGGGTCAGTGTGATATTTTTTTCCTGTGGGGCCTTATCATATATTTAATAATAATAATAATAATAATAATAATAATAATAATAATAATAATAATAATAACAACAATAATAATAATTGTTGTTGTTGTTGTTGTTGTCATGCCAGTCCATGCAGATTGTAAGATACCTCTGAAGATCTTCAAAAAACTATAAAAAAATATATAAGGATCTTGAAGTGAATATCTCAAAGGTGTGGCACACGAGGACATTAATTATCCCAGTTGTAGTTGGAGCCCTCGGATCGATTGGAATGTGTTTTGATAGACACATTATTTTGTTCTTGTTAGCTTACGCCTTAAAGAACTATAAACATTTGTACTTACAAGAACAGCTCACACATTACTTAAAGCTTATCTAAGTAAAATGTTTGTGATATAACCTTTTTACTTTTTTTTTATAAAAATGACCAGGGGAAAATGACATGAAGCCATTAGGTCATTTGTTGGGACCCGGAAGAAAATGTCTCTACAACAGAAGCCAAAGGAAAGCACTAATCGGCGAAATATGTTCAGCAGGATTTTTATTGGAGAGTGTTTTTGAGAACCAGTTAAAAATAACTTCCATATCAAGCACTGACGAAGGCTACAGGAGTAATCGAAACTTCCATGATTTCCAAAGAATCTTATTAGGCTCCAACATGTCAATTAAAAATTGACAAATGTACAATATACACCGTACATTTCCGCGAAAAAGACCATCTTTCAATCCCCAAAATCACCCCATGAAAATTAGTGCCGTCTTATAGTACAATTCTAAAAAAGTTAAGAAACCTTAAATTCTGAGTGATGTTTGTCGGTAGGCTAACCTCGGCTTTGGTTCGATAAGCAATAACGTACATGAAAAGATTCATATTGCAGAAAAACTGATCATAAAAGTAATAAAACCATGTCTACCTTATATATTCCAGGCATAACTTCATCATAAATTGCCTATCGAAAAATAATTCAATATCAATGAAATCAAATTGTATCCATGAAATCTCTGCTGAGAAAATATAAATACCGAGTTATGATTGGGTTCACAGCAACCATTTATCTTTTGCTAAACTTCAAATAATCATCATGAGAGTTTTAATTACAGCAGTAATAATATTTAGAAAAACATAATATTCTCATTAAAAATTTCCCATTAAAAATATATAATCATTTTGGTGTTAATATGAAGTAAATAGCCATTAATACACCAGGCTGTTTGTAACTGTTTAAGAATAGGAAAGGAAGAGGAAAAAGTAGAATAACTATTCGCAAGAGATCAATAAAAGTAAACAAAACAATGGCATCCCTTTTAGGGAACGTTAGGAATAACATGATATAGAATCGGCTTATTTCGTTTATTTTGAATTTCTTAGGAAACTATTTACAATAACAATAATTTTATATAATCAATAATGTGTCGATTATACAACAGGTATAGGAAAAATTCATAAAACTTTGCTGTTTTTTTATCTAATGGTCATCTCATACGCGGAAATATATGATATATATATATATATATATTATTTATTTAAAATTATAACATAAATATGTTATAAAATCACTGCAAAAAATAGCCATTTCTTTCAACACCTCTGGTGTCTTATCAAGTGATGATGTTGAATGTAGAATAAAGGGATTTAAAAGTTTCAAATTAATGAACAACCCATCGTAAGGGGAAAACGCTGGTACATAAGCTGGAATGACCAATAAAAATACGGGAATTCAAAAACTTGACAACGAAGTAAGGTTATAATAGCTATTAAATGCTTTAAAGTTGGGGTTATACTAAAATAGAATTTATTCTAACCAATAAGTATTAAATTTTATCATAAAATTTTTAATTAAAAATAAAAGGTTGTCCGTTTTAAAATCAAAATTTAATTTATTATGTTTAAAATTATAAAATTACTGAGGAAAAAATAAAAAATACATGTTATCCTATCTATTTTGTTTTCATTCAAATAACGTTAGAATAGACGTTAAGATCGACTGCTCTTAACTTCATGACAACATGAATACATTTTAATTCCAATTTAATTGGTGTATACGGAATAAATTCCAATAACCAACAAATACTATTCTTAAAAGAGTGCTCAATACAGAGTAGAGCAATTATAATTATTTATTCGAAAAATATAACTTAAATGTTATAATTTTCGAATAAATAATTATATATATATATATATATATATATATATATATATATATATATATATATATATATATATATAGTATAGATCGCCACTGGTATACGAAGATACCATGCTAGCCAATCCTTGAGACGCATACTCGGACGCCTTTGTGTTTTTTTTCAAAATCCACAAATCCCACCAGTGGTTTATACTGCAACTAAGCTGAGTAGACCGTAGTTACAGTTTCTGTGAAAGAGTGTATTATCTAGCGTGATTGACAAGTTGAACAAGTATAGCAAGATCAAGCCCTCGTCCACGATGACTTGGGACTTCGTGCTGGCACAGCTGTCGACGGCCACCGAGGGCCTACATAATTTCACTCACAAGGCTTGGCTAAACCCGGGGTATGGTTTTCAGGTATTTTCCAAATATACCGCACACTGGGATCAACTCCACTAGTCCGATAACATGAGGAAATCCCGTCCCTGACGAATCGACCATGAAGAATCTGAACGTTCTACCCACTCGGCCGGGCCTATATATATATATATATATATATATATATATATATATATATATATATATATATATTTGAATTTTCATTACCGCTGAATCGAGTTGACGGAACGGTGCTATGAAAAACGGACAAGAATGCTTCCGCCGATGAAAACACAAATATCATAACAAATATGGGAGAAATTAAGGAAAAAAGATTATGAAGGAAACAGAAAGAGAGAGGAGGGGGTCAAAGGAAAATAGGATTAATTTAACTAATCCAACATCTTGTCATGTCAAGGTAGTGAAGTTCATAAAAGAAGCAATATATATATATATATATATATATATATAGTCAAACCTAATGAGCCAGACAAACCTACCAAGGTTTCACTTAGAAAGTGAAACTTTGGTAGGTTTGTCTGGCTCATTAGGTTTGACTAGGTTTGCTCTACGTTTGTATTGAGCTCTTTAGTTAGTTGTTTACTCGGATGGGTGTTTTTTCTTTGGGCCTTGAACCTGTATCTGTGCGATTATTTCCGACAGACTTTCATGTTCCTGGCTCTTTCTTTTTTAAAACCTTTTTTTCCCTTCGTGATTGATTTGGCTATTGTTAAATCAAGAGTTCGAAGGTTTTTCGACACGAGTATAGTTACCTATATATATATATATATATATATATATATATATATATATATATATATATATATATATCCAGACAAATTCATAATCTTTTCCATCTCTTCTGGACGGTCTCCTTATCTAAGTTGGTGAATGTGCCATACCCTTATCTTCATCTTTGGTGTTAAAATAAGATTGTTAGCCTCTTGCTCAACTGCGCCCATCTTACAATAATCCGGACGGTTGCAGTCTGGTGATTTACGTGGCCAGATGTAAGAGTTGATGCTGTTGCAGAAATTGTCTGACAGCCATGATTGCATTTCCTTCTTGTGTGGAAAGGTGCCGAGACCAAACATAGGGTCTTCCAGTAGACACTCTCTTGGCTCAGGGCAGCACTATCTCCTCAAACCATCTGATGCATGCCTCTGTGTTGAATCTGACGCTTTTGGGACAATGAATGGAGTCATAAAATCACCACCACAAGTGATCACTCCAAACACATTGATAATCACCATTAGACTCATCCAACTTTTTTTCGAATCCTCGGCAATATTCTCAGATTGACACACAAACGCATTGGAGCTTCCGGCGTGAATGCGAAGAAGTACAGCATGATGTTTCAAAATTGCTTGCGTAGTGAATTTCGTCATGATGCTCGTTTTCTTACAGACGGTGCCAAACTGTCCCCACTCTAATGTGCAGTCGACAAAATCAAAATCAAACAACGCGTATGCACGAATTTAAAAACATAAAATAGCGACAATTTAATCATCGCAAAATTTATAGATAGATAGAGAGATATATCGATAAATAAAATATTTTAGTAGCATCGGGATTTCCCACCTGATGAAGCGTTAATTTTTTTTAAACATTGAAACAAGATATACAGTTTTGTAGTGGGTATGTGCATGTTCTAATGTAACACTGCATATTAAATAAATAATTATTGTTCTGCTTTTGTATTGAGCCCTGTTTTAAATTAATGTTTTGAACGCTGAAATCTTACTTTTCGTTTTTTTAACATATATATATATATATATATATATATATATATATATATATATATATATATATATATATATATATATATATATTATAGTAAAAAGAAAGAACAGTAAGATAAATAATCCGGTGTTCTAATTGATATTATTATTTTTACAAAAGAATTCTCAATGTAAATTTACAGAGCATAAATATTATAAATTAACTGATTTAAAAATATGGTTCCATCCCTACACAGGAATTACCATGTTTCAAAACCAGAAACTAACCACTTCAAATTCAATTATATACTTAAAATAAAAGCACTAGTTCTGTTTGATGGTCAAGCAAATTTTGGAATTTTGAAAATTCCCTTGAAAATGAAACAGAACTAGTGCTTTTAAGTTGATTATATAATTTAATTTGGAGTTGTTAGTTTCTAGTTTCGAAACATGGTAATTCCTGTGTAGCGATGGAACCATAATTTTAAATTAGTTATATATATATATATATATATATATATATATATATATATATATATATATATATATATATATATATATATGCAGTATTTATATATATATATAAATATATATGTCATTCACAGACAATACTGTTTCGCTGTATCACAGCTCCTTAGTGCGACTAGACTTCCGAATGCCTCAAGCCAGGATTGAAACACAACTAATTTGGTGTCAGCCAGAGCTATCTTTACTCGGTAGAGTTACAAAAATAAATCAAGCGTATTGTTTTTACAAATGTAAACAAATGCCAATCAGCCAAAGTACTCCATTCATTTTACTGAAGAGCTTTTGAAGATTGCATTCCAGCATGATACAAGACTGTCACTGCACGTTTTAACTCTCAACTTGAAGTGGATAAATTGTGGAGAATACAAACTGAAATCTTTTTCACTAAGGAGCAGTTCTTAGGGAAATGTCGTCTAAGCTAAAACTACTTACATTTGGAATATGGAGGTTGCATGGCATATTCTTCTGTCTGAAATGCTGGAACTACACAGTGAAGCTGATCTGAACAATTGCCATTGGATATCGATAGAGTTTCGTTACCCCTAACATGTTGTAACTGTGGGGAAGAGGCTGCCTAGTGCAGAAAACCGTTAAAAAGTTTGTTTTGTTTAAACTTTGTCTTAAAAATTTGTTCTGCAATCAATTATCAAAACAGAAGATGGCATTACCTACCTTTTCCGAAGGAAAGTAGAAAGAAAGAGGTGGGAGTAACATACAAACAGACGCTACAAACATCCACCTACTTCTCTTGCTGTGTAGAGCTCAGAAATGAGGGTTCCTTCATATGGTTTTGGACCCGATTCTTTTTTAGTGTGATGGCTGTATATATATATATATATATATATATATTTCATCAGGCGGAAATTAAATTCATTTTACTTTTATTTATTCATCCATGGTGTAAAGTGAATATTGCCATATGTTTGAGTAACCCTTCATTCTTAGACCAATAAGGCTATCGCAAAGATAGTTGTAAGCAGGATATTAAATGAACACTTTCAATAAATTGTAAATTATTTTACTATAGAAATTGTTCGAAAATCATGAAGAAAGGCATTTAAAGGGGTCAGGAATTAATTCATTAATTGCAGAAGAATGGTTTTTATATGTACTATGCCAAAATATCGCTAATGATTTTACTATAGAAATGAAGACGCAACAGTTAATAAAGAGATGTAAGTGTTTTAAAACTTATGCCAAGAATTGTAACATTACAGTATTATTATTTGCATAATGTAATTGTCTTTGTAATGATATTATTATAGAAATGCAATGAAAATATTTGGATAACAAATTATGCAACACTTATTAAGATTAACCGTGTTACTTAGAAAGATTAATTCGTTTACTTATTTATGTTAGGTTATGTGTTGCTTTGCTCTGTTCTTCTTGCCTTCAATCGGCTTTGTGAGGATCAAAATTTCCGAGCACTATTTCCTCATTATTCGTCCTAAAATTTTCAATTGTCTCTTCCTTATGTAAAGTGTAAGGGGTTTTTTTTGTTTTCAGTTTTCTCTTAATCATCGTTGCTCACACGTTCAGCCCAAGGTTGCCTCAGCCTTCTTTTGTAAAATCACATTTCAGTTGCAGCATGTCCCTTCTTCATGTATGATGTGATTTTATTCCTGGCCCTTCGATATTTCTCTATATAGCCAGTTGCCCTATTTTGTCGTGGAAATAATCCTCAGTGTGACGATAAACTTAATCCAACCGCTAGTCATTTGATCAGAAGAGGTTGGAGCAGCGTGGAACCGCCACATGATTGATTCTCGGGTTGGTAGCACCTGTTAGGGTTTAAGCTATAGGAAAATACATTTTTATAGTAAAATATACCAGCAATACTTTATTATATAAAAAATTACCAACAATACCAATCTTTAGTAAAATTATCAAAAATACATATAGTTAAATTACCAACAATACAATTATAAAGGAAAATGAGCAGCAATAACTTTTTATAGTATTAGAACCTTGAATAAGTGCTCGCTGATTTTTCATGAAAAGTGAAGTTTTATTTACAAAAATTAGTAAGAAACATGTCACTGAAATTAATGTTAATCACTAGCCACTACTTTTTCCCATCTTTTAGGCAGCATTCAGATTTCAAATCGGAAGTACAAGATGTATTTTGAGGTTAACCACGAGTCGACCCATTTTTTGGCATCGCCATGAGAATAAAAGTGCTGCTCACCCAGGCCATGTGCCATCGATCGGAACATGTGATAATCGGACGGGACAATGTCTGGTGAAGACAGCCATTAGGAATTTCCATTTAAACGATTCCAAGTAGGTTTTCACCTGTTTTGCAACATGTGGCCTAGAGTTGTCATGTTACAAAATTGCATTGTCATGTCTGTGCATGTTAGTGGCCAGTCTTTCTTCAAGGGTCGGACCAAACATATCTCTTGTCGTCGATAGCGATGTCCCGTGATGGTTTCGGTCGGTGTGAGCAGCTCATAATATACTACACCCACCAAATGCAGAGCAGTAGCTTCGAACAATGGTTATTCGGCTTTGCCGTCGATATTGACGCATGGCCGGGCTCACTCCACGATATTCTACGCTTAAGTTTATCATAGTGTATCCCCTTTTCATCGCCGGCCACGATACAATGCAAAAACTCTTTCCTTTTCTGCCGTTGAAGCAGCCGTTCACACGTGTCAAAACGCCGTTCGAGGTCTTTCGGCTTCAGCTCATACGGCACCCAATCTCCTTGCTTTTGAATCATTTCTTTCAGACGTTTCGAAACTATTGTGCGATCAACGCCTAATAATTCTGCAAGTTTAACTTGCGCCTGAAACGAGTCTCCCTCTTCAAACTTTTTCGGTACGCCAGAGCGTTCTTTATCTTCAACATCAAAATCATTATTTTTCAAGCGTCTAAACCTGTCTTTGCATGTTTTTACCCTACAGAGGATTGGTCGCCATAAGTCTCAACAAGAATTCTGTGTGATTCAGCTGCAGATTTCCTTTGGATGAAATAGTGTAGTAAAATTCCTATCAAATACTTTTTTCTTTGACACGAAATCCGACATGTTTAACGCTATTAAAAACAAACTTGTTTACACTTCGGCGAAATGACATACACTGAATTTCAAGCTTGCTTAGAGTACTTCCTTATAAATGTGTTACCATCTGAAACTGTACGCACGCGGTTCTAGGAACGCCATCTGTTGGAAAACAGCGAGAACTTATTCAATGTCCCAATAGAATTACCGACAATTCATTTTATCTGTAGTTAGGAGCATACAATTGCATTCAAAATATACGTAATTGAAGGCATAAATTTGTGTTTAAAATATATAGATTTCGGCATTAAATAACCCATAGAGATTTTGATATGCCGCTTATCAAAATCAACCAATCTGACATCAGAAGCATACAACTGCGTTCAACATGCATTAAGGTGAAGGCCTAAAAATCTGTTCAAGATATTTCGATTTCGGCATTGTATATAACCCATAAAGATGTTGATATGCCGCTAAACTGAAACAACCAGACCAATAGTCGTAAAAGTGTTCTGTGATGTATTTGTTCAATCCCTGTCCTATTTTCTTTTCTTTTTGTAATATCAATGTCTCATCTGTGGATTTTAATGAAAATAAAAAAAAAACAACTCATTTGGTAATAATGTAAATGAGAGATGATATCAAAGAAGTACTGCTACTTTTATTTACGTCTAATTTGTTTGAATAATATGCTAGTGTTTGCATCAAGTAGGAATAACTATAAGTAGAATTATGCCCAAAATAAGTAACCAAGCAATCGTTTTAAGTTCTCTGAATATCGGTGCAAAAATCATTATAGCAGTGATTGGGCGTCGTCAGGAATTAATGCAACGCTTACTGAAAAATAAGGCTATTTTATTTCTAACGGATTTAGTCATTCACTTGTGATATTTAACAGAGATATGGCGCCATAAATAATTCGGTCATTTTACCCTTGGCCTCGTGTCTTGTCTACGTCAATTCAGGTCGGCTGTTTCTCAGAGCCGAAGAAAACACTGATAGACATGGCTCTCTAAAGAGAACCTATCGACCGCAAACGACCGTGTAATTTCCATTAGGATATCGGCAACATGAGAAGATTTCTTCGGTGCAATTTCACCTAATGTGGCACCTGGCAGTCTAATTTATGTTACTTTTCCCCTTCCGTATTTTTTCTCGGTCTTACTCTCTTTCATTCTTTCCTCCCACCCCCGCCGCTCTGCTTTATTTGATCAGTACGAAACACGGATATTGGATGTCAGTCGTACTTGAATTTCGTATCCATTAGCCAGGCTTCGATCCAGTAGAACCATGCAAAAGAGCTTCGCCTACCACCACCATTACTCTAAAAGATAGACCGACCAGGGAACCACACCCCTCCGTGAAGCATGTCGTTACTCGCCTATTTCAGGGCTGCTTGCTTGATGTATGTGGACCGGATGTAAAAGTGCCGTGTTTTACGGTCCTTTCTTAGATTTCCTTCAATGGACGTTGTCTTTAATGAGCGATTTTAAAAGCCACCAACTCATCAAGGACACTCAACTCTCTAAGAATAGCTGTTCTAAGTTATAAAGCGACAATCTTGACGCGTTCCCAAATCACGTCTTGGGAGAAGAAGTGGATTCAGTCGCAGATATCGACCAAGAGTTTCGAACGGTAAATGCAATAGATTCGACGCGGCAGTGAAAATGGCGGGCAATAACGTTTAGCCCGAAGCAATATAGTGGAATGTGGTAAATTAAAGTTTTCTACGTGCCTGGAAAGCCTCGTTCGTATTTTTATTTATAGTTTTATTTATTTATTTATTATTCATGTTCTTTTTTTTTACGGGAAGAAGGGGGACTCGTATTTTTTCATTGGTTGTCGACAATCGAAATTGGTTGCTTCTAATCACGATAAATTGTATTTCTATCTGTGTGAACCTCATAAACATGTTTATATTCGCTGCCCATGAAGAAATAATTATATGAAATGCTAAAAAATTTTGGAGAGCTGCGTAGCTTTGTATTTAAATATCGAAGAAAACAAAAAACGAATCATTATTTCACGTTTAACATCGAGCAATATCCATGATCTCCTGCTTGTTAAACTACCTCGATTACCTGGTTTACGTAATCAGACCACACACACACATACATACATATATATATATATATATATATATATATATATATATATATATATATATATATATATATATATATGAAGAAATATAGTCATATGGTGTGCTATATTTATTGGATAAAATGCACAATACCAGAGATAGAGGTATGTAAATATAAAATTGCATCTAGCATGAAACAGACTGTCGCCTCTAAGTGTTGACTTCTATGTTCACTTTTATATATATATATATATATATATATATATATATATATATATATATATATATATACATATATATATATATATATATATATACATATATATATATGTGCGTGTCTGTGTATAAATATATATATATGTGTGTGTGTGTGTGTGTGAGTGTACATATATATATATATATATATATATATATATGTGTGTGTGTGTGTGTGTGTGTGTGTGTGTGTGTGTATTAGAACAGAGGGTCCTATCAGGAAAAAAAAAAGTATTTTTTCAGGGAAGAAGCCTCTGACGAATTCTCGGCTTCACCCCACTATCCAAAATCTGATCAACTGACGATTCTCCTAGGTCAGTCTGATACATTTTGAAATTCTTATAATGTGGTATATCCCTTAAAGACGGAGGCGATAATGGTCCTCCACATCTTCCTGTTCTTCTTAACTTTTAATAATTTTTTTACTTATTTAGTTGTTTCTCTCAGATAATGTTCTGTCATCCATTTACTAAACCACATCAAGTATGTCACGCGCTGCTTTCCTCCGCCTCACTTTCCATCAAACTGTCCTGAGAATATCAGTTTTACCCAGCCTTCCTTCTTCATTACGTGCTCATAAATATTAGCTGCCTTTTTCTGATGTTAATCTAGAAGCTTGTGTGTACTTGTAGATGCGTATGTGCGTTTGTGTATCTGTGTTGTCTGTGTCTGTGTGTGTGTGCTTGCGTGTGTGTTTGTGTGTGTGCTTGTGTGTATGTCTGTGTCTTTGTGTGCGTCTAGTGTGAGTGTATTTTGTGCACCTGTGTTGTGGGTGTGTGTTTGTGTAAGTGCCTGTGTTTATGAGTGTGTGTTGTGTGTGTATGTGTGCATATGTAACTGTGTATTGTGTGCGTGTCTATGTTGTGTGTGTGTCTGTATTGTGTGTGTTTTTGTGTGTCTGCGTTTGTGTGTGTGTCTGTGGTGTGGGTGTCTCAGTGTTTGTGTGTGTGTTGTGTGTGTGTGTTGTGTAACTGTGTATTGCGTGCATATCTGTATGTTTGTGTCTGTGTTGTGTGTTTGTGTGTGTGTTTTTGTGTGTCAGCGTTTGTGTATCTGTGGTTTGAGAGTGTGTGTGTCTGTGTTTGTGTGTGTGTATGTGCTTGTGTGTGTGTGTGTGTGTGTGTTTGTGTGTGTGTGTGGAAAGGCTCACTACAATTTAACTAGCACGGATATTTAAAAAAAAACTAAATTCATTTCATTTCTGTATAAACGTATCAGTTTTTGTAAATACGGATTTCCAAACACGATACTATGGGAAAATATGATCGGTATCTACAGTAAATATATTATTGATGTTCGATGATCTATGTATTCGTGTGTTAGTTGTTAAGCCAACGTAGTTAAAATTGTATGAAATATTATATTGCTTAATATATTTCATTAGTTCTTAAGATGATTATATGAAAAAAGTGTTCACGTTATATTCGTTAAGTAATTGTTACAGTTATGTTGCCCTAAGAGAAAAATGTCAAACACAAATCTGACGTGCAGGTTGCCAACACCTCATAAAAATAAAAACATGCTTTTCTGATATATACACACATATATATATATATATATATATATATATATATATATATATATATATATATATATGAGTTTTACATCAAAATAATGTTTCAGAAAAGTCTCTATCTATCTATCTATCTATCTATATATATATATATATATATATATATATGTATATATATATGTGTGTGTGTGTGTGTGTGTGTGTGTTGTAACCTAGAAAAGGTTACTGAATAGAATAATCAAACGAAGGTTGGTAAGGAACGGTAATACTTCGGACAAGGACACATATTAAGTTTTGTCAGCAGAGCGTAGAAGTAGTCATTTGCTAGAAGAGAGTCAAGTGAACTCAACAGTGAATCTCAAATCGTATGATATTTACCCAACCTCCCCACGAGGCAGGATGCAGCACTATGCCAATTTTTGTATGGGGCATAAGATTTCCTGTAGACACCGCATACACGGGGTTAGGTCTGTCTACCTCTCCAAACGAGACTCTGCCCTTCGGTATAGCCTCGTCCGAAGGCAGAGAGTTCAACAATTACCTAAGAGCTGCCTACTCAGTCTGAAGACAGGTGGGCAGTGGTCTTTGACTGTAGACAACGTACGATATTCACTGCTGTATTTATGCTAATGAGGAAATAACCATTATCGCCCATAGGTATGCCATAACAATATATATATGTATTTATATATATATATATATATATATATATATATATATATATATATATATATATATATATATATATTATAGTAAAAATAGAAATTATAGTAAAAATAGAAAGAAGGGTTAGATATGTAATCCGGTGTTCTTACTGATATTATTATTTTTATAAAAGAGTGCTCAATGTAAATTTACAGAGCATAAATATTATAAATTTCAAAATATGGTTCCATCGCTACAAAAGAATTACCAAGTTTCAAAAACAGAAACTAAAGCTTCAAATTCATTTATATAATTGAATCAAAAGCATTGGTTCTGTTTCATTTTCAAGCGAATTTTAGAATAAGTTATTTTAAAATTTACTGAGTTTTAAAACTACATACATTTATAATTTTTGGTTCCAAGGATAAAGACAAATCCAATTATTTAGACAGGGGCGGCAGCGTGTTCTTTTTTATTAACTATTATTGTATCAATTATGAGTTACCTTTGAAAATGGGCTAAGTCTAGATAGGGTAGGGGTGCATTTTCCAAGAATTATAACATCCGTTTATCGCATAATATATATATATATATATATATATATATATATATATATATATATATATATATATATATATGTAAGCAAATATATGGATATAGATCCGACAGTATGAGGAAAAATATGAAAAAACAAAATCCGAATATGCAAGTTTACTGTTTTAATGTTTCAATGTTTTTTTTTTGTTTTAATAACTATGTCCTGAAGAAGGTCTGCTAGACCGAAACGTCTGACGTTGACATTGAAACATTCAAACAGTAAACTTGCATATTCCGATTTTGTTTTTTCATATTTTTCCTCATATATATATATATATATATATATATATATATATATATATATATATATATATATATATATATATATATATGACTTCCAACCTTACTACTTTGAAACAGCGTTACTCGTTAGATTACCGAAATTAAACAACGTTGAGTCTTGTCAGTACCTGGATGTGTGGCCGCTTGGTAATACTAATACCTGGTTCTTGAATCGTGAATATGCGGGTTGTGTAATGTATAACATGGAGGAATTGGAACTCGGAGAATCGAGTACAAATTCTGGTCTGATTTGTTATATTCTCTTACGCGTATATGCATATTTAATCTTTTACACTATAGGTTAATTATTAGGGCTTTTACCAGTAAAACATTATTATATCCAAAAATATAATGTTACAATTTAAAAATATTTTCTGGCTTTAATTAACTTGAAAAAAGAACTTTATATGCAAAATACTACAATAATCACGAGATATCCCATATCACCCAATCAATGTTCACCTGATGATGACTTGGTCGAAACTTTTTCTATAATAACCTTTATATCAACCGACATGAGAACCATAATTTTAGATAAATCTAATTCGTCTATTCAACTTTAAAATAAGAATTATTCATCATGAACTTTTTTTTAGTGATCGAACATCGATCGTTATTGCTAGAAGGAAGTGCGTACCAACCTACGCCAAGAGGCAGACCTCAAGGTTCTGCAACTTTGCCAACAGCCCGTTTAATTCTTTCAAAATTTTCGGCTAGCATCGCTTTGCCTAAAGTTTTAAAATCTTTTGATCGGGATGACTACTCAAGCCTCTTCTCACACTTACCAAACGCAAGTGAAAGGCAAGCGGCACGATTTCGTGTGTGGCGGTCCCATTCGAAACACGACACTGAATTCGAAATATCGCTACTGAAATCTCGCGAAGTCACTTCTAATGAAACAGCCTCTGAGCATGGATGATTAATGAATTACTTGTTAATCTGTCAGCCTTCAGCACTTGTCTGGCCAAGATGACTGCAGGATTAAATACTTTCAGACACTTTATGAGTTTAATCTTTCCAGGATAGAATTCTTTTTTTCCGTTGTATTTTTGCTCATATATTTTTATCTAATATATTTTATCACTGTACGTAAAATTTAAGTAGTAAAATGTATGTAAAATGTAAGAAATACAGTGTATGTAAAACGTAAGTAGAGTTAAAGTATATTAACTATTTTATCAGTAATAGGCTTATAACAAAATATTCAAGAAGCATGAGCTTAAAGTTATCATCGAATTTGAGGCACTAAAACGTTGGAAATTATACTTTATTCCTTAAACCTTATTTTAAGTGGATACCCATATTTGAGTATACGTTCCGTTTATTCAATAAGCAGTGCCTCTCATAAACGGACTAACAGTGAGGATGGGTGGTCCGTTAAAGCTAACTGTCCGTAGATGGGAAGGGATTCATTTTTAGATATAAAACCACTATGCCAGTTCTTATGATCATAATATAAATATGTACACCCTTGTGTAAATTAATAGAAACAAAACGAATAATTCAGTTATTATTTACTTTTTCGTGTTTTCCAATGAAAAATGAACCAGTGCACATCTTAGTACTTCGTATGACCTTTCCACGAAATCGTTCCTTGCAGATTGATCCCAAATTCTCGATTGGATTTAAATTAGGAGAGTTTCCAGGCCAGACAACCGTACTTTGATTTGCTCACTGGTAAGTCTTGCCAGTGTGTTCGTGCACCGTTTTAATTTTCGTTCGCTTCCTTGGAATAACGTCCATCGCAGACAATGGCCGTAGGACAACTAATCGACTCTCGAGTCAGTTGTGTATGGGCGTGTTAAAAATCTGATGCAATCACAGAGGACGCAATATTTTTCAAGGCCAAAGAAATTTCATCTTACCCCGAAAATAGATTCGTATTATTGCACACCACTGCAAATGGCCTAATCTGAGGGAAAATAGAAATCAATTAGAACCTTTCACTCCAGTGTGTCTAAAACTAACCGTATGTTGAAAGAAAGGAAACTGAAGTCGCTGTTTCAATTAATTTGTACAAGGGTGACATATTTATATTATTTACATTATGATCATAACAACTGGAATAGTGGTTTTATATCTAAAAATTAAGTCCTTCCCATCAACGGACAATATGGCATATATATATATATTATAGATATATTAATAAAAATAACAAAAATAATAGATTTCTCACAGCTAATTTCTCAGGTACTTGTTAATGTATCGTACTTTATGTACTGTACACGCGTGTTTCATTACATTCGAAACGACCACTGCCACCGCTAAGCGTTCTATTTGAGAACTAATACGACTTGTTCCGCTAAGCCCGCAAATTTGAAATACATCGCTGACAATTTGGAAGTATTTTTTATTTATTTTGCCTGTAGTTTTTCTCCGTTGCATCCGAAGTCCGTTGATGTGGGGTCTGAAGATGAGAGGTTTGTCTGTATACTTACTTATTGTCGTCTAGCGGCCTGAATATTTGAGAAATATTATTTAAAAAATATACGCTACCCGGAAAGATTCGAACTTGTGACCCCGTTTTTTTTTTAACCCTTTGCCTGTCCAGGGCATTTTCGTGTGTACTATCCAAAAGTTCGTCCTTGTTTTCAGATTTATAACCATTTCAAGGTAACTTTAGATTCGAAGTGATTTAAACGAACACGGCCACAAAGTACGTCGTTGATTAAGCAAAGCTGTATAAATGCAAATCTTTCGAAGCCTTTCGAAGCATTGGTATCTGTTCAGCTTCGGATGCTAAAATAAACAAAGAAATTTCTTAAAAAAACTGAGGGATATTTATTAATAATCCGACATATTTTATTACTTAAACGTTATCTCCAGTGGATACCGATATTAGAGTAGACGCACTGTTTAATTATTATGCTGTACATTTTTCATTATTCTCAGGCGGCCTGAATTTTCGAGCGTGGCCGAGGCGGTTTAAAGCACATTGCATCTAACCACGGTTTTCCCTCCTCAGACATGTTCGAGTTCTGCCTGAGAGCAAATATTTCTCATTAGAGAAATTTCTCGTATGTTCAGGGAAGTAGACGACAATCGCTCCTCTGGGATTGCATTCCCATTATGAAATCTCACCTTTAGAAATTTGAGCCAGATGCGCACATATCAATTTTTGACAGATGTTTTACTTGATTTAAATTTATTACGATTTAGTTCGTTCTTTTTTTTTTATTTTCTCATGCTACACTTGAGCAAAGTAATAAAGCCACAAAGGCACACGTATTTACTGACTGTGAAAGAATATGAGAAAAAGAAAACTTAATTAATGAGAGAGAAAAATACAAGAACAGAAATTACGAAGACAGAAGGTAAAGATTGATATTACATTTACATTTTGGAATATCAAAGTTGACTAGAAAATTATAAGCTCCAGCTTATAATTTTCTAGTCAACTTTGATATTCTACAAGCGATAGGTGCTAGAGAATATACTGTTAGCATAGAATTTATAGTTAGATCTCGCCATTTCCACTGTAAAATGATGGGATCTTGCCGCCAATCTAGTACTGCGCTTAAATTCATAGAATCTTGATACCATAGAGGAATGTTCATTCGGACAATTTCCAAGAACGTATTTATAGAAAAGGTACAAGGAAACTACATTACGCCAGTAGAAATATTATTGAAACCGTGATACCAGATCAGGACCAATAGCATTGCAGATTCTTCTTTGGATTTTATCGAGTGGCTCTAAATATATTACAGTATCACCTGATAGATGGATCAAATTTGGAGCCGGATGAGAGTTCCACAAGTGAAAAGTGCGAGAGAAGGAACTTACGGTTTTATCTAGCCGGCCCAACTGCAAGTTGATCTAACAGTGTCGCTAGTACTGCGCTTACATTCATAAAGTCGAGATACCAAAGAAGACAGTTAATCAGAAAAATTGCCATAAAAATATTTATAGAACGGACACAGGGAAGCTACGTTACGGCAGTTGGAGAGTAACTGAACCCGAGATGCCAGATCAGGACCAATAACTTTGGTGATTTTTCTTTGGATTTTTTTCCTATTTATATTAATATAGACGCTAAACCCATTATTTTCCCTCTGGTATCTAAACATTAATGGTTAACTGGATTCATGTTGTTTTTTTTAACCCTTTGCCTGTCCAGGACATTTTCGTGTATACTTTCTAAAAGTTCATGCCTGTTTTCAGATTTATAACTAATTCAAGACAACCTAGATTATTTGGCAAATAGAATGTGAAGATATATAGATTTTCATATAATAAAAACCGGTACAAATCATAATCTACTTCCACCACACTCTGCACAGGTTTCTATTATGTGAAACACTGTATACCAGAACGTTCTATTGGTCAAATAAGCTGAATTGCCTTGCAGTAGTTACAGATCTGAAAAGACCCAAGCGTCCTGTGGATATTTCTGACGCACAAAATATTAGATGGTCTATTCCTCAGACGTCCTGCTCAATAGTAGATTCTTTTCTTAAGTGTCCTTTGTTTAACCAATCTTTTATTATCATGGCTCGTTTCCACCACATGATGCACGGACGCTGAAACCACAATTCATCTGAACGCATATTATTAGCAGGACAGACAAAGGGCTAAGCTTAAGTAAACTTCAGGTGAAACTCTTAAAATATAAGCTCTTGTCTTAACCGAAAAAGAGTTTCTACTTATTAGACCTTGGCTTCAGACGGAAGAATACTATCCTGCAGATAGAACATAGAATAGTCGGCGATTAAATCAGCTTCCCGACTACAGTTTATCGGCGAGTGAGGCGAGTTATCTGGACGCAAAATAAGACCTATCATTTGGGGAGTTAGGCGAGTTATCAGGACGCAAAATAAGATCTATCATTTGGGAGTGAGGCGATTTGTCAGGACGCAAAATAAGACCTATCATTTGGCGAGTGAGGCGAGTTATCAGGACGCAAAATAAGACCTATCATTTGGGGAGTGAGGCGAGTTATCAGGACGCAAAATAAGACCTATCATTTGGGGAGAGAGGCGAGTTATCAAGACGCAAAATAAGACCTATCATTTGGGGAGTGAGGCGAGTTATCAGGACGCAAAATAAGACCTATCATTTGGCGAGTGAGGCAATTTGTCAGGACGCAAAATAAGACCTATCATTTGGCGAGTGAGGCGATTTGTCAGAACGCAATATAAGACCTATCAAATAGCGAGTTAAGCAAGTTGACATGACACAAAATGAGACTTATTAAATAGCAGAAGTCTGGATGAGCTTACGACCAGCTAACTAGAGGTGGTATCTCAATAGAATCACAGAAGAGGAGGCAACAGAAAACCATTCCATCAATCCCAAGAGCTTTCATGGCTCTCGACAATATTATTATCAGAAATAATGACGTAAAATGACTTACGTACACATTCTGAACGGAAAAACAAGATATGTCACCGAACTTTTACCCAGCGAATGTTTGAATTAAATAATGAAATAGTTTTACGTGCATGCAAACGCAGAAAATTATGTGGCCAGTTTGAAACGTAAACAATAAGTGGATAGGGTAAGTGTTAATATTTTAAATATTAATTGTAATATTTGAAAGCCAGTCGGCAAGCAATGGCGATTTCGTCAGCGACAGACACATGGTTAATATATGTGGTCGGACATGGTTACTAAGAGCTATCTAACTAAATTCATGTAGTCAAACTGAAAGGGAATCTTGCTTAAATATTTTTCCGAGTTGCACATGCACTGACAACACAGACCCCGCAAAAAGAACTTTTCTACCGTACTCTAGAAAAATAAATATGCTCATTGCTAAACGAAAGCAATCGCAATCGCCATGGGAGACCTGGATGCCAAAGTAGGGATGAAGCGAGATTAGGAAATAGATGGTAAATTCTGATTAAGGACGCATAGTGAATGGGGATAAAAATGGGTTCAATGGTGCTCGGCGAACAACCACGCAGTAGCCAATACATGGATTCAAGAGCATCCAATTTTACGGACATGTATCAGCCCAAGAGGAGAAACTGAAAACCAGATCGACTAAATAACTACAAGAAAGAAATTCAGGAATGTACCTATGTAAAATATACCCAACTTCTGACTGTAGGAGTGACCAACTTCCAGTGAGATGTAACTTTAGCTTGAAACTACGTAGGTTGAAACGGGTCAAGGTGGCACCCAAATTGACATATGACAGATCACGGAATGGCCCTGATTTGAAGGATATGAATACGGAAAGTGCTAACAGTTACACATTAAGAAAAAACTTAAATCGTAAAATCAGCCAAAGAGATCTTCCCAGATATAAACTAGATTAAACGTAATGGCTAATAGATGGAATTCTTGATAATACGAAAAGGAGACAGCAAACAATTCTAGGTTTGGTTTGGTTTGGCTTTGTTTGTTTTACGTCATATCAACGTCAATGCGTTATTTAATGCTGACAAAATCTTTATTGCTGATAAAAGTTATTTTCCAAAAATGTATTGCTGGTATTAAAACCTATTTTCATACTTTCATAGTGTTTTGACTATAGTTTGGTGGTTAACTATTTGCCCATAGCTGGGTCCCTGACAGGTGTTACGACTCCGGGTCAGGGTGCACCTAGGGAGACCAGCAATTAAGAGGTGGTTTCACACTCCTCAAAACCTCCTGATTAAAGGCTTTGCTGCCGGATGTAGTTTATTGTCATACCCAGGACCTGGATGCAGTTTATTGTCATATTCAGGAGGCCTCATTGGTGGGGTGACGCTTGCTCCTCTGCAGATGTGCAGTCGGTGTATTCTGAAGCCCCAGCCGACAGGGCATCAGAATATAGGAGATTGCGCACGGAAATGAGAAACAAATGCAGAGACGAAAAAGAGGGACGACTGAAAGAAAAATCTGCAGAAATAGAAAGTATGAGCAAAACAAATAACGTAGATATGCATGAAAGAAAAAAAAACATCGCTAGACAAGATGCATAAACTCCAAGGATGAAACACTGATAATAAAAAAAAAAACGAATAAATACCTGAAAGAGTGAAGGAATACACAGAAGAACTCTTCCATAATCAAAGAGGAAAACCTGCAATATACAAAAATATGGAGGGAGCAGAAATATTAAAGCCGGAATAGAAATCACCACTGGCAAAATTGTAGGGAAAACAAAGCTGAGAAATTTGTAGTTAAGATGTGGGTAGCTTTATAGAATATCGGCATTAAAAAATTATAGATATAATAAATGAAAAATACAACAGTCATGATAAACCGGAAGACCTAAGTAGATCCATTTCCCTAGCTCTGTTTATGTAGCCAGGTGCAAATGAATATGCCCATCAACCTATGGAGTCATATAAAAACTAATGATCCGAATTCTGATGTATAATCCGGGTAAGACCAATAGTAAAAGAACGGTGTAATTACGTTAATGTCACTGGAACAAGGGGTGGCATATTTATGCTTAAAATTACACATCGAAGAGAAATAAAAATACAAAAGAGCAAATACCTTTTTTTTTATAGATTATGCAAAAGCGTTTGGTTAGCATCATTGCCGAGATATCTTTGAACTGCTATCAAGGCTTTATTTTGGGAAGGGCAATGGAAGATTCCAGAACCGATGCAGAATGCAAACCGCCTGCAACTACGAATAGAAAAGATATAGGCAAATTACACGGTGTTGATAGCAGACAAAGAATGGCAACTATCCGAACGCCAGAAGGTAGTAGTAAAGGAAAGCTGGAAGAAAAGACTAAGTGTTATTATGAAGAAGACAGAATGTATGGGTGTCAAGAAAAGATGCGGACTACGAATTAGAGATGTCTAAAACGAAGCAAGTACGAAAACGGAAAACCATCTCGGAATTGTGTTAACAGGGAACGGAAAATACGACACCTGAATCGGAAGTTATGTTGGAATAGCGAAAGTTACCTTTCAAAAGATAAACAAAGTATTAAGAAATAATAAGATTTCGATAGAATCAAAGAAAAAGTACTGGCAAAGAATGCTAGTGAGGGAAGTCAAGATATTTGGGGAGATTTAGAGTAATCATCTATAGTAATTCATCGAGCCTAGAATACATTTCAACAGAATGCAGAAGGCACGGACTTCGGTAAACGAAGAAGAAATTGACTAGACTCGATATAGCCCCGCTACTCACTCAGTTCCGTAGTGATACTACTTGTATACCCTTGCTTGACCCAGCTAATGCTCATGAGGAGTGGGTCTTGGGGCACTGTTCCGTGGGCATTCGCATACTTGGAGTGAGTAGCGAAATTATATCGAGTCTAGCCAGTTTATTCTCTGTCACCGAGGCACGTTGGCATGACGTTTGCGTTGTTTCGAAACGGTCTGTGTTCGATTCTTGGTAGTAGATACACACGGCTAATGAGCCTCAAATAAGAGGAAATGGCCGACTATTGCAACCTGTTGAGGCTTATTCTGAGCTCGATTGATTATGATATATATTTATATTAGATAACTATGTATATTTTTATATATCAGGAATAATATTGGGGGGGGGATGACAAGGTGAAAAAAGAAAAAAGAAAGACAGATATTTCTTATTACTATTAAAGTTAATTTTATCGTCGTCACGAGATTTTAGATCCCTGTTTTTTTTTTCTTTAAAAGTGAAATCAATAACAACCGGCCTATAGTAAGAAGTCCCACTGAAGAAAGACGTTGCCTCCAAAATGACTTGAATTTGATTCCTTTTCAATTATTTTTACGTGCCAAGTAAATAAAAAAGGGCCACGATGAATTATAATAAAATGTAATATATACATAGGTAATAAAACTCTAACTTCGATTAATATTCAACACATTTGATAATAAAATATCTTACAGCCAAGTATAAATACAGTCAATAATGTATAAGCATAAAAACTATGCACAATATTGTAAACGATCTTACACCTGTTGCAACATTCGCGAAAATGGCGTCATTATCTACACAAGCATTTATAATTTTGCATGAAGATGATTTAAATTAATGTTTCTTTAACCCCGTTTCTTTATATGCCATAAAATAAAAACAAAATATAGTTTTACTGAATTTTAAAAATTCCTTCTTAGATAAAGACCAACAGAAAACAGACGGACAGTTCTTATATAAGAAATTCGAATATCTTTTAATAAGAGAAACCATTAAAATATTTTTTTCATTACCGCATATTTCAAACACTTTTTTTTTTAGGTGCCAGGTGTTATAAAGCAAGCAAATTAAGCCCGACATAAATTTCCATTTACCGATGTTTACCAAACATATAAACCTCATAAAAATACTATTTGTATAAAATAATACATTTTTATTTCATTCTCCATGTTAATATGGTCTAGATGATATTTTATCTTCATCAATCTTTCAACAACTGATTTTAGTCCTCGGTATGACGATAAACTATATCCGGCAGCAAGGCCTCTATTCGAGAGATTATAGCTTTTGATTAGGTTTTGGAATCACATCCTTATTGTTGTTGTTCCCATGTTCACTCTAACCCGGGATGTTAGCACCTGTTAGGCTCCCAGCTATTGCGCAAATAAAACATAAAGTCATATGAAAGATTAAAATACATTTTTATAGTAAAAATGCCAGCAATACATTTTTATATAAAAGAAAGTACCGAAAATATCTATTTATAGTAAAATTACCAACTATACACCAATCAACATGAAAGAACAATTTCATGAAATTAATCCATATGATATCCCACATTTTCTTAAATATACCAAGCTCTATTCCAAAATATGATTTCATCAAAATTACAACATAAAACACACACATCACGGCCTCTAGTAATTATGTTCACACAAACATGTATATGCATAAAAGATGAGAATCAACTACCAGGTATTCAACAGCGAAAGCAGAATAACATATATCATATTTTTATTACTTTAAAACTCTCAAGAAAATTAAATTTCGGCATTAAATGTTCCATGAGGAGTTGATATGCCGTTAAATAAATAAAGAATTTACATTGTTAAATCTCGTCCTATATCGAGTGTAATGTTCCGTTGCAGTTTTACGTCTTTCCGGATACCCATGCTTAAATACGGTTTGCATTCATACGCATCTCTTTTACTGACGAACACAAAGACCTATATTGGATTCATACCTAGAGAGTCTACGAGAGATCTACTTAATGCGGTGTCTTTGTAAACTTATATTGATATGGAAGGCAATAATCAGTTTTGTAGAATAAAAAGAGAACATTTTATTGCAGGAATATTCACATGACTGAAAGCGTCTCAGTTATGACATCACTCAAAAACATCTTGTCCAAGAATTAAAATTATTCTCTATGTTTATTTTGACAACATCAATAATTATTTACACATGGGGACTATTGGTCTCATCTTTGTTGTAGTTATCTCAACGTTTCGGATGTTGTACCTCATGACTTCATCAGGTGTATATTGATCCGGATAACCTACAGGGAATTCCGAACTGGTTGGCTATATCCACGAATGACGTAGACTCATATCCATCCAACATGTCCTTCTAAAGTAACTCTACATTCATCACTAAAAAGAACTGTAAGAAATCAGTTTTAATGTACCCAACATAATTGCTTGACATTGCGTTTTTTTTATTATTTCGAGATGTTACTGTTGTTATTTTGCTTTAATATTATCTTCTTGTTCAGCATTTGTTTCGCACTGTTTATTCTTTACAACGTCAGCTTCTTTGAATATATATTTTTGTTGTTAAGCCAACTTTTCTAACTTATTATCCTTTAATTTTAAAAAAAAAAATTTTATTTTATGATATACTATAAGAAACTGTCGCTTTTTGGATTTATTGCCATTGTTTAAATTTCTTTATCGACACTTCTCTTCACCTGAATAAAGATTTGTAATGCATTCATCTGTCTCAGAAACTTTACTACATTTTCCTTTCTGATCGCAGTTTGGATTTGTCTGAAAGCGCGTTTTTATCGTGATTCTCTTAATGATGCAGTTTTGATTGTTCTTATATTGTTGTTTTTCTTCCCTTCATTTTTTGATCTTGCTGAAATTATTTCGCAGTTTCCAGACACTTATTTCTCTTTTGAGATAATATCTTTATTCCAAAGAAATAGTTATAGACATAAAATAAAATAATTAATAATAATTGTACCATTGTTAGAGTCAGGTATAATTTCAGCTTCCAGGTACCAGTTGTAATGAGGAATGCATTACCCCAAATCTTTTCTAATTATATAATAACAAATGCTGAAAATTGCTTGAATACGGCAATGTTCAACGCAAACTTCAGTGGATTGATAAGGACACATTTCTACAGCCGATACCAAAAGCTGAGCTCCATTTTTTTTTTTTTTTTTTTTAAGCTTAACACCCCATAGCAAGGCTGGAAGCCACTAGCACGCAAGGGGTTACAGAAGGTTTGGAGGAAGAGGAGATAGGAATGGTAAAGGAGAGGATGTGGAGAAAGATAGTGGCTGCATTAAGGCAAGGTGGTTACAGAAGATTTGGAGCGAGAGCAGATAGGAATGAAAGGTGAAAGGATGTGGAGAAGGGAAGTGGATAGATCAAGGCAACTGGAGATGTCGATTGGCGTTACACTTAAATAGTTGGAGATTATATTTGTCAGGGAAACAGGAATAAGAAAGGGAGTTCCACGGGCGAGAGGTGCGAGACATGAAGCTATTGGAGTAGAAGAGACGTCTACATCTAACAGTTTCAACGGTGAAGGGGTAGAAGAAAAGGGGAGTTTGTGAATTTAATGACATCATTGCGGCATTATTCATTTAGAATCCTTACAACGCAAAGAAACTGTAAATGCACAATGATACATCAACGTCGGCAACGCGTCCATATTGGTTTGAAAGGAAAGCGTCCTGCGCTCGTCAATAGGAAAATGTATATTTTGTGATAGCGCAACTTGACATACATCAAGAATGGAATAAGGAAAATAAATTGTAACTCCCCATCCGCCATCTTTACCTGGCCTTGCCCCAAGCAATTATTACGTATTTCGTGATTTGGGAGTTCATTGAGAACATTTAATAGATCAAAACCAGTTGAAACTTAATCTTAGACTTTCCCTTTGTACATAATTATAACTGAGGCTCGGTTATATATCTTTCTGCCTCCACTTCTTATACATAAATAATTTCATAAATAAAACATTATTTTATTGCGATAACGTCTTTTACCAATTTGTCATTCAAATGTTTAATATATATATATATATATATATATATATATATATATATATATATATATATCAGAACTAGCTTAAAAGCCGACCTATAGAGCGGCATTTAAGATAGCTCCTGCAGAGGGCTCTTGATTGTGCCTTCATTACAATAGGTAGGGAGAAGTAGATGTGATAAGCTACGATAAACTAAAGAATTCAAAATTGATCGCTGCATTTAAACACTGAATTAATATAGAGCTTGCCCTTTAAAAGTCCAACAATAATCTTCCTGTCGTAACTTAATTCAACGATAGTTTGATGTACGTAGGTCCTTAGTTTCCGTACAATCATTTTTATTCCACGGGTGATTTTCGCTGGATTTCGGAATTAGTTTCGATTATTTCCATATTTATTACCATGTTAGAAAAATTGATATCATACAAAAAAAGATTGTCGCAAAAAATGACATAAAAAACACGAAAACAATCGCAGTAATGAAGCCTGGGACTCCAAAATTTCAGGATTGCGAAAGGATTCAGGATTTTTTATTTGCTCACGGAGTCGGCTTGATTCCAAAATGGTATGATATTTGGGACTACAGCATCTAGGAGTAAACCTGAAAACACGGACAATTTTACTGAAACACTGTAATTTGAGAACAGTATTTTTAAAAAATTTGAAACAAGCTATTAAAAGTCAAAGTTGTGTCCGTTTCAGTTGAAAACACTGACATCCGCATTTATTATATAGATATTTGTTAGCGTGCGTGTTTTGTGTGTCTATAATATATATATATATATATATATATATATATATATATATATATATATATATAGACATTTTTATGTCTAACATTGTTTTTATAGATACAAGTATTTAAGTAAAGGCTCTGTTTACAATAAACAGTATTTATTCGTGCTCCGACAGGATTCGAACCTGTATCCTATACGGAATCGTCATATAGCCTGACGTGCCTTAACCGTTTCGTGCACAGAGGATCATTCGGTTGGCAAGGTCGAATTTACTGCTTATAAACTTCAATCTTCCGATTTTCAATCAGAGGAAGATTATTTTCTATGAAAAGTTCTCGGACATTCAGGCCGGCAAATGTTATTTAATACTGTTTATTATAAAACAGCATTTACTTCAAATATTTGTATCTATAAAAAGAATGTTAAACATAAAAATGTGTTTAAATAATTGTTAGACATTTTCCGTTTCATTATATATATATATATATATATATATATATATATATATATATATATATATATATATATATATATATTTAAAACAGACTAAACAAGGCTTAAACTACATCTGCGTCCTGGGTAAGACGATAAACTAAGTCCAAAAGAAAGGCCTCTGATCAGTAGGTTTTGAGGAGTGTGGAACCACCTCTTAATTACTGGTGTTCCCAGCTAAACCCTGACTCGAGATGATAGCACCTGTCAAGTTCCCAGTTGTGGGCAAATAGTTAACACCCCAAAATTGGTCAAAATACCATAAAAGTATAAAATAGGTTTTAATAAAGGGAATACTTTTCGGAAAACTTATTACCAGCAGTACATTTTTGAAAAAGAAAATTAATACCAGCAGTACATTTTGGAAAAAATGTTACCAACAATACATTTATGGAAAAAATATTACTAGGAATAAAAAAAAATATTGGCATTAAATAACCTACTGAGGTTGATATACCGTAAAACAAACGAAAACAAACCAAAACAAAACAAGGATAAAAGTCCATCTGAACATATGTCCGCAAATCTTTCGTTTTTGAATTGTTACATTTTAAAGAAAGTCTGTGTTGCTATATAGACTATGTTTCATTTGTCATTCGTGTACAATTGTGGCTAGTGTGTCTTCAATGGTTAACGTGTGTAGTATTGAATTAACTATTACGTGTCCCGTTTTTCGAGGGAAACCCATTAATTGGAAATTCTTGCAAAAATCAAATAATTGTCGAAATTAAATGAAACTTTCAGGACTTATGCAAAAATGAATGAATTTATTTTTGAAGTCTTTCTTTTTAGAAAATCTTGGAAAAATATTTTTTTCCGACTGTTACTTTCCGCATAAATTAATTTTATGAAATTTTCTAGAATTTCAAAGAGTTCACAAATTGTTTTATATTACTTTTTTTTCACAACTACTGCCAACTTTTTAAAAATTGGCTCCAAATCTTAAAATAAAAACTGCAATATATTAACTAAATATCAAATTAGATAGAATTTTATTTGCTTTTATAATTAATATACATTAAGGACATTATTATCTGAAGAATTTTTTTTTTTCGATGTACAAAGAATTTTTACAAGAATTGTTTACATTTTTCTTTTAATTTTTTTCAGTTTTCTTTAATTTAAAAAAATGTTTTAAAATTCCTTCACCCAGAGTATAGGGTCTGTTATTAAGTTTTTAAGTGAAGAGTATAATTACTAAGCGAAAATTAAAAGCTTAATATTAATAATGCTGCCAAAATCTTTTGCCATAATTAAAAATATTTTTTCTTGTGCATCAAAATGTTATATTTTTTGTATGATATCTCATGAGTGACATTTTGGTTAAATGGTCACGTGTTTCAAAACTTGTCTCCTCCTTGGGCAAAGCCCCTTGACATGTAAAGGTCTTATCTCACTCTCAGTTTTTAAATTAAAAATTAAATTGAGATAATAAAATTATCTCATTTATCAATTTAAACAATTAATAACTCAGTGATATATTTTAATTATTAATATAATAATAATTTTATTAGTTATTATCTCAGTTATTAAATTAAAAATATAATAACTTAATCTTATATTAATAATTAATAAAAATTAGTTATCATTATCTTACCTATTAAATAATGAAAGACATAGAGGTAACTTAATAATTTAAGAAATTTTTATAGTGTTTTAAATTATTATAAGAAGCAAAAAATACCGTTAGGTGACTTTTGATGCACCGTACTAAACCTATCAACACCGTACTAAACCTATCAACACATCAATAATGAAAACAATAGCAATAAACCAGTGTTAAGAAATATACTAGACATCCCTATGAAAAACTACAAAAGAAACGATTAGTTGGTGTAACAACATCACCAACATAAACAAACTGTTGTTTCATACACTAGACACAAAATGCATATCAAACATTATGTAAAGTTAAATAACACAACCTACTAAAACTACGTATACAGTTAAGTGGTTAAATGGGGCAAGCAATGGTTTGTAAATTTTAACGCCCCCTCCAAAACAAAGCTGCTTTCATTTAATTACCATACAGAATATATTCTGCCTAACTTTCAGATGAGCAACTGGTCTCTAGCAAGAAGCGGATTGATTATACCGAATACATCGCTTCGTCAGCTGCTAGAGAAGTTGGTCCACTGTCTTCTGCTAGACAATTTTTCACGTTAGAATTCATCTTGCATATTTTAAAATCTACCATGTGTTGGTTCATTGAATATTGCTGTCATATCTGGTCTGACGCTCCAACTATATGTAGTGCTGTTCAAAAGCTTCAAGCCACCCCAGAAATACCATTGGAGTGAACAGTGAAAAAGAATGAGTTCTTAGAGCACTGAAATCATTTTCTTAGACTGGAATCAGTTTTCAAACTTATAGTTTGAGAAACTTTTCCGACGAATGCCAAAAAATTTGTACTGCAGTAATCAAGGCTAAAGTAGCATATTTTGACGAGATCAATATGTAACCATAAAATGATTTTTATCTTTTAGACAAATATTCCTAAAAAAAAATCATTACAGCCATCAAGGATTGTCTCAAATTTTGTTCTGTAGTGCATGTCGAGATTTTTGAGAAAATTGAATGAAAATTGTGCAATCTAATCAAGCCTGGCCTAAAAACCTGGAATCTAAAAAAAAACACAGCGTGGGATAGGGTACCGCTGAGTTGAAGCGGTCATTTCAGCGACTAGCCGCGGTGTTGGAAGTCTTCGGTGACTGACTGGGGTGTGTGCACGTTTACATTCCTCGCGAATGTCTTCTCATTCTCTTTCACTCTCTGTAACCCCTTCCATTATTCCCTTGCTTGCAATGAAATGATTAAAAAAACAAGTAAAGAAAAAAGTGTTTCTTGTATGCGAACAAGCATTTTTTATGGACTTTGTATGTTCAGGCCCATATATGACTTCTTGTTTTTTATTTATTCTTCTGTTTTCGCTTTTTATATTTAGTTTTTCTTTGTTGCTGAGTTTTTTTAAAGATTGCAACTGTGGTAATTTGTGCTTTGTGTTGTTGGTTATTATTTTTATTAGTTTATTTTGTTGCATCTCTGAGTGTTGGGAAGAGCGTATCTTTGCGTTTTTTGTTGTGTTGATTTTTCCCACGTACAACCAAGTGATGTCTAGGTTATTAAACGGATAGTTGTTCAGAATTAGGAATCGGAGAACTGATTTAGAATTACATTAATTCGTTACATTCATTTAGGCATTAATAACCTTGGAAATGTTACAAATCCCTATGACTGTTAGCTGTTGGTTAATTTGTAGGATTTCTATATGGAAAAAAAAAGCATTGCTATTCTCAAATGCAATATTCACTCGCAAAAATATTATTCTTACAACCCAAAATAATTCGGTTTATAATAACTTACAGAGGAGTTTATAAGACGTAAAAATCCAAGAAATCATTATAAAAAGAAAGAAATTAGATTTAATTTTAAAAGCGAGAATTGAGTGAAAAACATGCAAAACAAACAATTAACAAAAATCACTTATGATTATACAATAATCTTTCTAAAAGGAATTTAAATTCTTTCAATCCACACTTTGTCATTGTCACGCGAATTCACGGGTTTCAAAAATTAAAAATTAACCCGCATATACGTGACAAGGCAGATAGAGAAATTTCAAAATCATACCATAATGCAAATTGCCACAACGATTTTGAATCTAATATAATTTTATTTCTCCTTTATAATGACTGAATCAGTAGAAAGCCTGGAACTTTAACAAGAACTAACACGAATTGTGGCAAAATACTTTACATCGGAAACACCACCATATGGAAACTGTCAGCAAGAAAAATCTTTAAAAAATCTCTATCAAACACACTTAATTTGAAGTCTTCAATAACATTTCTTTGGTTGTACATATATTTATTTCTAAAGAAATAAACAATTTTATTAATTCAAACTTTATTATAGTGGATACTGGCAGCATGGCTCGGCGTTGCCCGTGTTTGATTAAAAAATCATACGACTCATACAGCAATCGCTATCACTTGACTTAAAATATTTTTGCCCTTCCTTGCCTTTAAAGGAGTGCCCTTTGCCGTGCTGATGTTGCTACATGCCTTACTTCTTGCCTATCTCACACTACGCATTTATTCTAAGTTCTATACTAAACATTAAATCTGTTACGAAAAAAGAACTAAACAAAAGAAACACAAAACGATCAGCTTTAAAAATGATTCGTAACTGGAAAAACCGAATGAAAAAAGAATGTTAACAAGAAATACTTTTTCACACGCAACCCAGTTCTGCGGAATCAGAATCAACGTTGAGTTTAAGCAAGCAAATGACCCAATTGCAGTAAAGTGACATGCAGATTGAAATTTTCCCCACTTGTGACGAACGCAGCTATCAATTTTTTTTGCGTGCTAGCCTGCTAGTTAACATCCGTGTCAGTCAGCTGTTGTTTCTCACGCTGGCCAATAGAATCTTCCTGCCTATTTGTGGCAGCCAGCTTTAAGCTCTCACTCTGGCCAGTAGAAAATGTCTGCAAACTACATGAAACCTAACGTAGCAGCATGAAAAAATCGAGTATTTCCACTATCGATGGGAGTTGCGAAATGCAAAGTCGGCCTTGACCTTCCCTCTAACTTGGAGCATGTGCATGTAAATTTTGGTGCAAATCCGTAGATAACTGCGGCCGTGCATTCGTTACACACACAAACAAATCCTGCTTATTATAGATAGACATTCGCATTTGAAGTCAACACAACATTTTTTAACATTATTATTGTCATAGAAAATATACGTCCTCCGACAGGAATGGAACCTGTATCCTATACCGAACCGTCATATAGTTTGACCTGCTTTTACCGATTTCTCCATAGAGGAGAGTTTCGGTTAGCGAGGTGGTTTTTACTGTTTTTAAACTTCAATTTTCCATGATTTTTGTTAGATTATTTTATGTACTTTGGTACTAGTGAGCAAAGCAAAATTAGTACACCCATAGAAGATTAACCAATCAGAAGACTAGAAATATTCGACCCGATGTGTATAAAGGCGGCCATTTTTTTTTTCGGAAGATCTCCTGTCAGCTGAGGAGAACTGCAGAACTACGTTTTCCTACTCTTTCCGAATATCCACTGCCAACCTCTGATATGGAAGACCTTAAGAATTCCTGGATAGCTGCTACGAGACATTGGTGCTGTTAAATTGGACAAATTACGTCCTACGTCGGATTGCTACATTCAAACTACATTAAACATGTATTACAATTTTCTCACGTACATTCATATTTGCTCGATGCGTATCCAAATGTAAACAAATGTCACACATTATGAAATGGACAAAGTCCGGCAATTATTTTAAAACATTTTTATGTTTATACATCCTTTTTTATAGAAGTAATTGTCGGACTTTGTCCATTTCATAAATATATATGACATAAAATTCAGTGATGTGAAGAATATCAGAGAAGAAGAAAAATTCAGTGAAAATTTTAATGTAAATGAAAAGTCGAAAATCCACTTAGCCAGATTTAGTTAATTTTAGTAGTTACAGAATATCCAGCATATCTAGTTAAATAAATATCTATATTGGGTATATATATATCTCCATGGTTGATCTATCTATCTATCTATCTATCTATCTATCTATCTATCTATCTATCTATCTATCTATCAAATATCCATATATATATATATATATATATATATATATATATATATATATATATATATTAACTCTTGTGCTATGGAAAACATGACTTCTTGTTTTCGCCATTCAAGTCCTTCCAAATTCTTGATTTGATATATTAGACTTGCTCATCTAGCCATCCCCAAAGAATTTAGCATTAATTACTTTGTCTTTCTATGATATAAATTGGGTATTTTCTAAATTTTCTATTTTCATAACGCCAGAATGGAAATACAACATATCAAATTAATTGTTTTTTATTTGTCTTGTATAATTTGAGGTCTTTGACATGCATTTATATGAATATTTTGTTACCAGTCTCTTTATATACAGACATTGACACCTCCCATACATTTATATATATATATATATATATATATATATATATATATATATATATATATATATATATATATATATATATATATGTATGTGTGTGTGTGAATAGACACACAAACACACACATCACACCCACTGTCACACACACACACATATATATATATGTGTGTGTGTGTGTGCGCGCGCACGCGCGCGCGCGTGTGTATGTGTGTTTGGTTATATAAATATATATATAATTTGCATATATAATAAATGTGAACTCATACACACAGACACACACACACACACACACACACACACACACACACACATATATATATACATACATCATGAATTGGATTATTTAATTTATTATCTGTTTATACGTACTTTAATGGATACAATTAATTTAAGTAATGGTCTTTTTTGTATCAGACACAGGTTGCATTCCTTGCCAGATATCGTGTATTTACCACGAAAGTCCTCAAAAATTTAAGCGCGTAAATGTAATTAATACTGTTTATTTAAAATAAAGCAAGCGGAGCTTTATCATAAATAAACTGTATCTATAAAAAATATAAGGTATAAACAGAAAATTATTAATATATATATATATATATATATGTATGTATGTATGTATGTATGTATGTATGTATGTAGTAGTTATATACACCCATCAGTTCACTCACACACAAATACATATATATATATACATATATATATATATATATATATATATATATATATATATATATATATATATATATATACTGAAAGTTTCATATGTAAATGTTCTAAATAATCTATATTAATACTCTTTTTCAAATATCTATATATATATAGATAAATGAGGGTGTGTGTGAATGTGTGTGTATTTGTTTACATGCATTTCACTCCCGTATATACTTAGTGTAAATATATACATATATTTAAATATATATATATATATATATACACATATATATCAGTATATATGTCTGTGTGTGTATACATCCGTGCATAACTCCATACAAATAATCACACACACACACACACACACACACACACATATATATGTGTGTGTGTGTGTGTGTGTGTGTGTGCGCGCGTGCGTGTGGGTGTGTGTTTCTATGTGTGTATGTATGTATCACAAAGTATAATCAAATTCTACATCTGCAATTGATTTCCATTAAAACCAATAACAGCTAAACCTTTGCAATAAAATAATTCTTAATCTTGGTCGATTTTCTCATTTTTATCTTAAATACATAATCAATTTTCTCTTTCACTGTATTTCTTCTACGCAAAAATAAACGACACTCCAAAACCGTCCAATCCCGCCCGCCATAGAAGAGAATTGTCTCAACGTAGATGTCGTCACTATGACAACCAAGTTCGCCTTTTGCAGAGAAACAAACATCTCGCATCATTGGTCGCTCAGGATTTGTACAACATGAAGAGCGAATTTGATTTCTGATTAAAATATATTTTTTGGTCTTAGGCATATCGGCTTTTGTTACCACAATTGATCCGGCTTAAAATCATTGTCATCCTATGCTATTGTGTATGCTTGATTTCCTTAAATTAAAATTTCTTTAAAATCACCCCTTATATTAAGTTAAATTTGTCTAATTTACATTATCTACATAGGGTCGAATTTTTTTTTTTTTGCTATCACATTTTCTGCAGTCGTACTCAACGGCTTTCATCATGTGTAAATCTACTCGGATAACCCGCAAGGAAATTAGAACTTAAATATTTATTCACACTTATATTTTGTGTTTAAATAATTTTAGCCGAAGCAAGGCAATAAAGTAAGCTATAACAGAAGGGGTAACTTCGTGTAAGAGAATATGACAAAAAAGAAAAACATTATTAAGGGGAGAGAACAATCAAAGTACATGAATTAAGTAGACAGAATATAACGACTGATATTCAATTTAAATTTGGGGAGATCAAAGTTGACTAGAAAGCAAGCAGTATTGGTAGATTTAAAATGCCGAGCAGCTGTGCAAAGCGTGCAGAGAAGCATTTAAAACTGTTCCACCAACACGGCTGACATTTTCTTGTATAAGAGATAAATATGAAAAAGAAAACAGGTTCAGTGGTTAATGCACTGAACGTCCGAGGACGTCTATGAATGGAGAAAATGAGAGAACAGTTGTTTTAAAAAAAATAATTGTAATTATTAAATATAAATGTAAAACAAAACCTGTAAAGTGTATACTCACTTTTGCCCCACCTTATATATATATATATATATATATATATATATATATATATATATATATATATATATATATTAGAATTGGACATAGTCCGACAATTTATTTAAAGACATTTATATATATATTATGTTTAACGTTCTTTTTATAGATACAAGTATTTAAGTAAATGCTCTGTTTATAATAAACAGTATTAAATAATATTTACCGGCCTGAATTTATCGGTCGGACATTCCTCCTATTAATTATAGTAGCTTGTTGTTTTTTTTACTAATGTTCAACCAATACAAGGCTTATGAGCTCTTCAAGGTAGAGGATTAATTTTTGGTGTTGTATTCGTCTTAGAAAGGTCAGTGGATTTCTTGGGGGTATGCAGGAAAGAAGAGTTAATTCTGAATAACAAAGATATATATATATATATATATATATATATATATATATATATATATATATATATATAAATATTCTGTTTATAATTTATTTTATGGAAATAATCTATTTAAGTAAATGCTCTTTTTTAATTGAAATGTATTACATCTATAAAAATAACGTATATTTAAAATATATTAAATAATTGCCGGATTTATTAATTTCATTATACATATATATATATATATATATATATATATATATATATATATATATATAATACATATATATATGCGTGTGTGTGTGTGTGTGTGTGTGTGTGTGTGTGTGTGTGTGTGTGTGTGTGTGTGTGTGTCTGTGTGCCCGTGTGTGCAAATATATAGAAAAATAGGAAAGAACACGTTAGGTTAATAATCCGAAGTTCTTTAGTATCTTTGTTCTTATTTTCAAAAAGCAGTGCTCAATACATAAGTACTGCCTAAATCATAATATATATATATATATACATATATATATATATATACATATATATATATATATATACACATATATATATATATATATATATATATATATATATATATATATATATATATATATATATATATATATTCTGTGTCTGTGTGTGTAAAGAGAGAGAGAAATAGAAGTGTGATGTGTGGAAGTAGATATTAGCAGGAACCGGAAACCCAATTCTAAACAAGAAACAAGAGATAAACCTCGAATCCTGTTGAAGAGATCGGCGAGGACAGTGAACTGAACGACAGGTGAGTATATCTGATTCGGATGTTGTAAGAGAGAGAAACAAATCAAATAAATAAATTGTGAATAGAATTCAAGAGTTAAAGTGAAGTTAGAATTGGGGCTTTGAAGTAACCGCAAACTTAACTTTTCGTGGCCCAAAAAAAAAAAAAAATCTGCCTTAATATTTTACCCATAATTCAGGTAAAACGGATTAATTAATACTGTTAGTGGAAGCCTCTATGTGGGAGTCAGCACCACAAAACAACGACTTTACAGAAACTGAGTTTAACTTCATTCTTCTTGATCAAGGCGGGAATGTTGTAACCATGATATTCTTAGAATACTTTGGCAGAGGAAGATCTCTGTTGCTTCATATGTGCGGAAACTGGCGTCTATTCACCGTGATATAGGCGATTAAACAGGTGTATCCGCTAAAACATCATCTTTACAGAAATAACACACCCTGCTAATTACTTGGGACAGCTGACTAGTTTGCAGAATGCGGTTGGGACGTGTATAGTTGCTTAGCCAATCTGTATTGGTTATAAAATCCAAATAAAACTGGCCCTCTACTAATTTTATTATATCAAATATTACAAAGACAACAAGAAGAGAAATAATCAAGTAGAAGAAATTGTTCAACAATAAATATTTTTATAAACACAACAAATGCATAATATATGGTGCTAGAGTTGTTAAAACACTTTAGATTTCTTTGGTGTGTGATACTGAAAGAATTTAAGTTGCTGAACTGTTGTGTGAAAGTGAGAAGGTGTAGTTAAGTATATTTGTTGTTATAGGAAAATTAAAAAGTTGTATTTTGTATTAAATATAAAAAAGAGTATTGTTCTTGACTCACCGATTTTTACAGTGTTTTCGCTCTTTTACCGGAGAGTCTTGTTGTGGAATAGAATATTTTTTGGGAGTTAGCGTTCTTTCGCAAGCTGGATTTATGTTAAATTTAGTAATTAACGTTAAGTCTGGAATTGGTTGACAAGATTCGTTTTCGTGTTGAAGAATTTGGTTCGTCTCTTTTGTTGTTGAGTCGATCTCCAATGAATTCAAGTATATATATTCTATATTTTAAGAACTCACTGACCAAGTCGCGTCGAAGATTCGTTTTTATTACTTCTCCTGGTCACGTGGGTGGATCGTGAACATGTTTACATTTTGTGGCGTCAACTAGAGGTCAACATTTGGGTCGGCAGATGTAGTTGAGGACACCTAATTAATATTTTTCAACCAATCAGAATACATCAGTTGTTATACTTGGTTGCGAGCCTCTGAGTATTTAACTGGCACAAAATTTAAGATTAAAAAAAAATGTAGGAATCTGATTCTACACGTGAATTCAATTTGGAATCTCGCTATGTGACAAAGTTTTGCGCCGGTTGAGATGTGCACTCATTCAACCTCTCTATAGTCCAGACGATGCTCCCTGGTTTAGTTGTTCCTCAATCAGAACCAGAACCTCAGGGAGAGATGTTTTCAGGACAGTTAGAATATGAAGGAGGCTCTGCTACATTTCCGTTGTGGCTTCACGAAGCGGCTGAAGTGCTACAAGTGCATTGCTTTCAGAGGGAGAAGGAATTTGAAGGAGAAGGTTGTTTTTTATTTCATATATATATATATATATATATATATATATATATATATATATATATATAAATGTGCGTATATTTTGGCTGCATGTTTTTATTGAGACATGGATCGTTGAATAGTTTACACATGTTATGTCTACATATTTTCAACTAGATCCTTTCATATTCACGGGTGTCTTTAATGAAAGAAGAGGGAAAGTCGCTTTGTTGTTAAATATTTATTTTATTCCGAGTAATTTCGACATAGCACAATGTTATCATCAGAGTATTATTTATTGTAAGGCAAATATCGTACTGTTCATTATTGTCGAAGACAAAATTTTTGCGTTCATCTGAAATTTTAATTTCTTATTTGTGCAGTGGAAACAGCAGTGTCAGTGCGTGATCACTGGCACAGTTTAAGTGTAGGTAACAAAATGTGGTTGTGGAGTTTTTTATGAAATAAGTAGTAAAAAACTAATAGTTCAAACTTTAACATTTCAAACTATCTATTGTACACATTCCATATATATATATATATGACAAGTAAATGAATCTATAAACATCTATCAATTGAGAGATGTTTATAGATGCAGTCACAAATTATGTTGATTCCAGCCACGCTCAATTCGCAAGGCTTCGAATAAACGCGCCTACTAATTAGGCAGAATAAAAACTATATCTTAAACAGACAAATGTAAAAGCAAATTAACAAGACTTAAAAGCAAACCCTCTCCCAAAAAATGGGTAAAGAAGTGGCCCAAATCCTGGGGACAATGCACAATACGGTGTTTTGACAGACACTTACTCCCACCAAACGGAAAAAAAAATATTTGAATTTTGGAAAACTAAATAAAAAAATAATCAAATTATTTTTGTCTGTGATAAAAACGAAACACACACACATATATATATATATATATATATATATATATATATATATATATATATATATATATATATATATATATATATATATATATATATATAGTGTATTAAGGTAGCAGATCATTATTTAAACATGTATTATTAAATATAACAGACAATAAATGTCTATTATGTCTGATCATGAACCGGTCTAATGTTAGAATGTTTGCTTTAATTTCTGGTGAAAATAAAGACAAAAATTGTACAACATTTGGATATTTTTTAAAGTTGGTCCTAAGCTTTCGGCTCACATGAACCATCCTCAGAGTGGTTATGCAGGCATGAAACAAAGATATCCGCCGTCAGAGATTGGAGGCCATCTACATTAAAACGAAGCAACCCACACTCAACTAAATTACATTTCAAACTCGTCAGAACACATTATTTTGCATCTTGTCATTCGTTCTGTTGTAATACAGCGGTCTATCGCGTGGTATGACGTAATAGAGTCGCAACTTGCACTTACGATCTGGTACTACGCAACTATTATCGTCGCAGAGCAATTTTCTATGTCAAAAATAGCAAAATAACTTTGAAAAGTCGAAATGAAAATTAATTAAAATGACCTTGTCTGACATGTTTAACAAGGGTGTTTATGTATACACTGGGAAACGAAGGACAAAATGGAATAAAAGCCCCATAAATACACTGTTTCGTCCCTGGAAGAAATTCATTAGATGAATACTGGTTTTAGTTTTAAAGCTGAGTGCTCCATTTCCCATAACGGTTTTCGATGTAATATTGTAACTAGTGGTTTTCTCTTCGAGGGAAGAAATGTGCTTTTTTATTCGATTATCCACTATTAATATCATATATATATATATATATATATATATATATATATATATATATATATATATATATATATATATATATATATATATAAATATAAATAAATAATAAAAAGACTTAAACAATAATATTCCATTGTTTAAGTCATTTTATTATATCCTTACCCTGTCCTGGACATTGAGTTCTACCTGGATCATATCCTCTTGGAATTATTTTTATACATATATGTATGTGTATATATAATTGCATATGTATGTGTATATTTAACACTAATATTGTCTATATATATATATATATATATATATATATATATATATATATATATATATATATATATATATATGTATATATATATATATATATATATTATATATATATATATATATATATATATATATATATATATATATATATATATATATATATATGAAATTTGGTGGGGATATAGAGTAATCATATATTAATTCATCGAGCCTCAAATAATCTTCAACAGTATGCAGAAAGCACTGGACGGCCGTTTCATTCTATGTGGTCCTCATCAACTGTGCGAATCCACTACCGACAATCGAACGCGGACCATTTCGATACAACGCAAGCATCATAACAACTGTGACAAAGAAGACCCATTCTTGGATGAGTATCGCTGCGGAACTGAGTGAGTAGTGGCGCTATATCGAGTCTAGTTTGTGTCTTCTGCGTCAGCGAGGACCGCGGTACTGTTGGTATGACATTTACGTTGTATCGAATTGGACCGTGTTCGGTTCGCAGTAGTGGATGCGCACTGTTGATGATGCCCAAATAGGACGAAACGGCCGTCCATTATTTCGATGAATTACCATATATATATATATATATATATATATATATATATATATATATATATAAAAAGATATTTTTGAAGGTACAAAATTTTATCACAGCAATAAACGTGTGAAGCTTGATATTACTAGACATAATCAAAACGTGCGAAGCAACCGGTTTCATCAGGCTTACAACGGGAGATTTAATTTAAATTAAAAAACACAGAAAATGTACAATGATAAGGAAATGTGGAGGAGGAGGGGGAAAAAAGAGAAAAAATAAAAATTTACAACGAAGCCCAACAAACTCTCACGTTATTTGCACAAGGAAGGCTTGCGAGACCCGATGTAAAGTGCCTCCATATATATATATATATATATATATATATATATATATATATATATAATAGGAGGAGAAAAGCAAGTGCATTGAAAATGTATATTTGAGGTGGGTAAGTAAAATGTACATTCTATTATCCTGGTCCTTAGGAACTCAAATAGTACTTCTTAGCGTGTATACATCGTGTCATTATTTCCGATCTTTTATTCAGTAGAGTTTTGTGGTCTGGAAATGTTATTACTGTCAATAATTATATATATATATATATATATATATATATATATATATATATATATGTGTGTGTGTGTGTGTGTGTGTGTGTGTGTGTGTGTCTGTCAATGTTACATTATTTATCTTCCAGGGGATCCCCTTGTTTCTCCCTAGCACTTCTCTCTCCTCGGTACCTCGTCTGGCCTAATTTCCAAATTTACTATTCAAGTCTATTATAGTTCTGTGATTTTAAATATTGATTTCCTAGATAGGCATTTAGGCAGGTTCAACCTCGACAAATTTGCATTTCACGTTCTAACATATTCTACTATTTTCATCCCGGATTGGCCTTGTGTCATACTAGCTGAGCTAAGTAAAAAGAGAAAAGAAAAAATTTACTCACACCTAAAAGGACAAGTAAGCGTCAAATATCCTTTTAATCTTTGGCGACGAATCTCTTCACTGCGCCATGGGAATTTTTTCCCACACTCACGACGCCAAAACTAAAAACCAAAACAAAATACAATAAACACAAAAAATATATATAAATAAAATAAATATCGTATTTCTTCGGGCCTTATTGATTTTCAAGGGAGGAGATTTTTTTTCCAAAACTGTAAGTTTTGCTTACACTCAATATGCGTTTGAAAGTAATTCTCTTGCTTTTATTTCGTTTTTCTTATTCTGTTATGTTTTCAGAGGGTTATTGTGGCTCAAATGCGTGAAGAATGAATCTGTTATACAAGCGACAGTTTAAGTTCTTTTATTAGTGTACGTGTTCCAGGCGGAATGTTGGTATGTGCTGTTGTCCACATGAACAGGACACCACGTGTTTCCTGATAAAGTATTTAATACTTATTGCTGAAACAAGAAACGTCTGGTTGTTTGAAATAATTGGGGTAAATATTATAACAAAACCCTCCAATAGCCTAATTATTTCATATTCCACAAGAAACAAAGGGCTCGTATAATATATCAAAATATACGAGTGGATGATTCTGACAAACCTATCAAATGAAAATCTACCTTAAATCTCTATTACGTATATAGCAGCAATGAATTGATAAAAATTATTACAACTACTTCTAAATTACTAAAAGTCTTAATACAAAGCAAAGTAATAATATGCTAAAATTTGAAAGAGTAATTCACCTGTAATAACCACAGTCAAGACCGATGAAGGGTCTTGTGCTCCCTCCGAATCCTTTCTATTACACATTCACCATTATACTATCTCTCAATTTTCATAAGGTATTGTTCATATAAAATGCAAATTTAATTGTAACCTAATTATGCACAAAAATGGATTATATGCAATATAGGTAAACAATTCAACTAGAAATATAGAAAATAAATACAATGTAACTAAATGCAAATTAGAGACATCATAATAGATCATTCCATGATTACAAATTAGAGACATGTCATAATAGATCATTCCATGATTACAAATTAGAGACATGTCATAATAGATCATTCCATGATTACAAATTAGAGACATGTCATAATAGATCATTCCAAGATTACAAATTAGAGACATGTCATAATAGTTCATTCCATGATTACAAATTAGAGACATGTCATAATAGATCATTCCATGATTACAAATTAGAGACATGTCATAATAGATCATTCCATGATTACAAATTAGAGACATGTCATAATAGATCATTCCATGATTACAAATTAGAGACATGTTATAATAGATCATTCCAAGATTACAAATTAGAGACATGTCATAATAGATCATTCCATGATTACAAATTAGAGACATGTAATAATAGATCATTCCATCTTAAATAAATCAACAATCTTTTGCACAATTTTTTAACATAAACATTGAGATTTTTCTCGTTAATATGTAGAATAATTGAGCAGATCCAACATTATAGGAAACTAGGGAATCGTATATAGTTTTTTTTTTTCGAGACTTAGCATGAGCAAAACAAATTTACCGATTTGGACCAAACAAGACAAAAAAAGGACGGATGAAAGACATCAAAATCAGTTAAAAATGTTCATCTTTTAATAGTTGTAGTTAGTTTAATTTGTAAGGAATATAAATGTAGGTAGAAAAAAGATGAGAAGTTTTTTAATACAATGACTGAGTCCCCAATCAAGCTTGTTGCGGCTGCGTTGGTAGTACGCGCCAGCAGGAGCCACCAAATATATACGACACACGACAGGGAATTTAAATGAAAGATAAGCGGAACACAACTCACTCGGTGCATTGCTGGCTCATCAAACATGCTGTTTTAAATATAAGAGAAAGAAGTGTACTGAGTTGAAAGCATGCAGAAAGGGCTTTAATCGCGAGATCCTACACAGTAAGTTTGCGTCCAGATATTTACAGCATTTTCACCTTTTTTTACAGCTCTTCTGTTACCACAATGTTGGATAAGTAATAACTAAAGGGCTGAACACAAGAACAAAAAGAAATTAAATGAAATTGGCTAGTCTATATACCCAAACATATAAAAAAACAGTTTCATCATCCCCTGTACTTCGCATTCATGTGTAGTTAAATCAACATAAACTTCATTTAGATACGAAGATGACACGGAAAAGAAATTACAAATCCCCCTACGGATGGTAGCGAAGGAGACTGAGAAAAAGGGACGAAGCATAAAGTACAATACATGGTCATCAGTAAAAGGATGAGACCGAAATGCGATTTACAAGACGGGGACACCGAAATCAAGCCGATGCGAAGTGTTCTGACAGAGGAGGGTAAGTGCGACACTGAGATCCGTAAACTATTGGGATGGCCAAGGACCCATTCCAAAACATGGGCAGAGTATTACGAGACGGGAGAATTTCTTTGGTAACAAAGAAAAGAATACTGAACTGTTACAGGACATCTGTCCTCCTTTACGGTAGTGATTTTTGTACGGTCTCCTCAAAGATGAAGAAACTCGAGACGACGGAGATTTGGTTCGACGGAAGGATGCTGAGAATATCATTGACTGAGCGGGTGAGCAACGACGAGGTCCGATGAGGATGCTAAAAAGGAGGAGGCTTATACTTAACATCAAGAAGAGGGATTTGAAGTTTTTAGTACACGTAATGAGAAAGGAGGGCCTGGAGAATCTGATACTCACAGGTCGAATAGAGGGAAAGAGACACAAGGGAAAGAGCGGGCGGCGGAGGTATACTTCTACAGAATGTTACTAAGGATATCATGAACCGAGCGTGTGAGCAACGATGAGGTTTTGGAGAGGATGCAAACAATGAGGAAGCTTATACTTATCAGGAAGAGGCAGCTGAAATTTCTGGGACAAGTAATGAGAAAGGATGGCCTGGAGAATCTGATACTCACATGTCGAATAGAGCGAAAGAGAGACAAGGGAAAACAACGCATCATATACCAGACGGGCTTAAGCAAGCAGATGAGAGAACGTGGTCTGTGGAGGTGTCAGAGGGACCAAACTTATTGAGAGCTACAAAGGATAGGATGAAGTGGACAGCCATGATCGCCTACGTCTGGAAAGGAAACGGCACATAAAAAGAAAAAAAAATCCCAAATGTGTCACATAAATATTATTACCACTTTGTCATATATATATATATATATATATATATATATATATATATATATATATATATATATATATATATATATATATATATATATATATATATTGATTTCCCTAACTTTTATATGACATATATTGAAAAATGAGTTTGGTTTCGTTTGGTATGTTTTTCTTTACCGCATATCAACCTCAATGGTTTATTTAATGCCGACAAGATTTTTGTTGAGGGTAATATATTTTTTCTAATATGTTTTAATGGTACTATTTTTCTTTTTCAAAAATGTATTGCTGGCACAAATTTTATTTTCGAAAATATATGTATTGCTGGTAAAATTTTAAAAATATATTTTGGTAATAATTTTTACCAAAAATATTTTGTTGGTAATAATTTTTAAACAAAATTCATTGCTGGTATTAAAAGCTATTTTTACACCTTCACATTGCTCCAAACCCAAGTTTGGCGGTTAACTATTTGCCCATAGCTGGGACCCTAACAGGTGCTACAACCTCGAGTTAGGGAGGACCTTGGAAAACCAGTAATTAAGAGCTGGTGTCTCAAAACCTCCCGATCAGAGGCCATGCGACCGGTTGTAGTTTATTGTCATACCCAGGACGCGAATGTAGAGTAAACAAAGAGTGTGAAACAACTGACAAAAAACAAATCTACACAAGGTACTTTAACGACATTTTTGCCTTAATAAAAAATAGGGAGGTAATTATAAACTCAAAGTCACCTTTCGAAAAAATATCGGCACTTAAATTTACATACGAATTCATGGTTAATAACAAAATCCCATTCTTAGCCTTAGAACTAAAATATAGAACTAAAATCTATTTTTCACCATCTACCCGTCTTTATTTCTGAGATTAGGTAGTGTAACTGTTTACATTATTTACATCGTTCGGTCAGTTATCCTCATCTGGTTTTGGCCGTTGTACTCTCCGACCATCTTCAGGAGATATACGTTGGAATTGCGAACCGAAGTCTACGTTGGTAGAATGTTCTAATTCCATGCCTATTTTTCTAAATATCTCAGTTTCAGTTAATTCCATTTAGTAACTAAACTTTCCAAGTTTTTGTTCATCTCTGCTTTGTCCCGGTATTGGACTCAAAACTGTTTGGGTCAAGTCATTTCAAATGATAGAAATGTGGGTGGGAGAGGATTTGAATAATCATTTATACCAAAGTCATCGAGTCTAGAAGAATCCTCGACAAATTACAGAAAGCACTGGACAGCCGTTTCGTCAGCAGAAACCCTGACCGTTACGAGACAACGCAAGATCCATACCACGAGACCAACAGGCCTCGATGACGGA
>OZ038505.1:33679329-33724329 GCA_964036315.1 Acanthosepion esculentum
CTGGTAAATACTTGTAAGGCTCATTTTACATATGTTTCCCTAATATTTTGATGAAACAATCACCCATCTCTAACGTGATAAGAGAAAAATAAGTTAATAATCGTCATTTTTAAGTGATAAACATTGTAGCGAGTCAGTGATACTACCTGTTGTTCTGAACATGAATGAAGTGTGCTTACAAAAATAAAAAAAGCACAACGATCAATAGAAAAGTAAAAGAATTCAACATCTATCAGGGCCTAGACCAAGATAAGTAATATTGTACAAGTGATTAAACAACGAATAGAGTTGGGCATTAAAAATAAAAAGAAGAAACGATTACAGATGGAGCAAACGGTTGCATCAATGACCCTCAAATGATAGAAGATTTATTAACATAAGTTCAGGGAGGAGATGGCGAAATTAGAATGGGTGATTTCTATAAAAATGTAAATGCATTTTCCAGCGCTATCTGCCATCCTCCTGATTAATCTTTTATTACTCGCTCCTAATTAATGTCTCGGTATCTAATTCTTCCACACCCAGTAATTCTTCATATATATATATATATATATATATATATATATATATATATATATATATATAGAGAGAGAGAGAGAGAGAGAGAGAGAGATAGATAGATAGATAGATAGATTATACTTATAGTATAAATTTTATTTTGTCTTTATTTATATTGTCCATTTGCACATATATTCTACCTGCAATTTTACACACAAACACGCACGCAAACACAAAATCACAGACACGCACACACACTAACACACACACACACGCACACACATATATATATTTATATATATATATGATTAATACAAAGGTAAAATTTGTCAATTTGATGATAGATTTTTTTTAGTACTTTTTCGTTCCATTCGTTAGGAGGTAACAGCAATCATTTTTTTTATTTAGTAGTTAATTAGTTGTTTTTTTCCACTGGCTTCGTGAAGTCTTAACTAGTATGGAAGATTAAATTTCTCACAGTATTTTTGTGTTATTCTTTGAACATATATAAAATATATGTATGTTATATATATATATATATATATATATATATATATATATATATATATATATATATATATATCAACATCATTAAGCACTCCCGGATATTTGACACTACAATGGGAAGCTTCGACGGTGCACAATCCGAAACATAGGTATTTATTTACTACAAGAACTAAGCAAAATAATAGATAGAAATGACACAGGACTCTACAGGGACGACGGACTCATAATCTTAAGAGACTGTAACAAACAAAACACAGAGAAAACTAGAAAAGCAATATTAAAGATTTTCAAAAATAACGGATCCGACATAGATATAAAAACTGACCTAAACGAAGTAGATTTTCTAAATGTTACCTTCAACCTAAAAAAAGGTCACATATAAAAAAAAACAATGATAAACCAGTCTATATACACACATCTTCCAAACACCCGCCTTCTATAATCAAACAGATAGCAAAATCGATTAACCGCAGGCTTTCCGACCATTCCTGCAATGAATCCATATTTAACAAAGCTAAGAAAGACTACGAAACAGCCTTAAAAGATAGCGGATTCCCAGCAAAACTCACATACTCACCACAGAACACAAAAAAGCCCAAGAGGATATCACATATTTCAACTCACCGTACAGCAAAAACGTTAAAACAAACGTAGGAAAAATAATCTTCAAACTCTTATACAAACACTTCCCGGAATCAAGCACCCTACACAAAATATTCAACAAAAACATAGTAAAAATCAGCTATTGTTGCAACAAGAACATGGCACAAATAATAAAAAAGCACAACAGGAAAATTATCAACAAACCACACGAACAAATTAAACCCACGTGCAACTGCAGAATAAAGAACAAATGTTTCTTAAACGGTAATTGTTTACAAAACAACCTACTATACCAAGCCACGATAAAATCAGCAGTTAATGAAGAAAAAGTATACATAGGAGTAACCGAAGGACCATGGAAACAAAGTAATTATATACACAAATAGTCTTTCACAAATAGTAAATATGTGAACAGCACAATGCTTTCTAAGTATATCTGGGAAATTAAAAATAATACATCACATCACAACAAAAATATTTTGTTAAATAAGAAAAAGATCATCACCCTACAACAACCAATGAAAAACTTGCAAACTTTGCTTGGAGGAAAAAATAGCTATCATTAAATTCCCAGACCAAAATAAATTATTAAATAAAAGATCCGAGCTCATCTCAAAATGCAGAAATGAAAACAAATATTTATTACGTTATTTAAAAATCGAAAACAGAAAAATAAAATAAAATAATAAATAAATAAATAATATGACACTAAGCAAAATAAATTAACCCAAACAAATTATCAAATCACACCTGTTAGAATAGATGAAATAGAGTAAAACAAAATCAATGAACCCAAATAAATAAAGTAAATAATAAACAAATTAACAAACTATTATGACCAAAATATTAGTTAGATTATAAAAATCAAACCAAAAATCGGACGAAAAAAATAGCTATAACTGTTATAAAACGATAAAATGAAAAAATACTACGTTAAATAAAAATCGAAAACCGAAAAGAGAGAATATATAGTGTAGCAATAAAATTAATTGATGTAAATTCATCCAAATAAATAAATAACTAACGAACTGATCCCGATGAACCAACCGTTAGAAAAAACAAAGAAAGATAATCAATCCAAATAAATACATGAAGTAATAAACAAATTAAAAACTGTTCCCGCCAAAATAATAGTCAGAATAAACTACAACAATCAACAACAAATAGTGTGATTATCTTCCGAAACCAAAACAAAACTATTAAATAAGCGATATAAACAAATTTTTACTACGTTAATAAAACACCGATTAAAATATAAATAAAAATAAATAGAAACAAGCAAAATGATTTAACCCAAATAAATAAATAAACAAATAAACGACTTCCGGTAAAATAACAGTCAAAATACACTACCCACAATGCACCACTGACACGTATATATAAATAGCCGAGAAAAATAACAGCACTCGTGGCCTGACGATTGCATCTAGCATGAAACAGACTGTCGCTTCTAAGTGTTGACTTCTGTGTTCATTTTTATATTTGCACACGCTCTATCTCTGATATTGAGCATTTCATCCCATAAACATAGCACATCTTAAGACTATATTTCTTCATATATATATATATATATATATATATATATATATATATATATATATATATATATATATATATATTACACACACACGCACGCGCGCGCGCACGCACACACACACACACACACACACATATATATATATATATATATATATATATATATATATATACATATATATATAGTAGTACTCGTTTGGAAACCCTCGGATAGCTCAACTTGCAGATATGTCAGGACAAATCGTTACCTGAAGAAAAAATTGGAAATAAAAGAAGAAAGAACTAAAAAAAATTAGATAATGACGAAAGAAATCGCCAAGTGCTTTAAGTTCGTAGTCGAAGGAGAAAAAAAAACAAACGAGTAGAAAGACTAAAACGTAGAGAGTGCAACAAGCTAATTAGAGCGATGAACTTGCCTGGTGATTAGAATCGAGGCTTTGGGGTTTTTTTGGGTTTTTTTTCTTCTGTCAAGTGGTTTTAATGCGTATTAGTTTTTAATGTTTTTAATAATAAATGCTGTTCCGTCATTTTCTTTTTTGTCAGTTTACCCTGAAGATCCGTTTAAGTGAAACCTAGGTAGGTTTGCCTGTCTTAGGATTTATTCTAATATATATATATATATATATATATATATATATATATATATATATATATATTAGAATAAATCTTAAATAAAAGTTCAAAGGAATCGACAAATATCAACAGTTTGTCGAATCTTTTGAACTTTTATTTTTTAGTTTGTTACTTTCTTTTTGCTTGATGGGTGTTGATTGGTTGTTGAATTCTCTTTTTTTCTCTTCCTTTTTTCATTCTTTCCCCACTTTCTCCGTTGATCTCTGGTTTATTGGTTTGACAATTTATGTTATATTTGTATTTTTGTTTATGTATATTTGTGCAGGTTTTTTTTTATGTGTGTCATCTTGTATGTGCCCGTATGTACGCATACATACATACATACATATATATATATATATATATATATATATATATATATATATATATATATATATATATACTTACATAAAACAAACATGTACGCACGCAGTTATCCACATTTGTATATTTATGCGTCCCTCTATGGGGTTCTAACTGCGTGTTTGTGTGTATGTGTCCCTCTATGGGGTTCTAACTGCGTGTTTGTGTGTATGTCTGCGTCAACAGTATATGTATTTTAGTATGTGGTGTTATTTAACTTTACTTAATAAGTCTTTTGTCTTTAGTTGTATGAATGAACAGGGTTTTTTTCTGTTGGTAATATTTGTGAACAATTGTTTCTTTTGTACAATTTCATTGGTATGTTTCCTTAACTTTCGTGTATTCTTTTTGTTTTGATCATTTATTTTAGGTTGAAATTTTTGTGTGTATTTGTGTTTGTGTGTATAAATGTGTGCTTTTACATGTGAATGCATGAATTCATACATGCATATTAATATGCATGCGTATATGGACGCCCACTTGTACGTTTGTGTGCTTGTGTGTGCGCGTCTAACTGTGTGTTTTCGTTTATGCCTTTGTTTAAGTGTGTGTATTCAAACCCCTATATGCGTTCTTATTTTTATTTCTGTTTTCGCTTTTTATATTTAGGGTTTCTGTATTTTTGGGCTTTGTAAAGAGTTTAGCTGTGGTAATTTGATTGTGTTTCGTGTGGTTGGGTATTATTTTGTTAGTTTTTGTTGATGTTGTGGGTGTTGTGAAGAGCGTTCGTGTGTTTATTTTTTTCGTTTTTTAAGGGGTGTACTTGTGGTGATTTGTATGTTGGGTTTTTTGTCTGTTTTTATATTGTTAGGTATTATTTTGTTGGTTTGTATTATATGTTCATATGGTGGCTACTCTCTTGTGGGTGGATTGTCTTTGTGATTGGTATGGTGATTTGTGTTTGTGATGGTATTGCGTTTTGTGTTATATTTTTATATCAGTATTTAGGTACCAAAGTAGATACTTAATTAAATGTCTGCATTTCCTTATTATTTCATTCCTCTTGTTCCATAAGTTGATCTGGACCTTGATGGTGATGATTGTTCATTTCCTCCAGACGCAATTTACATTTCTCTGCAGTTGGTACACTGTGTGCGTATCTGTGTGTGTGTGTGTGTGTGTGTGTGTGTGTGTGTGTGTGTGTGTGTGTGCGATTTTTGTGATTTTTAAAATAATTTCCCATTTAATCTTGGTAAGGATGTTATTTAGTTTCTGTTTTCATATGTACTTTGATAGTGATGTGTTATTTTTTCATTTCTGGTTTAAATAATGTTTGGTGATTATTAAGTCTTTCTATAAAAATTGTTTTTGTAGCTCATATGTAAGCTTTTTCTTTGGCGTTTGTGTGGTTTGTTAAGGTAGCTTTATATATTATGCTATTTGTCACGCATTTGTTGCTAAGTGAGCAATTATTCTTATTTCAGCAATTGCATTTGTTGTTGTTGTTTTGCTGATTTATGATTTTGTAGTTATTATTTTTTTGTTGAGTATTTTTTTAGTGTGTTTCGTTATTATTTTTTTCCATGCTATCTATGCAGCTGTAAATGATTTTTACTTTATTATTGGGTATTGTTTTCAAAAATGTGTTGACTTTGGAGATATGTTTTCCAATTATTTTGGAAAATATTTTCCTATTTTTGTTTTTATTGTGTTATTTGAAGGTGGGTTGAAACAGATTATGCTTCTTTTTCTATTGTGTTTGGTTTGTTTTCGTTTGTGTATTCTAGTTTGTGCGAATCACCGCAATTTCATAATGCTATTTAATATGTGTTTTCGTTGAATATTTTTATCTTGCTGGAATTTATTGATATTCTTTTGCTTATGGATATGGATATGTGATTTTATACGTTAGGAGGCTGCTTGGAGTATTTGATTTCATGATGTACATAGGGTGGTTGTTTGCTTTTCTGTATGGTTTGTATTTGTTGTTGTTTAGATTAAATGTTATGTTGAAGAAGTTTCTTAATTTAGGTTAGATTTTATGCATATTTTAAATCCTAATATGTTGAAGATGTCTATGATCTGTTTTCTGATATTTTCTGTAGTTCTGCCGTTGCGATTTCTTACGATTATTCGTCCGCCGTTCCTATATAGGCCTATGTCTTTATGATTAATAACGTGTGTTAACATATTGATGATGTATATGTCTGAGTTCTCCTATTTTTGCGCCGTCATAGCTACACATTGTTACGTCAAAGGCATGGTTGATAATTTTGGTGTAAACGTTTTTGTCTGTATTTTGTTGTCGCAGTAGAGTATTGAATTTCTGCTGTGTTTGCAAAGTTTCGATATTCGTTGAGGATTTTCATTGATACACCAGCTGTAGTTCATTTTTTAGTGCATTTTCTTTAATGGATGGGCACAAGTCTATTATGCTTATTTTTATGAAAGAACAGTTTGTAATTCGTGATTTTGATAAACCAATTAAATGTTTCTTTTTTTATTTTTACATTGGTTTATGTTTAATATGCTCCTTAATTTTATGCATATATTTTCTACAATTTGCGAACTTAGCTTTTCAATGTTGTTTTTTTTGTGGGATTTATTATTGTGCACGTTGGTTTCTTTAACAGAATTGTCTTTTAGTTTAAGGAATTATTCTAATTTTGATAGTTTTTTGATTCTGTTGTCTAGTTTTAATTTGACGTTTATGGTTTTGTCTTCTTCGTTTATGTTGTTTTCTAAATAATTGCTGCTTGTTTTGTAGAATTTGATGATTACTTTTCAAATTTATTTTCGTAGTTCCTTGTTTCTATTGTATAGATGACTCATGATTTCACGGTTTTTATATGTATATAATACTTCAAACGTTGTCATAGTATAGTGGACACAAGTATTTGAAATAGGTAACACATTAGTAAATCGTACCTGATATTCGCATTGTAGGTAGAATATATATATATATATATATATATATATATATATATAATTTGTGACTGTTAGTAATAATTACAAAGAGGATATTAATCCAGGGAGAACTCAATGTAAACTATAGATAATAATAATAATAATAATAATAATAATAATAATAATAATAATAATAATAATAATAATAATGGAGAAAACCTTAAATATTAATTTCGGTCATAATTTATTTCGTGAATATCTATATATTCATGTCTTTTCACAGAATGTTTTTAGTAAATGGCGAACATATGAATATATGGTGATATTCACGAAATAAATTATAACCGAAATGAATGTTTCAGGTTTTCTACTTGATTTTATATATATATATATATATATATATATATATATATATATATATATATATATATATATATATATATATATGTATATGTATATATATATATATATATATATATATATATGGCGAGAGAGAGAGAGAGAGTGAGAGAGAGAGAGAGAGAGAGAGAGCTTGGTTTCTGTGAAGAAATAATAGTCAATAAATTGTTAATCTCCAGCATGTGACAATTGCAGCTAACGTGATTTTCACGTGCTCTATATGACGATCATTTAATTTATTCACAACCACATCTTAAGAATTAATATTTCATATTATGGGCAGTCGTTTACAGACTAATAAAACTGTAAAACATAGGGGATACGATTAGCTTTGCATGTCCAAATGCAGAAACGACAGTGTCTGCTATGCTTTTTGTGCAAGCCAGAAAGAAAAGCAAAATCTATTGGAGAGATAAGTCTTCGGATAATGTTTATTGTTTGGGTAATTTCTCTTGTTTATCGTAGTTTTAGCGTTAAGGTTATGGGTATTTTTTATAAAGAAGATGTTATAGTGTTCGTTTTAATAGATTTTGTACATTTATTTTTATTTTTTTGAAAAAATAATCTTCGAAATTTGTCTTGGTTCATTTTTCACCCAGGCCGTATGATCATATAGAGAGCTAGATAAACCCACTCTTGCAAACATTCACACACGCTCTCCCATATATATATAAATATATATATATATATATATATATATATATATATATATATATATATATATATATATACAGAGAGTGATGGCGAGAGAGGAGAAATTTGTTACGCACAAAACTCATATATTATTCATAGAAAAAAATAATGTTTGATCAAATAAAGATGATGTAAACAGACAACCTGAATGGGAACCTGGTAAAATGGCACACATTGTAGGAGACAAATATTTGCAGTATTGTTCGGCCGAGCTCAGGAAAGGTCATTTTCTTAAATATAACTACTCGCCAAATTTTGCTAAATGATCTATCCCTGTCAAAATCTTAAGACCAGTTACAAAAGGGTTAAAATTATATAAACTAATATTATTTTAATCAAAATATATTTGCGAAACATTTACATTTAATTAGAAAATGAATTTTATCAACAAATAAGTGAACATTTTAAGCTTTTAACTGATTAATTTAAACAAACATTGAATAAAGGATTTTTTGGTTGATCATAAATATAAGACCATGTAAAAATAAAAGCAAATACAGAACAAATAAGTCCCACTGAGAATTTAATTCTCAGTATATCCCCCATTTTTGCGAATTACTTCGAAAATTCGCTTTGGCATACTCATTATTAACTTCTTCATGAGGGTGCTTGGGATGCTCGCCCAGGATGCATAAACTGCAGTACGAAGAGCGTGCACAGTTTCAATTTGCGATCCATGTTTGTAAACATCCTTGCCATCCATCCCCAAACATTCTCGATTTGGTTTCGATCTGGAGAACGTTGCGGATTGCAGCATTGTCCTGCTGGAAAATCCAGTTTTCTTCACATAGATGAGGGCCTTCAGTAATTAGCGATGCCTTTCTTAACATGTCAATGTAACTAGCAGCTGTTTGTAGACCCTTTACCTCCTGTAACTCAAGAGTTCCATTGTACGAAAATGGACCCCAGACCATAATTGATCTAACTCCACTGTGTCATGTTGAGAAAATTACTTTTGGGACATCTTTTGCATGCCAGTAACGCTTAAAACCGTCTAGGCTATCAAGATTGATTTTTTTTCTCTCTTCTATAAACAAAACTTTCTTCCATTTATCCACATACCAAGGTTGATAATCGGATGAAAATTGTAAACGGGAGGTTTTATTGCGAAGAAGAAGGTGAGCACTTTGCAGCCGTTTCAAGTTCTTAAACCCTTTCTTATTTAAATGCCGTCGAATTATTCCAGAGCTGCATTCAGCATCTGTATTCGCTTTTATTTGATTTGATGTTAGGCTTGAATCTCTCTTAATTAATTATGCGTCAGTGTAGAGATGGTGAGATTTTATTAGGCCGACCGCTTGATTTTTCAGATGCATTCGAATCTGGATTTTTAATGACAGTTCTGCTACTGCCAATTTCATTTGCAATGGTTCGTTGCGAAATATTACGTCTTTGAAGTTCAACAATCCTACCGTGTTCGAACTTTACTAAGTTTTTACCCTTATCTATTTTAAAACGTGTAATTTAATACTGGAAATGAGCTACGAACATGTCTACATGCCTGAAACTATGTGCACACTGAGTAATTCTAAAATTTTTATCCAATAATTTGCTTATTTCACACATGGTCTCATCTATATGACCAACCAAATAATCCTTTTTTTCAATGTTTGATTAAATTAAAAATTTAAAAGCTTAAAATGTTTACTTGTTTGTTGAAAAACTACATTTTTTTTCATGAAATGTAAATGTTTCGCAAATATATTTTCATTAAACATTTTTCTTTACAGGTAATATCCCATAACAGTAAGAGTATTTAAATATTTTTTAACCCTTTTGTATCTAGTCTTAAGATTTTGACCAGGGTGTACATTTTTAAATTTGATATTAAAAAAATGTAGTCATTTGCATATATATATATATATATATATATATATATATATATATATATATATATATATATATATATAGAGAGAGAGAGAGAGAGAGAGAGAGAGAGAGAGAGACGCTCTCCATTCCGGCTAAGAGTAGGACAACTCTGAATTCAAATCCTGCGGAGGGTCGTTTGTGGGCGATGTGAAACGCAGTTCACCAGGTCTCTGTATTTGGCCTTCAAAAAGTGTGATTGGTTCTACACAAAGCCTTCACCACTATAATCAAATGTGCTGGTATCTTGCTGTCGGTTCCTAGGAAGTGACATGCTTGGCTCTCATACGTCGGATACAACGGGAGAATCGAATATATGTATATGTACATGCATACATACATCGGGAAGGGAGAAAAGTGTATATATTAAAACGAAGGGAGAAACCGCAAACGTTTTTAGTTGTAATGTGATTTTTTGAAAACATATATATTATGCTTTATTTTCCATCATTTTGCAATACATGTGGTTTTATGTGTATATACATGTATATGTGTATATATGTGCATATTAATTCCTCATTATAAGACAGTATGTATGTATGGAGAGGGAATATACTTATGCACACACATGCTGACAAGAACACACACAATAGAAAAAAAAATTGGAAATAGATCTAAGAACACACGGGGGCCATTAAAAGATCAGAAAACAGATATATTTCCTCGCCCCTTGTCGGACCAATCTTATTTGTTTCATTACACTTAACGCAGAAGAACTTTCTCACTGCCAGTTGAAGAAAGACATTTGTGTCACTATCACACAAAAATGTGAATGTTTAATATCGAGAATGTTTAACATCGGAAAACATATGGAAAATTAGTTCATTTTAATAATATGTGGAAATATCCATTCTTTGTCTGAAGAAGGTCGCGAGACCCGAAACACGTGTTGCAAAGTCATGGAAAAAACATGAAATATATCATTACAACCAAAAACATTTGCGGTTTCTCTCTTGTTTTATACACACACACACACACACACACACACACACACACACACACACACACACAGATATATATATATATATATATATATATATATATATATATATATATATATATAAATATATTTTTGAAGGTACAAAATTTTATCACAGCAATAAACGTATGAAGCTTGATATTACTTGACATATTAAAATACTAAAGCAAAGAATAAAAAGGGAAGCAACCGGTTTCGCTCCCGCTCCTCAGGCTTCTACGGGAGATTTTAATGTAATTAAAAAACAGAATATGCAATGAAAAAGGAAACTGACACTCATTTCCTTTTTCATTGCATATTCCGTTTTTTAATTACATTAAAATCTCCCGTAGAAGCCTGAAGAGCGGAAGCGAAACCGGTTGCTTCCCTTTTTATTCTTTGCTTTAGTATTTTAATATGTCTAGTAATATTAAGCTTAACACCTTCATTTCAGTTATACAATTTTGTACCTACAAAAATATCTTCATATATATATATATATATATATATATATATATATATATATATATATATATATATATATATATATATATATATATATATATATATATATATATATATATATTGCCTACAATTAATCTTTTCTTGTCATTCGTTACAAACCAACAACCATATTTTCAGGAAAATAGGAAGAAAAAAGTATACATATTGATCAAATCAGAAAAGACAGTTAACATTTTTCGATGACCCATTATGAGGAAAGTGGGTTGAGAAAATTTAAACCTTATAGAGCATATTGAAGGTAAGAGAGAGAAAGAGAGATGGGGAGAGAGAGAGAGAGAAGTGAAAAGGGGTGGATAACCATCGTAACTAGTTTGGGTGAATAGTTGGCATAACGCTGCCCAAGAGGTAGACCGAAAATACAAACATGACGGTGCAGCGTGCCTTCAATGCAAAACTTGGGAAAAAAACTTCACCAAGTGGCAAACAAATGTGGACTTGGTACCCAAAATTGAAAAGAGAAAGATTGCTAAAGGATCTGGCAGATCATCACCAACATCAGCGTGTTTGGCAAGAGATTAACTACCGATTTGACGTGTGCCGTGCCACAGTCGGTGCACATATTGAACACATATGAAATCGGTCCCATAAATATTTAATCCCTAAACTGTGCAATTTCATTGAGCTAGACTTAATATTTTTTTGGGGGGTGGGGGTACCCTGGAATATAATGTTGATGATTATATGATGATGATGCTGTTTAAATAGGCACCATTTTAATATCTTCTGTGAATTTTATTTGACGTTTCATTCTAGCTCTGTTTTAAATTTAACTTTCGTATCTCCTAACGTTCCATTCTTTTTTCTTTTTATGTGCCTTGGCCCTTCAGGACGTAGGCGATTATGGCTCTCAATTTCCCCCTATCCTTTGTAGGTCTCAAAAAGTTTTGTCCTTTTGAAACTTTCCGCCGGACATGTTCTGTCATCCACTTCCTTATGCCCGCTACGTATGTCATGCGTTGTTTTCCCTTTTTTCCCGTTATTGGACCTGTGAGTATCAGATTCTCCAAGCCATCCTTTCTCATTAGATGTCCGAGAACTTTGAACTGCCTCTTCCTAAAGTTAAGTATAAGCGTCCTCCTTGTTCGCATCTTCTCCAAAACCCTATCGTTGCTCACATGTTCGGTCCATTATATCATAAGCATCCTTCCGCCTCGCGTCTCTTCTTCATCTTTCGCTGTCGTAACATAGATGACGGATGCCACGTAGTAGCTCAGTACTCTTTTCTTTGTTACCAAAGAAATCCTCCTGTCACGTAATATTCTGCCTAGCTTTTGGAATGCGTCTTTGGCCATCTACTACGTCTTCGGAATATTAGCGTCGCACTTGCCGTCCGCTGTCAAAACACTTCCCAGTTAATTAAATTCCCGCACCTGCTTGATTTTGTGTCCCCGACTTGGAAATTGTTTTTCGGGCTCATCATTTTACTGATGACAATGCATTCTGTTTTTTGTAGTTTATGCTTAGTCCCTTCTTCTCGCTCTCCTTCACTACCTTCTGTAGGAGGTTTTGTAATTTCTTTTCCGTGTCTGCTATCAGTACTGTGTCATCTTCTCTTAACCCTTATATAAACTATTTTTTTCTGTTCTCCCTCCTATGTAGGCCCCGCAAACACATTTTTCCTCGTCAATTAATTTTTGCTTGTTTTACCTTGGATTTTTTGTTGTATGTTTTTATTTTTATGTTTATTATACTTTTATATCTGTCTGGCTGGGATATCTTGATTCCATTTCATAAACTCTAATCGGACTGATGAAATGATATGCTTATATTCATCTAAAAATTGTATTACTGATTATGGATTTTTAAGGGTTTTTTATTAAAAAAAATAGAAATGTTTTCATTCATACAGAGACTGTTTCGCTGTATCACAACTCATGAGTGTGGCTAGACATCCGATTGCCTCAATGCGAGAGTGAAACCCGACAGATTTGGTATCAGTCAGAGATTTTACCCCTCAGTTATAAGCGCTGGGTTGAAAGGAAGGCGAATTTCTACGTACTTAACTCTTTGAATAAACACGCCAATGACCGATATGGCTCAATTCATAGCAGACTAATATTATCAGATGTCGTCATTCTTTACAAATCCACACATTTCTCTCAAGAGTAGTCGACCTGAATTAAATTTGTCCGGGGGCGTATATATATATATATATATATATATACGCCTCCAGAAAATTTAATTAAATTCCGGGCGTGTATATATATATATATATATATATATATATATATATATATATATATATATATATATATATATATATGTATATATATATATATATATATACTCCGGAAAATTTAATTCATATATATATATATATATATATATATATATATATATATATATATATATATATATATATATATATATATATATATACTCTATTTATATTGTTCGGACTATCATCCTCATCTTTGTTGCCATATTTATCACAACCTTTCGACCGTTGTTCGCTCCGGCCTTCTTAAGGTTGTTGCAATGTCGATCTGAACCATTTATTTCGCTCGCTGGGGTAGACTGTTCTAGTTTTACGTACCCTGTCTAATGGATGTCAGTTATCAGTTATCGCCTGTTCATTGCCCTCTCCAAGTTCTCCACCGCCTTAAGCAGGTATTGGACTCACACTTTTTGGGTTCAGTCACTGGATCTAACTAACGCCTTTATCCCCTGTGTCATGTGACCTCAAGTGTCTTTTTTAGGCCTGTAGATGGAAAATGAACTGAAAAGCAAGAACGTCGTTGAATGTTTATAGATGGATACATAGAATAGGTTAAAACTATCGATCGATCGATAGATAGATAAATAGAGAAATAGATCGATATTGAACAGACCCAGATAGATAGATGGATCAACAAATAGATGGATAAATCGATAGATAGATAGATAGATAGATAGATAGATAGGTAAACCGATCGATCGATACACAGATAGATAGATACGTCGATAAACATATAAACCGATTGATTGGTAGATAAATAGACCGATCGATCGATAGATCAATAGACAGATCGATCGATAGATAGATAGATAAATAGATAGTAGATAGAGAAGTATAGATAGATCGATCGGTAGATAAATCGATCGATCAATAGACAAATAGATCGATCGACAGACAAATAGATCGATAAGAGCAGGCAAAATTAAATCTGCGAATATCATCAAAAAAGAAAGTGCAGCGGAACTTTCTCATCTTTGGTGCACTGGCGCAAACGAGAATGCATACGCGGCGGCCTTTTTTATTGGGTGTAGGTCAATGGAAAGAGAAATGAAAAGTTTTATGTTTATAGATAGATAGATAGATAGATAGATAGATAGGAGTATTGAAAACTAAAGTTGAGGATATCATCAGGAATGACAATATAAAAGTTAGTAACCTTACAAAGGTTACAGGTTGTGTGGTGGAAGGCATCGTCAAGACGGCCTTTGAGATAAAAGAAAGAAAATAATTCGAAGGTGGTAATTAAAATCCGAAGCTCTAGGACTTGACACTAAAATTTCGTCTACATCAGTTTTCTTTTTGTCTGCCTTCGATTCTTTAACAGAATCCGTCTTTCTTTATTGTGAAGAAACTGTAAATCATTCGCAGCAAGTCGACCAAATATGAACGTTCTCCTATCTCCGTCCTGTGGATCTTTTTTATGTGGATCTGATTTGATTTGAAAATGTCTTTTTTATTCACAGTCTCCTCACCGAATACTCATGAGAATTGTATTTAATTCTTTTTCTTTAATGATTCCTTTATATCACCTTTATTTTTTTTCCTTCTTCCACGACTGAATTTTGGCCTTATCTTTGTTTGATTCTTCCTTTCTTTGTTGCTTTCTTTGCTTGTTTCTTTCTTTCTTTTGAATCAGTTACCTTACATTTATAACTTTTTCTCTTAATATTTCTTTTTTTTTCTTACGTTTTTTACGCTCTCTTTCTTTCTTCTTTCTTTTTGTTTGTTTGTTTCTTTCTTTCTTGATTGGATTTTTCACTTTTTATTTTCTCGTTCTTTTTAAATTCATTCTTTTTCATATCTTCTGCCGATCTTGTCTTGGTTCTTCATTCCTTCCAAAATTCTTTCTTTCTGCCAAGCTTGTGTTCGTTCTTTATTTCTTCCGAAATTATACATTTCTTTCTTTCTTTCTTTCTTTCTTTCTTTCTTTCTTTCTTTCTCAAATCTTTTGTTTTATGTCTTGGTCCATTTCCTCTTCGTTCGTTTATTCGTTCTGTCTTTATTTATTTATTTATTTCATTCTTTCTTTCTTTCTTTCTTTCTTTCCGTCGATCTTGTGTTCGTTCTTTATTCCTTTGAAAATTATATCTTTCTGTCTTTCTTTCTTTTTTCCATCTTTCTTTCTTTCTGTATTTTTAGAATTTCTATCCTTATTTCACTCTTTTACTTTGTGTTTCTTTAATATTTTCTTTCTTTCGTTGATTCTAAAGCATAATTATGCTTTATCCTTTTTCTTAATTTCGCATTTTCTTTCATTTTTGCCTTTCTTTCTTTCTTTCCGTCGATCTTGTGTTTCTTTCTTTCTTTTTCCTTCTTTCTTTATTTCTTTCTTTCTATATTTTTATAATTTCTATCTTTATTTCACTCTTTTATTTTGTGTTTTTTTTATATTTTCTTTCTTTCCTTTTTTCTAAAGCATAATTATGCTTTATCGTTTTTCCTTATTTCGCATTTTCTTTCATTTGTGTCTTTCTTTCTTTCTTTCATTTTTATGCCATTTTATTTGTCCTATTTCCTTCCTGCATTTTCAATTTTGTCGGGCCTTTTTACTTTCCTCTGTTGTTATTCTTTCTCTCCGTTTTTTCTCTTATTTTTTTAAAAAATTCTCTTTTGCGCATTTTTTTTCTTTCTTTCACAATTCTTTATTTCTCTCCCTCACTTATATTTATTTATTATTTTATGTTGTTTCATTTCCATTTTTCTCCGCAATGTCTTTTTTTAAAGTTCTCATTCGTTATTTCTCCTACATAACCTTTAACCTTAAGTCAGATTATTGTTTAACCTACTATTTAATAAAAAAAAATGTGTTTTTTTTATTTGATTTATTTTATACATTCTACTCACCTGTCCCTTCTCTTATAGCGGCTCTTTCCACTTCCTACATAAATCTGTTAACATATCATTCTTTTCCGCCACTTTTTGTCCCATTCTTGCTAAAGATCATTAAATTTTCTTGATCATCATTTCTTTTCAATCCACTCCGCTTTTTCGATGTCACCTAACGTCCACCCACTTTCTTCCCTCTTCAAACCCTTTTATTCCCTTCTTGTCGTTCCTCAACCAACGCCTTCTCGCATTCCCCCATTTCAATCCGCCCATATTCACGTCACGCTTCTCTTCTATGGACTTTCTTTGAACACCAACACTTGTCTGAAAATTCCCCGCCTTTGTTTTTTACTAGCGTCCGCCATTTTAATCTGACATTTTCACTTTTCTTTTTCTTCATTTTCTCATCTTTATATGTATTTACCACATTCCCGTTACCGTTTTTTAACTTCTTTCGCAACCCGAGTTAAAAAGAAAACTTACCACGTTTCCTGATCTTGCTGTTATTTATTCTGCATTCAACTCAATATTTCGTGAAATTTTTTTATCTTGCTTTCATTCATTCAACCCATTCCATTCTTTCTCTCAGGATGTGGAAAAAAAACTTACCTCTAATTCTCTTTCACTTTTCCATATTCATTTTTTATTCCGACTTTTATTTTGATTGCTGATATTAGAAAACTTTTCCTTCATTTCTTTTTCCTCGTATTTATTTAAGTAATATTTTTTTTAAATTAAGTTGTTCTCATTCTTTTTATTTTATGTCTTTTCTGTTTTTTACTCGGCATCTTTCTTTTCACAATTCTTACACTTTTTTCTTTTTCTTGATTGTCCTTCTATATTTCTTTACATTTCTTTTATTCTTTCAATCTTTTTTCTATTTTTCTTCTTTTCAGTATTTCTTTCCTGCTGTTCTTGCTTTTGTTTCATTTTAGATTTTTTCTATCCGTCTTTCTCCTTTTCGTATTTGTTTACACTCTTTCTCTTTTCCCATGTTTCTTTCAAACTTGTTTTTGATCTTTATTTCTTCAAATATTTCAGCTTTCTTCATTCTTTCTTCCTCTCATCGCCTTTTTAAAATATTTTCTTGATTTTTTCTTCTTTTTCTCAACTCCTTTCTTTATATTTTTTCTTTTTCTTTATTCATCTAATCAATTTACTTTTTTATTTTATTTTTCTTTCTTTTTCCCATCTCTTTTTCTTTTCTATTTTATTTCTTTTTTCACATCTCTTCTTTTCTATTTTCGTTCTTTATTTCTTTTTTCACATATATTTTCTTTTCCATTTTAGTTCTTTATTTCTTTATTTTTCGCCTCTCCTTTATTTTTTTAATTTCTGTCTTTTTTCTTATCATTGTCTCATAACATTTATATATTAAAATTTATTTTCTCATTTTCGTTCATTTTTTATTTTTTTTATAATTTCATCCTTTTTTCTTTCTTTTTCTCATATTTTTTCTTTTTATATTTTCGTTTTTTCCTTCTTTTTCTCATATTTTTTCTGTTTATACTTTCATTCTTTTTTCTTTTTTTATTTGTCTATTTTCCTTTTTTTTTCTTTTTTTCTCTTTCATTTGTCTTTTTATAATTTCATTCGTCTATCTCTCCTATTCTCATCTTTTTTTTTATATTATCTTTCTTTTTTACTCTTTTTCTTTTTATATTTTATTTCTTTTTTCTTTCCTTTTCTCATGTTTCCATCTATTTTTTCTTTATTTTCTCATCTCTTTTCTTTCTATTTTTCTTTTCTTTATTCATCTTTTTTTATATTTTCGTTCTTGATTTCGTACTTTTTCATGTTTCTCACTTTTTCTCATCTTTCTTTTTACATTTTCCTTCTTTTATACATTTCTTTATTCTTTCTTCCTTTTATTCTTTATTCTTATTGTATTGCTTTCTTTTTCATTCTTAACTTTTATTTTTTCTTCTTTCTGCCTTGTCTTTTGCGTTTTTTCTTACTGTATTCATTTATTCTTATTTCTGACAAGTTTTTTCTCAGTCTGATGGTCAATAGTGGTGAATATTAGGTTCGAACCCACTACCCAAGTAATGGTTTGTTTGAACAATTATTAGCTGAAAATCTATAATGTAGCTTTGCATTCTGTATCGTCTTGTTTTACTTACCGCATTTGACAGTATAAAAGATCTACGGTCATATTAGACACACCCCATTTCAACAAGGCAAGTAAAAGAAGACAGATTTTAGTGCATTAAAGAATGCACTGTTGACAGCAAGCTATCAATACTTTACGAAATGTTATAAAAGCAATTTAGTTGTGACAGAAATATTTATTCAGTGTCATATGTCATCAAGACGCAGGCCGACATTGATCTGCATACATTTCAGTTGCTTGCTATATGCGACTTGCAATGCATTCGTGAAAAAACTTGAAGATAGGTATCCTGTTCCTTATTTCCGGTTCCGGTCGGGGATTCAGAGTTGTTCTTTTCCTTTAAGTCGAAACATGTTTTGTCACTGAGGATGCTTCACATGTCGCTGGACTGCTTTAAATATCGAGGGACTGAGGGCAGTAGAAACGTATCGTCAACAGTCCTTGGACAGATTCAGTCGTCGGGGGCACCTGATGCCAGAGGCAACAGTATAGTCTTGCAACATCTTCAAACGTCGAGGGGACTGAGGGGAGCAGAAACACATCATCAACAGTCTTTTGACAGATTCAATCGTTGGCTGCACCTGAGAGCAGAGGAAACACATCATCAACACTCCTTGGATAGATTCAATCAACGGGGGAACTTGATGGTAGAGGAAACAGTATCTACAGTCCTTCAACAGGTTCAGTCGTCGAGGGGACCGAGGGCTAGCAGAAACGTATTGTCAACAGTCCTTGGACAGATATAATCGTCGGGGACACGAGATGGCAGAGGAAACAGTATCAACAGTCCTTGGACAGCTACAGACGACGAAGGGACTGAGGACAGTAGAAACACATTATAAACAATCCTTCGACAGATTCAATCGTCGGCAGCACCTGAGGGCAGGGGAAATGCATCATCAACACTCGTTGGACAGATTCAATCATCGGGATCACCCTAGGGCAGAGGAGACACATCCTCAACAATCCTTCGACACATTAAATTGTCGGGGGCACATGGGGGCAGAAGAATCAATATCAACAGTCCTTCGGCGTCTTCAGATATTGATGGGACTGAAGGTAGAGGAAACACGTCAACATCAGTCCTTCGACATCTTCAATTTTCAACATTATCTGAGGGCAGAGGAAACACATAATCTAGAATCCTTAAACAGATTCAATCGTCGGGGTCACCCAAGAACAACGGAAACAGTATCAACAGTTCTTCACTGGCGTCAATCGTCGGCGGCTCTTGAGGTCAGAGGAAGAGGTATAAATAGTCTTTCAATAGCCTCAGAAGAACTCAATCAACAGTCCTTCGACAGCTTCAATCATCAGCAGCACATGAGGACAGAGGAAATGACTCATCAGGAGACCTTGGACAGATTAAATCGACGGGAGCATCCGAGGCCATCATCAACAGTGCTCCAACATCTTCAATCGTCGGGGGCACCTGGGGGAAGGGGAAACAGTATCAACAGTCCTTCAATAGCTTCTGGCGTCGATGGGACAGAGGGAAGCGGAAAAACATTATCGACAGTCCTTCGACACCTTCAAACGTTGGGAGCCCCTGTGGGCAGTAGAAACAGTATCAACAGTCCTTCAACAGGTTCAGACGTCGAGGGGACTAAGTGCATCGGAAAAACATCATCAACAGTCCTTCGACAGATTTAATCGTCAACAGCACCTGAGAGAAGAGGAAACACCTCATCAAAAGTCCTTCGACAGATTTAATCGTCAACAGCACCTGAGGGAAGAGGAAACACATCATCAACAGTACTTCGACAGATTTAATCGTCAACAGCTCCTGAGGGAAGAGGAAACACATCATCAAAAGTCCTTCGACAGATTTAATCGTCAACAGCACCTGAGGGAAGAGGAAACACATCATCAACAGTACTTCGACAGATTTAATCGTCAACAGCACCTGAAGGAAGAGGAAACACATCATCAACAGTCCTTCGACAGATTTAATCGTCAACAGCACCTGAGGGAAGAGGAAAAACATCATCAACAGTCCTTCGACAGATTTATTTGTCAACAGCACCTGAGGGAAGAGGAAACACATCATCAACAGTCCTTCGACAGATTTAATCGTCAACAGCACCTGAGGGAAGAGGAAACACATCATCAACAGTCCTTCGACAGATTTAATCGTCAACAGCACCTGAGGGAAGAGGAAACACATCATCAACAGTCCTTCGACAGATTTAATCGTCAACAGCACCTGAGGGAAGAGGAAACACATAATCAACAGTCCTTCGACAGATTCAATCATCGGGATCACTCGTGGGCAGAGGAAACACGTCCTCAACAATCCTTCGACACATTAAATCGTCGGGGGCACATGAGGGCAGAAGTATCAGTATCAATAGTCATTCGACATCTTCATATGTTGAGGGGATCTAGGTCATTGGAAACACATCAACATCAGTCCCTAGAAATCTTAAATCGTCAGCACCTGAGAGCAGAGGAAACAACTCATCAAGAGTCCTTGGACAGATTCAATCGTCTGGGGCATCCGAGACCAGAGGAAACATCATCAATAGTGCTCCGACACCTTCAAACTTCAGCGGCACCTAAGAGCAGTGGAAAAAGTATCAACAGTCCTTCGATAGCTTCAGACGTCGATGGGACTGACTGGGGGCAGCGGAAAAAAACCTCATCAACAGTCCTTCGACACTTCGGGGGCACCTGAGGCAGAATTTACGACAGACATTGATTATTTTTCCACCTCATCATTACAGTGGGCTTTCAGATTTGGCAGCGCACAACTCCACTTTAAACAATTGGCCGACGGCAGGAGATCAGGGAATATGGATTCAGGGAAACTCGGATTTATGAAATCAGAGTTGACATTCTCTTAACCCTGTTGTCACCGAGGCAACTAGACGCAGTCTGCCCTGCTATTTACCCATAGCTGGAGAGAAAAGAGATTGATTCATACATTCCAAAAAGGTATTTGAACATAAGTGAGTCTAAAGATCTCAACAGAAATTAGAACTCCGCCATTTGATTCCTCAATCCGAAACGCTATCCATTAGGCTACCTTGCCTCTTGATAGTGATTACACGCTGTCAAATACAGAAATTCTCCCTCCTCCCATTTCCTAACTTCGGCATTTACCTAAAAAATATTCTCCCATTGTTTTCCACTTAAACTCTTTTACGTTTACGCGTCTTTTTTTCCTACTTTCCATCCAATTTTTGCTTCTGTTTTCATACCTTTCTTATTATCTTTCTTTGAGATGGAAGCCATATTTGTTTTCGTTGCGACTCATTATATATTAGGATTTTAGATATGAACATTTTTCTTTGAATTTTCCTCCTTACCAATTCGACATTCTTTTGTCCTTAATCATTTAATTTCTTTTTTTCTATTAAATTAATTTTTCCTTTGTTAAAATGCATTCATTCTTTTTTAACTATTATTTTTTTTTTTTTTTGTGAATTTAATTCTTCTACAAACGCAATTCGTTCGTTTTTCCTTCATTCATTATTACTACTTATTGGTAAGTTTCTCTTCTTTTTTTCGACACTCGATTTCCCAAAGTTTTAGAAAAAAGTTTGTCGAAGAAAGCAATATAGATATCATCTCGAAGTTTAGTAAGAAGATTTCATTTTCGTATTAAATCAAAAGTGCACCAAGTCTGCAAATATTTAAATATTTTACTAGGGGCGGTATCTCTAATAATCGCAATAAAAACTAACATATTAAAAGGAAACAAGAGGAAAAATATTAACAACAATTGTTATGGCTGCTATGGAAGAAGTAATTCGAAAAGTAAGAAAAGACGACAAAAAATTCTTAACCGGATTTCCTTCCTCTCTCATTAGAGCTCTATTGAGAATTTGACAAAATGTGAACAGCAAGTAAAATAGGAAAAACACTGCACACACACACACACACACACACACACACACACACACACACACACACACACACATATATATATATATATATATATATATATATATATATATATCTGTGTGTATGTGTGTCTGTATATATATATATATATATATATCGTTCACGTTGGGCAAAGGGTTAAAATCTTGGGATATATATATATATATATATATATATATATATATATATATATAGATAGATAGATAGATAGATAGATAGATAGATATGAGAATGTATATATAGACAGATAAATAAATAGATAGCGAAAAATACGAGATATATATAGACCGATAGATAGATATAGAAAACACAGGATGGATATATGTATGTATATATATATATATATATATATATATATATATATATATATATATATATATATATATATATATATATTATATTATATTATATTATATTATATTTTTTTAATATATAAACATGGCAACACCGAAATTTCCATGTTTCAAAACTGAAACCTCAATTTAAATTTAATCATGCAAATTAAGTTTAAAATGCAAATTTCCGTTCCATTTTCAAACGATTCTAAGAATAACTTTTCGAAACTTAATTTATAAGTCCAGACAAACGTTGCGATGGTTATATATATATATAAAAAAAACAACATTTATAATATTATGCTCTATGGTTTATCGAGCACAGTTTTTAAAATAAAAGTAAGTGCTAGGAAACTCTGAATTATAAATTTTTATTGTTCTTTCCAATTATATATACATATATATATATATATATATATATATATATATATATATATATATATATATATATATATATATATATATATATGTAGGTAGAAACGTCCTATAGCCTGATGTGCTTTTACCCATTGAGCCACAGAGGAGTGTTTCCGTTAGCAATGTTGATATATATATATATATATATATATATATATATATATATATATATATATATATATATATATATATATATGATTTTTTTTCTAAGGAATACATATTCTATTCACACGAGCATATCCTAAAAATCTTGTCGCTATTAAATAACTATTGAGGTTGATATGCCGTAAAACAAACGTAAACCGAGTGTTCAGACCTCCCTCAAGACAAAAATTATATAATATAAACAATGCGTATGATGTCTTAGAGATGATGGTCGGAGATTAGGCAGGCTGAAATATATTTTGCTAGTAGATATAAATTGCCAAGTTCTAAAATACTCTGGCGATTTCGTGCAGAAATATGTCTCTGGTTCGACAAAATATAGCCAAGTATGTTTGCGAAAGACGATTCCAATATGACTAAACAAAATGTCAGATTGGAAAACTCGATGAATGCGGAACGTCTCGATCAGACGCTTACGGATTCGTGTTAAGCGTATTCATCATTCATCGTCGTTGTACCAATTTAACATCGGGTGTAACCAAGCCCAGGGCGAGGGTCGACTTTGGCGTAGATCCATCGAATTCCTACTTGGATAAGTGCTGTGCCCACGAGATGACCGGAGCTGGCCTCGAGTGGCCCGGGATTCATCTATCAACATTATGCCATAAGACACAAAGAAGAAGAAAGGAAATGATTGGACGGTTGGGGGAAAGGTTTCAATAACACACGCCACGCACAGACAAATATACATTTACGAATGCATATATATAAATATATATATATATATATATATATATATATATATATATATATATATATATATATATATATATATATATATATATATGTATATATATGTATATATATATATATATATTAAATATATATATATATATATATATATATATATATACAGCTTTTATAAATACATGCGATGATATTCAATTTATACAATATCACCATATACTCCATATATATATATATATATGTGTGTGTCTGTGTGTACATACACAGACACATTCATATATATGTGTATGTGTGTGTACATATATATATATATATATATATATATATATATGTAGGCATAAATATACATATATACATATATGTGTGTGTGTGTTTTGTACACACATGTATAAGTATATATATATATGTATACATACATATATACATATGTATATATACGTATATGTTTGTGTATGTATCTGTGTACACATACACATATATATTGTATTTGGTGATATTGTATAAATTGAATACCATCGCATTTATTTATAAAAACTGTAAATTTAAATATATCTATCTATCTATTTATCTATCTATCTATCTATCTATATATATATACATATATATATATATGAACGTATTATATATTTGGCAGCATATATTTTATATTATAATTGATTCAATGTATGATTATCTCTTTATAATATATATATATATATATATATATATATATATATATATATATATATATATATATTGTGCACTGCGATGACATTTTCTTATGCTGAGTTTGAAATTGTACAAGAACCTAGAGCCACTCTAGTTAGAAGATTATAAAGTAAGAGGCACAGTTTATGCGGATAAGTGAGAAAGATAATGGTTATCCCTAGACATAATTTGCTTAAGATTGTAGTGATCGGGAAAACAACCTATTTGGAGTCGGTTCCATAGAACAGGTGTTCGCAAAAAGATGCAGCTTGAGTGGAACTTAAATTTCACAAATGTTTTCCGGGGGAATAGGTGTACTTCGCTACAAAGCCAGACGGGTCCTATCTGTGAAGGTTAGGAATGTTGAAACTTAGGAATGTAGTTAATCTCTACTTTCAATGGAAGTAACAACAGAGCTGTGAGAAGCTTGTGATACAGAGTGTTCAATGGGTAAAATCATCTATCCCCCAAAACAAATTTTGAACTCTGTCGTGACTGGAAAGTGAGAACTGACGGTATCCTGCCCAAATACGACAGCAGTACTCCATAGTCGGTTTGATCTAATTCTTGTCAATGTAGTGTAGTGATATATATATATATATATATATATATATATATATATATATATATATATATATATATATATATATATATATATGTATATATATATATATATATATATGAATATATATATTTATATATATATGAATATATATATTATATATATATATATATATATATATATATATATATATATATATATATATATATATATATATATATATATATATATATACATACATACAAATCAGATTAAAAACAGTCGGAGTAAAAATCCATTGTCAGTGGCATTTACTTTTAAAAAAGTGCTCAATACAAAGTTGAGCAATATATTATTATTATTATTATATATTTCCTTTGATATCTGCCGTTTACACATTTCTTTCCGTGTTCCGCCCAGGGACCTAAGGTTAGAAATGGTATCATGACACTTTCCACTGAAAAAAAATATTACATAGATAAAGCACTTCATAAAGTGGGGACTGTACTTGTCAGAATAATTTTCTGTATGTCTTTGAGGCATGGACTTCCAGGGATCCCTTCAACCAATCCTAAGGCTCCAACTACAACAGGGATTGTTGATGTTCCCATGTGCCACATTTTTGAGATTTCTATTTCAATGTCCTTGTATTTTGACAGCTTTTCGAATATCTTCAAAGATACATTGCACTCTGCAGGGACTGCCATATCAATAAGGGAGCATTTTTTTGTGATCTTTAATAACAATGTCTGGGCGGTTGGCTTTGATTGTTCTGTCAGTGTGTATTGTGTCGTCCCATAGAATTGTAACAGGTCCTATCTCCGTGACCGGGTATGGGTGGTGTTCGTACCAGTTTCTTTCAGTTTCCTTCCCGTAATCATCATTATTATTATTATATTTTATTATGAGAGATTATAATAAAAACACAAATGCTTTCATGTTTCAATGCTATGATGTACTTCTTCAGGTTATGGTAAATAACTCGTGATTAAATTATTTCTAAGGAAATTTAAATACAAAAACAAAATTGTTAGCTCTTTTCCGAAACTTAAATGGGGGGGGGGTTCATGTGGGTATGTCTTGATTAACCAATTAAATGTCAGATGTATGCTAAATAGAAAAGTACGTTTCGGAAAAGATGTAACAATGCCTTTTAAATTAAATCTCAATTTAATCTCCCGTTACTTACCTTCGCCTGAAGAAATACAAACATAGTATTTAAACATGAAAGTTTCTGTGTTGCGATTTCAAAATATTTTTATTATAATCTCTTATAATAAAATATTATGTATATATATATATATATATATATATATATATATATATATATATATATATATATATATATATATATATATATATGTATGTAAATATGTGTGTGTGTGTGTGTGTGTGTGTGTGAAGAAATATCGTCATAAGGTGTGCTATATTTATGGGATAAAGTACTCAATATCAGAGATAGAGCGTGTGTAAATCTAAAATTGAACATAGAAGCCAACACTTAGAGGCGACAGTCTGTTTCAGGCCTGACGATTGCGTCTAGAATGAAATAGACTGTCGCCCCTAAGTGTTGACGTCAATGTTCAATTTTATATATATATATATATATATATATATATATATATATATATATATATATATATATCTGTTACCATCTTTTTGTTTGTATTGCAACCATAGTATTAGTAACCCGATGTTGGATTGCCTTCCGTCAGACCCAATAGCATTCGGCTAGTTTCGAAACAAGTAATCTTTATTTTGTGAGATATCATGGAGTAATACATTGCAGTTCGGACTAAAGAATCGGAGACCTGAGATCAAATTTCAGTCGAGTTCATTGCATTCATTTTCGGGCTAATAACTATGCGAAATATATGAATCCATCTCTTCTCCCACAAGCTTTGGGTAAAATAACACGACAAACGAGGCTGTCCTATTCAAGGAGAGAGAAAAAAATCAAACCAGCCTGGGGTGGGTTGGTCTCCGTCAGACGAGCTCGTCCAGGAAATCACACTACTGTATATGTTGCCCCCCCACTACAACCCCAATGGATTACAGAATTGGTCATCGAGTATGTGTAATATAGGTCTGTACTGTCTAGATATATGTTATAAAAAAGACACCATGATGTAGATTGGATACATCATCCAACTCTTTTCGAATCCTGCCCTCTGTCTCTGATTGACACATATTCACATTGAAATATTCATATTGAAGCATCCGGCGCGAATGCCCAGCAGTACAGCATGAAGTTTCCAAAATTCTGACGGAGTGAATTGCGTCATGGTGATTTATTTCTCTCAAATGCTGCCCAACTGACACTACTATACTGTGCAGTTGACAAAATTAAAAACAATCTACGCATATGCACGAAATTAAAAAAAAATAACACATATATAACGATTTTTTACCAATCGCATTCTGTATATATATTTGGACAGTATTTTTTAAAAACTTATTCCAGATGATCCCAAATTATTGCCCACTCGGACGGCATTTAAGGTAGGGATCTTTATTGGGCGTTAATCACTATAGGTACGGAGGAACAGATGCGATAGTCAACAATAAATTAAAACTCAACATTGATCGCTGCATTTAAGTATTGCATTAATATTTAAGGTTACCTTTTAAAAGTTCCATGATAATTCATCTGTCGCCACTTAATTCAAAGACTATATATATATATATATATATATATATATATATATATATATATATATATATATATATATATATATATATATATATATATATATATATATATATATTTAGTAATAAAATATAATAAAATAATTGTCGACTTATTTCAGTCCGTATTGTGTGACATCATTTGTTTACGTTAAGGTACGCTTCCAGCAGGTATGAACTTTCAAGGGAAATCGTGAGAAATTTGTAGTAAAATCGACTTTGTTAAACTGATGCTTCTTCGTAGCTAATCTGGTATAGCACGTCATGATATGCATCGGTTCAGTGTAGGTTCGATTCCTATCGGAGGTCGCATATTTTCTATAAGATTTCTCGGACCTTCAGGCCGGTAAATGTTGTTAATACTTTTATTATAAACAGTACATTTACTAAAAAATTTGTCTATATATGTCTAACGACTAACAATAAAATGTAGGCGGTTTTGTATTTTCTTTTTTCATGCCTGCTATCAACATTGTGTCATCTTCGTTTCTGATATTAAGTTTGTGACGTCAATAATGTATCGTGGTAGGACTTTTAATTCTCTCAAAAATGCCTCACGGAATTGAGTAAATCCGATGACAAGACCCATTGTTGTCTTACACCCGGTCTATTTTTGTATATCTGCCAAACTTATTTTCTATCCGCATACAGCCGATCGGAAAACCCTTCCGACTACTCAGGCAATGTTTAACCAGCCGTGTATGAGTCGAATGTAGGTCGTGGACCAGTCCAATTCCGCATCCCAATTCACCTGAGTAATGCACATGGTCGACCACTTCGCTGGAAAGGTACTACAACTGACAATACAACCGTAAACACACATATATATTTTATACTGGATGTCGGAGTAAACAGTTCGTCATCAGATGTACCATTTGTTATTATTAGTTTAAATAACAATAATAGAAAGCAATTAGTAAATAAGAAAAACTGAAAGTATAAAATTATTAAATGAATGAGAAAATTTTATTATTGTTGTTGGTGAATAATATTTGACGGATAAAAGATAGATTTGCGCTTTCAACTAAGCTGTAAAAAATCTAATTCGGAAGTAGCAGAAAACAAGTCCAGGCGGAAACAGACATAATACGATCCGTTTTTCTCATCAACATATTCAACAAAAGCTAGAACATCGCGTACGAAAATGTTATTTGATTATATCAAATATATATATATTTATATATTTTAAATATTTTGTTGTTATTCTTCACTCCTTTTTGGCTTTTTAGATATTATATTATATAACTATATTATATCGTATATACTTTATTATAAGACATTTTCATGTTTATACGTTCTTTTTTATAGATATAAATATTTAAGTAAATTCGCTGTTTGTAATAAACAGTATTAATGACATTTACCGGCCTGAATATCCGAGAAATTTTTATAGAAAATATGCGTCCTCCGACAGGAATCGAACCTGTATCCTATATAGAACCGTCATATAGCCTGACGTGCTTTACCCATTTAGTCTCAGAGGAGCTTTTCGTTTAGCAAGCTTCATTTTACCGTTTTTAAACGGCAATCCTCCATGATTTTATCTCATACATTCATATCTCCTCGATGCGTATCCAAATGTAAACAAATGACATAACACTTTATGAAATGGACAAAGTCTAACAGATATTTTAAGACATTTTTTATGTTTATACGTTCTTTTTTATACTTATAAACTGTTTATATGATTATAATAAACAGTTTATATAACTAATAAACAGTATCGTTAATACTGTTTATTATAAACAGAGAATTTACGTAAATACCTGTATCTATAAAAAAGAACGTATAAACATAAAAATGTCTTAAAATGATACACTATTTCATACATTATATTATATATAAAATTTAATATATATATTATATATATTATAAATTAATTGATTTAAAATATGTTTTTTTTGGCTACACAATGATAACCATGTTTCAAAAATGGAAGCTAAAACCTTTGAATTTAATTTTGTTATTAAATTAAGGACATTAGTTCCATTTCCTCGTAAAGCGAAAAAAACATATTTTAAATCAATTAATTTATAATATTAATGCTCTGTAAATTTACATTGAGCACTATTGTGTAACAATAAAAATATCTATAAGAACACCGGATTTTATATCTTACTGTTCATTCTTTTTATTTATATATACATATATATTATATATATATATATATATATATATATATATATATATATATATATATATATATTATATATATATTATATATATTATATTGTTATATATATATATATATATATATATATATATATATATATATATATATATATTAAGATATATATATATAGTATCTAAATATAATATATATATATACATATATATATATACATGTATATACATACATATATACATACATATATATATATATATATATATATATATATATATATATATATATATATATATATATATATATATATATATATATATATATATATTATATTTAGATACTATATTAGAAATATCCGGAATGTTGAATTATTCGAATATTCCTAGGTGTTCAGTTAATCAAGCAGGTAATGTATACACCCTTGTGTAATTAATTGAAACCACTGCTTTAGTTTCCTTCCTTTCACCATACTGTCAGTTTTAGACCCACTGGTTTGACATGGTGTTATCAATATCTATTTTCTCCTCAGATTAGGTCATTTGCAGTGGTGTGCAATAATATGAATCTATTTTTTGTGGTGTATTATAAAATTTGTTTGACCATGAAAAATTTTGCGTCATCCGGGATTGCATCAGATTTTTATCAACCCTAAATACTTGTATCGACTGTCGAATAGTTGTCCTGCGGCCAGTGTCTGTGATGAACGTTGCTCTAAGGAAGCGTACGAAAATTGTAACGCTGCCCGAACACACTGGCTTCCCCAGTGAGCAAATCAAATTCTGTAGACTGGTGTGGGAACTCTCCTGATTTAAATCCAATCGAGGGTCTGTGGTCAATCTGCAAGGAACGACTTTGTGGTAGGGACATACAAAGTACTAACATGTGCACTGGGACAAGTTTCATTAAACAAAAAAACGAAAAACAGTAACTAATAACGGGATTATTCGATTTTTTTCTATTAATCTTTACAAGGCTGTATGCAATGTCAATATTCTTATCTGTACAATGCAAATACATTACTAAACATTTTACTAAAAAAATACTTTTAGGTAAAAAATGATACATAGGCTGACTATGAACGCGTGTTTCTAATGCTGTGATATCCTTCATGCATTAATTTCAACTCTTCATATTGATAACTGTTTTGTTTGTGTTTCAGGTAAACTGATATCTGTTCAATGACTTCAAAAGGAAAAAGTGGCGACTACACTTGAAAATGGACAACATTTGTCATCATGGCGTTAGCGTACCTACTAAAAAAGGGTTTAGCCTCCAAGGACAATCATGCTGACATAGTAGCCAGATTAGAGAATGACACTCAAGCTTTATGAACAGTGAAAATGTGGACAGCTGAATTTAGGAGGGAAATGGTGAGTCTAAAGATGACCCAAAGTCTGGACGTACTGTGACTGGCAACACGGAGGAAAACATTGATCCTGTTTATCACTTGATGATTGGTGACAGGGGATTGACTATAAATCAAGTTACCAATGCTGTTAGTATATCAAATGAGACTGTTGAAAATATTCTGCGCATTACGTGGGTTTCATCTCGGTTGTCACAACGTCTTCTGACACCTAATCAGCAACGCACCTGGCTGATTCCATCACAGGTGAACCTGGCATTGTTTAGGAGAGGTCCAGCTGGTTTTCTAACGATAATAAGGATGATTGTTGCTTCATAGATTTGGGTCGGAGACTAAGACACAATTCGTGCAATGGAATCATCTCTTCCTCAAAAAAGACAAATGTCGTTTGATCTTCAGGCTGGTTTAAAATTTTAAAAGGCATTTTGCTTATTGATACGAGGGTCATTCAATAAATAAACTGAATTGTTTGATATAAGAACGTCGAATACAGATAGAAGCTTACTTTTTTTTATTTTTCAACGTAGTCTCCCAGCACTGTCACACACTTTTCCCATCTGTGCACAAGCTTCCGTATTCCCTCAGCGTAAAAATCTTTGGACTGATGTCTCAGCCAGTCGCTCACAACACTTTTGACTTCATCGTCACTTTTAAACATCGTGCCTCTCGTGAACGCATTCAAGGGGCCAAACAGGTGAAAGTCTGAAGGGGCAAGGTCTGGGCTGTAAGGGGGATGAGGGAGCAGTTCCCAGCCCAGCTCGTTGATGGTCTGCACCGTTTGGGCTGCTGTGTGAGGCCGTGCGTTGTCATGATGCAAGATGATTCTTTCTGATTGATGACCCCTGCGTTTGTCCCAACAGGTAAGCTCAAAGTCCTTGCAATGTCATCCACTGTCACCCTTCTGTCAGACTGAATGAGGTCATTGACTGATTCGATCACCTCAGGAGACCTCACTTCTGTAGGCCTCCCAGGCTTGTCTTCATCCTCAACTCTGCTCCGTCCTTCTTTAAACAATTTAGCCCACGTGTAGACATTTTTTGGCTGAAACATGTGGCACCATACATAGGTGACATTCTCCTATGAATTTCAACTGGTTTGCACCCTTCAGCAACCGAAAACTTGATAACTGACCGCTGTTCAATCCTGGAGCATGCTTCTTGGTCGGTCATCTTTGTTAATCGCCAAAACTCTCAAAGTTTTTTTTAATCTGCAAAAGAAATTAAATCCATGTGAAAAAGAAGTAAAACAAAAAAGGATAAAAGAGAGTAAGCTTCTATCTGTATTAGAAGTCATTAAACCGAAAAATTCCCCTTATTTATTGAATGACCCTCGTAGTTTCAAAAGGACCACACCATCAACGGAGCTTTAATACGCCAACTTGCTGAGGAAGATATGAAAGTTTAACAAGAAAAAACGCCCAGGAAATCTGACGAAAGTGATCTTGTTTTATCAGGACAATGTTCTAGCAGACACTTTCTTTGGTTTTAATGGATGCTTTAGGTGACTCTGTCTGTGATCATATTGATCACCCTCCCTATACTCATGATTTGTTTCTATCTGACTCTCATCTCTTCTCCACCATGAATAAAATCACTGGGCTGGGAAACAATGTCATAGTGATGACGACGTCATATCTGCTGCGGTTGACATTTTTTTACTAACAGGTTGAGATCCAAATATTCTAACACAGATGGAAGAAGTGTGTTGACCCTACTGGACACTATATTGAAAAATAAAGCTGATTTGTTCATATTCCTTGAGACTATCTTGGTCATGTAATAAAATATTCGCCAGACCCTTTGTAAATGTTAGAAGTCAGAATTTAATTCAAGCATTTATGACAGAAAATGTGTGTTTCACAAGATCTAAATTAACAGTTAATGTTTTTACTAGACAAAATCTATAAATTTATTGCCAAGTATTAGGAAATTATACAATGGTAATCTATACATGTAAAACAGAGGATGTCTATGCGTCTCTCTATGTCTGCGTGATACCTTTTCCCTCGATATCCATCCAATCAATTTTGACGAAACTTGGCATATCCATTGTACAATGTAAGAGAGGTTGTTAGCGTAAAAAATCGATAATTTGAAAAGTCAATAATCGATAAAGCTGATCAAAAATCGATAAATTCAACTTTTTTCCACCCATTTCCTTCAAACACGGTATGTAGGTTCTTTACATCATGACGAGTCCAACGATAAATCATTTCCATTTCTACGCTACTGCGTTTAGCAAAACCCCACGAAAAACGAAAAACGAAAAATCGAATTCAATAAAAATTTTAAACTAAAAACTCCCTCAATACAAAATTCATTCACTTGTAGCCAACAATAAGTTGATTGTTTAACAGTCATATAACTTGATAATTGAGTCCACTCATTTAGGGAAAACCCGTTAAATAGCGAAAACGGGTTTCGTTATTATTTTTCGTTGATCTTACAACCAATTTTCATCAAAGTTAACAATTACTTTATAAATGTACCCTCTTTTACATCCCTGATAACACACTGAAAATTCACAAAAAAAAAATTGGTCTAAAATGGATCTTCATGTTGTCTGTTTTACCTCTTTGATTGAATAAATATAGTCTATTTCTGTTATATAAGTAATTGCATTAATTCAATATGTTTCTTTAATGAAATTACATTAAATAATTGAAGATAAACTCATTTACATCTAAACATGATGCTATTTTTGATCTATTCTCATTGGATGCTTTTCCTGATCAACCAGCTTGGTATGGCTTCTAATATGCATTAAATGTATATTAATTTATTTTCCTCTTGAAATGCATTAAAACATGAAGAAAGATCTAATTCTCAATACAACGTAAATAATTGAGATCGGAAATCAGTTATTAATGTACGACTTTTTGACAAACTGGTCAATTTTGAAATCCCGCTTCAATTTGCAAGTTTCTTTAGAGGGGTTTATATTGATCCAATTTAACGAATTCTTTTCTAAATACCCTCAAAACCGGTATGGGAATGCTGGCTTTTACCTAGGCTCGAAATCTAATCCAAAGTTAATGCGAATACGTAATTCTCTGACACACCACATATCAACCTAATTAGATTCCTCGCTTTCGCTACGAATCTAAAGACATCCCGCGATTCCTTATATTCATATGCACACATAAATATGTATAAGCATTTGATCTATGGGATTCAGAGACCTTAAGGACAAAACACCGTTGACCCTTGAATAATTCCTGCAGGAAGGTTAAAGTAAGCTAGATTTACAATCATTTCTCTACCTGCAACATAGAATGTCGATATTATATACCATCGCTAACATTACTCGTTGTAAACAATATTTCCGTAAGGAATCCATGTTGTTTCTCACGTCGTTTCGAAAAAGAGGTTAACAAAAAAAACACATTAAATTACAAGACGTCTTGAAGATAGCGAAAAAGAAAAATCGTAAAAACCAGATAAAGATTTAGAGATTTGTTTGCAGCAAAACATTCTTGCAATTACGTTTTATCACCTTTATGAACCGGAAGTAATTCGAGGAAATAAACGGATGTATATGACAATTTAAAAACTACCGTCCTTATCATTGCATGAATCCTGTCAGAATTGATTCAAATAGGAACATCATGTTCTTCAGAAAAAACTTGTGTCGAGATGCAGAAGCCATTTATCTCGCTTTGATGCAGATAAGTCACATGGCTCATGTGACAGAGCGGTTAGTTACAGAAGCGGGTATCAAATTCAGTTCGTTTTACAACAGCCAAAACGAAAGGTTGATTTTTTATCACACCCCACGACCCGGGCAGAGGCTAAACCTTCCTCCACAGTAGCTTCAAAAAGAGACTATATTGTAGTGAAAAAACAATGCTTTTCCACTACGATTTAGCCTCTGTGGAACCCCGTTTTAGAATTGTAGAAAAATGCCATAGATTACTTAAACACAGAAATTAACTTGTTTTTTTACACAAACCGGCTCCAAAACTTTCAATTTCTATATTCACATATATAAACCAATCAGCGACGTCATAAAAGACGCACGGTTTTCTTTGAATTTGCAGACGATTACGATTTGTTGTTAGGTATAGAATTTTGGAAGGTCACTTCAGAATAAGATGAACAATATCTTACCTTTTTAAAATTGATATTTAAAAAAACTGGGACAATATTTATTAACCAATAAACTTGAGATTAATAAATATTTTTCAGGAGTCAATTTTTCATTACAAATGATCAATTTTTGTTGGCTAGCGGGTTTTTCAGCTAAACTTTGACCAGTGTGGACGTTCATTTGTTATACAAAAACTGAAATTCACACACTTAATGAATTACTCACATATTTATTAGAGCATATAATTATTGTGGATTCCGGGATGAATTCGATATCAATGAATAACAAACGCCAGGAATGGATAAGGAAAATAAATGTATTAACGTAATAATACACACTGGTAATACGGGTTAGTAGATCCAGGAATGCGGGTTAGTAGCAATAATATATATACAGTCTTGGTATTGAAGTATCGCGGTATGACTCCTTACTGAGTCTACGTGCTCGCTAACTGTGACTCTTGTGCTACCCTCCTCTATTACAGACTGTCCGGATATTCACTGGTAGTAATATATGTATACCTCGGGTGAGTCTATTTGTGTAAAAAGGGGAGGCCCCTCAATAATAATATTACAAAAATGCTTAGCAATATTGACACGTAAAAAACAAAACATTCTAAGTTTGTTTACGAGCATCAACAGTAAGACAGATTTGCTTATTTCATGCGGCCGACTGTTACAATTTATACGCATACATAAAACAAAGTACATCCGTGTCACACACATACACACATGTAGACACAGTCCGTTTGACCTATACTAACACAAGTCATTCGGTTGTACTGTAACAAAAGATACACCAAATATCTTGTATGAAGTTGTTTCGCACATAATTTTGCATTTCATTTCTTTAAATTTGAAAGAAAAATATTCAAATAATAAAAAATATTTAAATTCGTAGATCCGTGTTTGAAGATTAACTTAATTCTTCATTTTATACGCGCATATTCTGCTGCACTTCGGTCCATTACTCTCGTCAAACAAAGAAGGTGTAGGAATTTCAATGGGGAAATGTTAAACATTCACCTTACAGTTTCCATTTAACATTTGACTTTCGAAATCATAATATGATTTTGAAAAGGTATCTGTGTGTGCGATCATTAATGAGGTAAAGGCAGGTGCTTAGACATGGTTAAATTCTCAGGAAAATCAGGTCTTTTACATTTTATAAATGGTTGGTATCCTTAATAGAAGTGCTTTGACGTTACGCGCACAATTAAAGCTTATACAGATATGTTTACTTTTAAATCTTTTCCCATAAATGGCCCCTCTCTATAGGCCACATTTGTCTCAAGTCGGTTAAAGAGTTCTCGTATTTTTTTAATCGAGTTCACTCCAAGCAAGGCGGTAAAGCTACCGAAACTTAAAGGGTCACTGGGTGTGGAATAGTTCAAAACAGGAACGTTGCTAAGGAATTATAACAGAGGATGAGTAATCATGAAGATAGCAGATTACGATTGAAATTGCATTTAAATTTCTGCAGATTAAATTTGGCTGGAAAACCGAGAGAGAGAGAGAGAGAGAAATAGAGAGAGAGAGAGAGATCCACAAGGGAGAAGTGTTAGAAAAGGAAATTGTTAGCATAGAATTTACGGTTACATCGAACCAACGCAAAACAGTAAATTGGTGAGACCTTGTCGCCAGTCAAGTATTGCGCTTAAACTCAAAGACTCTAGGTGACATGACAGAGAATTGATTCAAACAGTTACCATAAAAATATTTATAGAAAAGGCAAAGGGCGGGGTGAGAATGTGACTGAAGCCGAGACCCCAGATCAAGTCCAATGATATTGCTGATTCTTCTTCAGATTTTATCAAGGAGATCTAGATAGATAGCAAGAGCACTGGACCATATGTGGCAGCTGTACTCTAAGCATGGACGAATGGTATACTTATAGACATGTAAGACAGATTCTGGAGATTCTGAAGAGAAAAATTGTCTCGCAAGACAGAATGAACCAATGTTCCTGAAAGCTTAACTAGGAATTCAATATTGTCATTCCACTTCGTGTCAGGCGAGAACGTTAGCCCAAGTCAGTGTATACAAGAGCTGGTGTTTCACAAATGAATAGTAAATAAAATTTAAGAGTTTATGCCATAATCTTAGAATTATAGACTTCAAATATACTTTAGAGAGAACCGGAAACCTAATTCTAAACAGAGAATAAGGACTAAACATCTACTCCAGATCAAAAGACTGCTGAGGAGTAGGATTTCTTCGACAGGCGAACCTATCTTCTCCTATTGAGAAAAAAACAAACTACATAGACATTATAAATATATTTTCTTTACCAACGCGTTTCGTCCTCTGATAGAAGTTATGAAGACAATGTAAGAATTTTACTTTGTTACTTGTATAGGGTGACACCATAAAACGGATACTTTTTAACAATTCAGTAAAATCAAGAGTGATGGAAGAAAAATATTTAATTCATAGTACTTAAAACCTTAATACATGTCATTTAAGAAACAATGATGGAATTTTCATTTTTAAAAAATTACGTCCTGTAGATGGCGTCCTCCTGTACGAATGCGTTCTTGAAATCTGCTGTTGAAATTCCTCATTGACTGCTGCAACATCTCAGCTGGGATACTGTGAATTTCATTCTCGCTACTAAAATGGCGAAATGTTTACTTGCTCAAGGTCACTGTCTCGCAGTGTTGCCACTTGCTCATGTCTGGCAATACACACATCAAAAATTTCCGTTTTTTTTTGTCACCCTGTATTTCTTTGTCAAAGTAAAAATATCATTCACGATCACGTAAGCCATAACAGCTTCGATACAGTCCGAACCTCTCCAGACAGGTTTGAATTCAGAATTGTCCTTCTCCTTCATGGTTGTAAGCAATGCTATAGGGCCCAACCCGTCCTGCAATTTGCCCACCAGCTGGCGGGAGCTGGGGCATATATATTCATACATTACCTAAGGGTAAGAAAATGTAATGGACTCGACTGGAATTTGAAATGGGGTCATCGATTTGTCAAACCAAGCCGCTAGTGATTACTGCACCGTAATTCTTTTTTTTAATTTGCGAATACTCGAAAATATATTTACGGTTATCTGTGAAAATCAACGTAAACTCTGGTGAATCCACGTGAGGTAATTTAATGGTCAATAAACAAATGTGTGTGAACAGTATTGTTGGATTTTTTATATTCGTATTTGCTTATATATATATATATATATATATATATATATATATATATATATATATATATATATATATATATATATATATGTAATTTTATTTATATATACATATATATATAATATATATATATGTTATATTTATATTTATATATATATGTATATTATATATAATATATATTATGTATAATATATATATATATATATATATATATATATATATATATATATATATATATTTAAGTACAGGCTACTCTTTTTTTTTCGATTTTATAAGTCTGTTACAGCGGCTTGAAAATTTCTTTCTTAGACACTTGCTCAAGTACATTTGTGTTTGTTCAAACCCCACAAGTTGTTTAGACTGTAACTTTGCTGAGCTAAGGTTAGTTACGGTTTTTAGGAGAGAGCACATTATCAAACATGATCAAGAGTTTCAACAACGTCAATACGATTGAAACCCGCTCGTTTAAGCTGCTTGGTGGCATCCGAACAAATCCGCCTCCTCCATTACACTCACCAGACTTGAATAACACGTGTGGTGTGGTTTTCGGGAACTTTCCAAGCGATCGCCTCCCCAGAGCGATACAACGAATTCACCTTCCTGTCAAATCGACAATGGTGTGATTCGAAATCGTGTCCTCTGACTGGACAGCAAATATTTAATGGCACATTAAATAATATAGACATATTATGTCTATGTGTTTTGATATTTTCATTTTTGCGTCACAAAACCACCATTACAACGTATACAGCAGATAGATTATGCGTAACTTCGCAAAGCACGCCTCAGGAGGATCTCCGATGAGATCGAATGTACTTGGTTTAAAAATATACCATGCCTTCATTGATGAATTTCAGCTGAGCATAAAAAAGATAGGTAAAGCTCTAGAAATGCTTATCATAAATTAAATAGACAAAACGTGTCGATATTATTTAATGATCATGGTAGAATGAAGATATGCTGCCTATATATATATATATACATATACATATATATATATATATATATATATATATATATATATATATATATATATATATATGTGTGTATGTGTGTGTGTGTGTGTTTATCTCCGTATGTATGTATGTGTGTGCATACAATTATTCCTTGTAATAGTGTATACATACGCATGCTGATACATATATATATATATATATATATATATATATATATATATATATATATATATATATATATGTTGGCAAAAACAGCAGGCACACACGCGAACACTAGACAGCATAGGAAGTGTGTGTATGTGTGTGTTTATATGTGTGTATAAATGTGTCTACTAATTCCTCGTAATGAGACTGTGTATGTACGGAGAGGGAAAATACATATACATACGCATGCTGACAAAAACACAAGAAAATGGAAATAGATCTAAGAACATACAGGTGTCATTAAAAGATAAGAATGCCGATAACTTCTTCAACATTTCTCGGACCAATCTTAATTGTTTTTTACCTCTTCACGCAGAACTTTTCACTGCCAATTCAGGAAGACATTTGGGTAACTGACACACAAAAAAGAGAATGTCTAATATACAGAATATATAAATAGTAAAATATAAGAAAAAAAATAATTATTTTTAATAATATGTGAAAATCTCGCGAGGACGGAAACACGTGTAGCCAAATTATGGAAAATAAAGAATAATATTTAAAAAAAAAAAAACACATTATAAACAAAAACGTTTGCGGTTAGTCTCTTCTTTTTAATATACACATTTTTCTCTCGTTGGAACTACTATAATCTCTTCCCTTTATATATATATATATATATATATATATATATATATATATATATATATATATATATATATGTGTGTGTGTGTGTGTGTGTGTGTGTGTGTTGTAAATCAAAGATACACTGTTTCGCTGTATCAGAGGCTTCAGTTTGGCTAGACATCCGATTGCTTCAAGCCGGCTATGTATATATATGTTTTGAATTTAGGTAGCAAACCTTCATTTAGACGTGTTTCATTAAATATTGTGTTCGAACAAGTCTTTTCGTTTCTGGACACAGAGTGTGTAGAAACTGACCAAATGTCCTGTAAAAATATCAATAATATTAACTACGTACACGGCCAAAATATGCCAAATCTTCCAAAGTATATATATATATATATATATATATATATATATATATATATATATATATCAAGTATGTGGTGCACTTCAATTTATATCACATGAATCATTCATACAAAAAGCAGATAGTAAAGTTAATGATATAAATGCCGAGAATAGATCTTCGCGAACAAATGTATTAAAATACATTAACCCCGAACCTGTAGATGAATGTTATGATCCCTGTTTTTAATAAATTCCAGTTGCATAAGGTCTTTTTATACGAGTACATTCACCTGTTCATACAGGGATCCTCAGGTATAGAAATGGATTTGTTTTTTACATCCAGGTAATAACGGGACAACGAAAGATTAGATGTGATCCGAAATATGTTTTTTTTTTTTAATGTGTTATTGTTAACGGTAAGAAATTTTGGAGCGTGCGGTCGCAAAGCTGAGGGTGAATTTTTTTTGAAAATTTAAGAGTGTGCGTTTTTTTAATAATATGGTGATAGGAGAATTCTTTTGTAGTAGTAGGTCTTTTCAGTCGATGTGGCATGAACTAAATTGTTCAATAAATGGAGGAATGTCGCAGGTATTATCCGAAAGTTGCACGTCGGATCTGTTCTTTTAATATCAAGTATGTGGCGCAGTTCAATTATATGAATCATTCATACAAAAAGCAGATAGTGAAGTTAATGATATATATATATATATATATATATATATATATATATATATATATATATATATATATATAGATATAGAGAGAGAGAGAGAGAGAGAGAGAGAGAGAGACTGACGATTGCGTGTGCACGACTAGAATCCTCCTTTCATAGGATTTAATGTTGTTAAGCGTTTTTGCTCTGCCTTGGAAATCTTTTCTTCGCGCACTTTACTGAGTAGGTAAGTTTGTCTCTAGGCATTTCTCTCTCTCTTTTTCAGTATTGTTGTTTTAAACTGAGACTTTATATGGATAAGTTTTTCGATTTTGGCAAGTCGTCCGTTGTGTGTGTGTGCGCGCGCGCGCGTGTGTTTATTTTAAATTATAAAAGGTTTTGACTCAGGCGTGTTTTTAAGGAACAAAACCTAAGAGGAATGACTTCTTTGTCAGGCCGATAAATAACTTTCCAAAATTTTGAGGCCGTCCCAGGTAATAATTTAAATTGGATCAGAAAATTAGTGTATATGGTTAAAAGGGTGTGATATGTTTTTATTAGAAATATTATTGTGAAAAAAAGACAAAAAAAAAAATTCAATTCATGATTAAATTTTGCTCGCGTCAAAATATCCTCCTTTAACTTTGATTATTGCAATACACGTTTTTGGCATTCGTTGCAAAAGATTCTCAAAGTATAATGATGATAACTGATTCAATTCTTTTTTCAATGACTATACTTTACTTTTTTCGCTTCTGTCAAACCCATCGTATGCTAATTCTAGGGGGTGGCTCCAAAGGTTTGAATTTTAGTGTATATATATATATATATATATATATATAAAGAAATATAGTCTTAAAGTGTGCTATATTTATGGGATACAGTGCTCAATATCAGAGATAGAGCGTGTGTAAATATAAAAGTGAACATAGAAGTCAACATTTAGAGGCGACAGTCTGTTTCATGCTAGATGCAATCATCGGGCCACATCTAGCATGAAACAGAATGTCGCCTCTAAGTGTTGACTTCTATGTTCACTTTTATATTTATATATATATATAATATAATATCATATAAAAGGCTATATATATATATATATATATATATATATATATATATATATATATATATATATATATATATATATATATATATATATATATATATATATATATATATATATATATAAGCATTACTATTCAAGTATGAATTGAGTTCTCAGAGCTGCTGACGTATATGGTATAAAGAAAAACGTTCAGATTCTCTTCCTTTCTACCGTGCGACAATGGCCTAGAGGTAAGATATATGACATGTCAAATCAGTCGGGTTTCAATCCCGGCTTGAACCAATCGGACGTCTAGCCACACTGAGAAGCTGTGATACAGCGAAAGCATATGTGTGAGTGTGTTTGTGTGTGTGTATGGGTGCGTGAGAGAGAGAGAATGAGAAATATAGAGTCCTCATTATAAGGTATTTGTCTTCTCTGAAGTATGTTTTTTATTAAATGGAGCCGAGTTCTAGTAGGAATCATAAGTATTCAGATAGGAGCAAGGCCGCATACTTACCTTTAGAAACAGCTTCATGTGAATTGTAGACTGCGATGAACATTTACAACATACAATCAACTGCTCCCAATCGGTTGAAAAACAAAAAAAATCTCTTTGCGAGACAAGTCGCCGCTCTTCGATCGATTGTCTTCCTCCTCAGCAAATCAATCTCTGTCTTGAACTCCAAACTTACGCATTAAAAACCTGTCAGATAAATGCCGGTTAGATTTCATTTAATATGAACGTCGTCCCATAAATATTTATTCGCTTTTAATTAAGTTAGACAATGTAATTTGAATAAAAAGTAAAATCATTGCCGACCATCTTTTGAAGGCTATAATTAATTAAATTGGAAATGTCGACTCTAAAATACGCCGCAGATCTGCTGGCATCTACCATATTCCATATTTTGAAAAACTAATAGCAATAGGCAATTACTGTGTATCTATGCTTTATATTCTATAATAAGGACCAACAGGGGGGAAACACCCAATGGATTAAATAGTAAGCTTAATAATTTCTTTGGTTTAACTTCTACTATGCGAAGATAATGAAAATATTTAGACCATTGATTTACGGTGTCCAACTTCTAGACAGGAAGTTAAATAAATTTTAATATATTCCTTCCGTAAATTACTGTTAAGCAACAAGGTAGATTAGGTGAAAGGGGCTGATATTTTCAGCAACATTTATGAAGCAAGATGTTAATTTCGTCATTATTATTATTATTATTATTATTATTATTATTATTATTATTATTATTACTGAATATTTGATAAAATATTTCGAGGAGAGAACATCCCTTTGTCACGAACTGAGCTTGTAAATGAAATGCGAATATGGCACACAACTTTAAGTCTTCAGGTGATTCTTCAGAAAAACTGGGGATTTTTGCCCAACAAATGTTACAATCTGTCGCAGTCTGTCCATATCTATCTATCTATCTATCTATCTATCTATCTATCTATCTATCTATCTATCTATCTATCTATTTGTCTCAGTCCATATCTATCTATCGAAGTCTGTTCATATCTCTCTCTCTCTCTCTACATATATATATATATATATATATATATATATATATATATATCACAGCCTGTTCATATGACTCGGTTCAAATCTATCTATTTCAGTCTGTTCATATCTCTCTCTCTCTATCTATCTTTTCATATCTATCGCAGTCTGTTCATATCTATCTATCTACCTATCTATCTACCTATCTATCTATCTGTTCATATTTATAGCTCTGTTAAAATCTATTGCAGTCTATTCATATCTATTCATCTATCTGTTCATATCTATCTATCGCAGTCTGTTCAGATCTATCTATCTATCTATCTATCTGTCTATCTATATATATATATATATATATATATATATATATATATATATATATATCGCAGTCTGTTCGTCTCTCTCTCTCTCTCTCTCTCTCTCTCTCTATATATATATATATATATATATATATATATATATATATATACATATCAGCCCGTTCATATCTATCTATCTATCTATCTATCTATCTATCTATCTATCTATCTATCTATCACATTCTGCTTATCGTAGTACTGACATCCCTCGATTAATGCGTTTTCGATCAATGCACTAAATTGTATGTGCCAAAATTCGATTAGTGCATACATCATACTCGATTAGTGCGGTAAAACATTCTTCAGTTTAACCATAGTAATGAAATGAAAATTGATTTTTTATAGTTACCTATATATATATATATATATATATATATATATATATATATATATATATGCGGTTAATTTTAACATAGTTAACACAACTCTTTGACATTCAATGGCTTATATTCAAATGGAAAATTACTTTTCCCAGATCAGAGTATTTCAAAATAAAATTATCCGTGTTTTGAACTTCAATCCCAGAGGCTCTAGCCCAATATATCATACCAATTTGGAAGCAGGGCGAATACGTGAGCACATTGAAATAAGTTCAGACCCGCAATCATGAAACTTTGGATTCCAAATCTTTATCACTGCGTTTCTTCCTGCGA
>OZ038505.1:33729329-33774329 GCA_964036315.1 Acanthosepion esculentum
ACTTAGATATAAATTAAATGCAATACTTAAATGCAGCGATACATTTTGAATTTTTCTGTCCTATCCCACGAACGCAGGTGTTCCGCAAGGCTCCATCCTAGGCCCTACCCTGTTTCTTATATTCATAAATAATCTTTCTGACGCCATTGATTCCCAAGTTGGCATCTACGCGGATGACACCACAATTTACTCCTGCCTCAGAAACAAATCTAGTGACGCTGGCAAAATTAATCTGGCCGTTCGTCTCGAAAAGGGCCCTCAATCGGTTGTGAACTGGGGCAGGAATTGGCTGTTTAACTTTGTGCCTCCAAAACAAAGCTGCTCTCTTTTAATCACCACAAGGATCCTTCCCTGCATCCCATTAGAATGTCTGAAGCTCAACTTCTCGAGAGCTCCTCTCTGCGGCTGCTCGGTCTCACGCTGTCTGCTGACCTGTGATGGAACAAATACATTGAGTCAATTGCTTCATCCACCGCAAGGAAAGTTGGCTCCCTCTGCCGGGCCAGGAAATCTTTCTCCCCGTAATCGATCCTCCAAATTTACAAATCAACCATCCGCCCTTGCATGGAGTATTGCTGCCATATATGGTCTGGAGCCCCTTCTGTTTGCCTCGTGGTTCTTGATAAGATCCAGAGACGGGTATGCAATGTAATTGGCCTTGATCTGGCTTCTCGTCTGCAGTCTCTCTCTCATAGACGCGCCGTCGCCTCTCTTTGTCTCTTTTACAAATACTTCCATGGTAATTGCTCCGATGAGCTGCTATCGTTGGTTCTCAGGCTCCATGAATTCAAGCGTCATACGAGGCTGGCATCCCGTTCCCACCCTTTCACTGTTGAAACAGTTAAATGTAAACGTCTCTTTTACTCCAATAGCTTCATATCTCGCACCTTACGCCTGTGGAACTCCATTCCCTATTCCTGTTTCCCTGACAACTATAATCTCCAAGTATTGAAATGTAACGTCAATCGACATCTCCAGTTGCATTGAACTATCCACTATCCTTCTCCACATCCTTTCCTCTATCACTCCTATCTGCTTTTGCTCCAAATTTTCTGTAACCCCTTGCGTGCTAGTGGTTTTCAGCCTTGCCGGAGGTGAAAAGCTTTAAAAAGAAAGTTTATTGTTGCCTATCGCATTTATTCCTCCCGACCAATGAAGGCCCAACCAGGAACCCTCCACGGGAGCTAACTTAAATGCTATTATATGCTATTATCAGCTATTATAATACAATAATGTATAATCTAATTTTCATATACAATTCAGTCAGTGAGTTAAGGGGCAATCGTGATACAGAAGATTTCGAGGCAGAAGATTTTTCCCGCAGTAGGTTGCCGTTTCTTTCTGCGGCAGGCTGGTTAACAACCAAGCTAAGAACCCAGTCGGATATTTAACATGGAGGACATGCCGGGTCTTATCCGTGAAGGCTACAACTGCTGAAACTTAACGATTCAACTATAACATTTTTAAATGAGTATGATTATCGACACCGATTTGTTATAACCTGAAAATAAACTAATATTTTTATTAAAAAAAGTAAATAAAACAGCAATTTTTATTAACAAATAACTCACCTACAAAACACCTGATAATTATGCACCAACCCAATACAAACTCTCGAGTCTTTCACAGGGTGAGCACCATTATAGAAATAAAAAAATAAATATATAACAGAGTGTGGCACTGGTTGTTCGGCCAAAAACGCCGAATGTTTCTTAATAAAGAAACGGCTAACATTGTTATATATTGTCATAGTTAAGTAATTCATCGAATTTATAAGAATCAACTACAGAATGCAACGGGAGGCTGTTTTATCCTAATTTGGGACACATCATCAGAATCGAACAAAGTCCGTTACAATACGACGCAAACAACGGGTCTCGGTGACGAAGAGGTAACAAACTAAACTCGATATAGCCCCGCTCTGAAATTAAAATAATATTTTTATTAAAAAATGTAAAAAAAAAAACAGCAATTGTTATAATCAAATAACTCGACTACAAAAACGCCTAATAATTATGCACCATAGTTGGGGTAAAAAAAAAATGGATGTAAGGGTATTTATGCATATGTGAATATAACGAACCCTCGCGGAATTCGAACTCGGCTCACCTAGTTCTCATTCCGAACCGATTACACTGTTGCACCACAACGAAATCCCATAGATGATTACTATAATTATAATTCTCTAAAGCTATGTTATTGTAAGTTTTAAAAAATCTAAATGGTCTATAAAATATCGAAACCTCATCGTGACTTTTGACCTGCTGTCATGTGTTCGCTATCATTTGACAATAAATCCGTGCATGTATATACACGTATACGATGTATGTGCCCATGCACCTATGTGCTCGTGGGATGGTATTCGTACGTGCTAGTGTGAGTGCGCGGGCGTGTAATGCTGATTACTCTGTCCCTCTCCCACCTAGATGCCTCGGCGGCAATGTTGTTGGGTATTTTACGCTTAATTTGAGTTGCTTAAACATGTCCAGTGGTCACCGTTTCGCTGTCCAAGTCTATTGAGTTTGCTTACTGACCGAATCTGATAGGAAGATCGTTTCTTTTCAGCTGTCATCCGCCTCCCGGCCGCGAGAACTCGAACATGAAGATGAAAACCCACATCAATAAATCGCAGTTGCTTCTAAACTAAACACGCACACACTTACGGGTCCTTCACTTCTCTTTCCCTACATACCCTTAACGCGCATATCTATATATCTGTATCTATTCACTCAATTCAAACAGACTCGAGGCAACAAGATATATTTCTACAGAAGAATGCGAAGAATGCCATAGACGGGACATGAGGAACAGAAATCAAAAAGAGGCGTTGTAATAGTGAATGATACCTTCGAAAAATTACTAAATAAAAGGAAAGCGAGAGGAAAGGATTAACAATCGAATATAAGAAAAGAGAAACTTTTTAGTTTCAGCAGTCGTAACCTACACGGCTAAGACCCGCCATTTCCGACACATTTTAGCGAACGACGCCCATTTCCATCGTCTTCTTCTGTTGAGATGTAAGTTCCACTCGAGTAGATTCCTCCCACCATACCAATAACATTCCCGACAACTATTGTGTTGGTGCATAATTATCAGGCGTTTTAAACAATATTTTATTGTGTAAATAGAAACATAACAATTCAACTATAACCTTTTTAAATGTGTATGATTACCGACACAGATTTTTATAACCTGAACATAAAATAATCTTTTTTAAGTAAACAAATCTGCAATTTTTATTAACAAATAACTCGCCTAAAAAAAAATTATGCACCAACCCAATATAATCTTAAGCTGTTCAAGTCTACGATCAATCGTTATTTTTCACAGATACCCGCATAAGCTGTGCCTCTTTCTCTGCAATCCTCTATCGCAACTGACTCTCGAGTCTTTTACAGGGTGTGAATCATTATAAAAAGTAAAAAAAAAACAGAATGTGGTACTGGTTGTTCGGTCAAAAAACGCCGAATGTTTCTTTATAAAAAAATGGATAATATTTTTTTATATTCTCATAATTAATTAATTCATCGAATTTATAAGAATCCTCAACAGAATGCAACGGGAGGCTGTTTTATCCTAATTTGGGACACATCATCAGAATCGAACACAGACCGTTACAATACGACGCAAACAACGGGTCTCGGTGACGAAGAGGTAACAAACTAAACTCGTATAGCCCCGCTCTGAAAATAAAATAATATTTTTAAAGCAATTTTTATAAACAAATAACTCGACTACAAAAACGCCTAATAATTATGCACCATTGTTGGGGTCAAAAGATATGGATGTAAGGGTATTTGTGCATATGCGAATATAACGAACTCTCGTTGAATTCGAACTCGGCTCACCAAGTTCTCATTCCGAACCGATTACACTGTTACGCCACAACAAAATCCCGTAGATGATTACTATAATTATAATTCTCTAAAGCTATGTTATTGTAAGTTTCAAAAAGTCTAATTTGGGACTCATCATTAGAATCGAACACAGACCACTACAATACGACGCAAACAAACTGTCTCGGTGACGATGAGGTAACAAACTAAACTCGATATAGCCCCGCTCTTCAAAAATTCTGTCGTGTAACTCATTCAAGTTTACTTAGCCCAACGGACTGTTGCCCCAAGAGTCACGTCATCTATCCGCAATCCGCTCCATCCAGAGCATTAGAAGCCAGTTCTGGCAAGGATATACAAGTAATAGAATTTATTAGGGGGATTTGAATAATCCTAATTAAGTAATTATCGAGTCTAGAAGAATCCTCAACAGAATGCAGAAAGCACTGGACGGCCGTCTCGTCCTATTTATATATTATCATATATTAAGGTGTATCAAAAACATTTTCGTATTTTACAGAACTATACGTCAAAGATTATTTCATGTATACAACGTTTAAGTAATAAAATCTTTTTGGATTAATAAACAAAATCACTTCTTTTGAAATTACTTTGCTTACGTTAGGATACAAAATTGAAATGATATGAATGCTTTGAGAATCTGAGAATGGTTTGCGTTTATAAGGCTTTATTCAACTTAGCCTGGTTGTTGCTGGGTTGGTTTACAGAATGTCCGCTCTAACGACGAAATCTTCTGCCAAAGAAATCTCCAATATTCAACCCGGTAAACGAAAATAAATAAATATACAGTCTAATAAATAAAAGGAACGTCTACTCAAATATGTGTATACATTAAAATAAGGTTTAAATAATAAAATCTGTCGTATTAATAAATGAAATATCCATCATATCTTTAGAAATTTATGCATCTACTGAATATAAATTAATTTTATTATTAAACATATAAACCCTGACACCCCAAAATACAGAGTGGGTCAAAATTATGCTAATACTAGTAGGAGAGGATGAGTCAAATTATGTTAACACAAGTAGGAGAGGATGAGTCAAAATTATGTTAACACTAGTAAGAGAGAATGAGTCAAAATTATGTTAACACTAGTAGGAGAGGATGTGTCAAAATTATGTTAACACTAGTAGGAGAGGATGAGTCAAAATTATGTTAACACTAGTAAGAGAGAATGAGTCAAAATTATGTTAACACTAGTAGGAGAGAATGAGTCAAAATTATGTTAACACTAGTAAGAGAGAATGAGTCAAAATTATGTTAACACTAGTAGGAGAGGATGTGTAAAAATTATGTTAACACTAGTAGGAGAGAATGAGTCAAAATTATGTTAACACTAGTAAGAGAGAATGAGTCAAAATTATGTTAACACTAGTAGGAGAGGATGTGTCAAAATTATGTTAACACTAGTAGGAGAGAATGAGTCAAAATTATGTTAACACAAGTAGGAGAGGATGAGTCAAAATTATGTTAACACTAGTAAGAGAGAATGAGTCAAAATTATGTTAACACTAGTAGGAGAGGATGAGTCAAAATTATGTTAACACTAGTAAGAGAGAATGAGTCAAAATTATGTTAACACTAATAGGAGAGGATGAGTCAAAATTATGTTAACACTAATAGGAGAGGATGAGTCAAAATTATGTTAACACTAGTAGGAGAGAATGAGTCAAAATTATGTTAACACTAGTAAGAGAGAATGAGTCAAAATTATGTTAACACTAATAGGAGAGGATGAGTCAAAATTATGTTAACACTAATAGGAGAGGATGAGTCAAAATTATGTTAACACTAGTAGGAGAGGATGAGTCAAAATTATGTTAACACTAATAGGAGACGATGAGTCAAAATTATGTTAACACTAATAGGAGAGGATGAGTCAAAATTATGTTAACACTAATAGGAGAGGATGAGTCAAAATTATGTTAACACTAATAGGAGAGGATGAGTCAAAATTATGTTAACACTAATAGGAGAGGATGAGTCAAAATTATGTTAACACTAATAGGAGAGGATGAGTCAAAATTATGTTAACACTAGAAGTATATGATGAGTCAAAATTATGTTAACACTAGTATGAGAGGATGAGTCAAAATTATGTTAACACTAGTAAGAGAGAATGAGTCAAAATTATGTTAACACTAATAGGAGAGGATGAGTCAAAATTATGTTAACACTAATAGGAGAGGATGAGTCAAAATTATGTTAACACTAGTAGGAGAGGATGAGTCAAAATTATGTTAACACTAATAGGAGACGATGAGTCAAAATTATGTTAACACTAATAGGAGAGGATGAGTCAAAATTATGTTAACACTAATAGGAGAGGATGAGTCAAAATTATGTTAACACTAATAGGAGAGGATGAGTCAAAATTATGTTAACACTAATAGGAGAGGATGAGTCAAAATTATGTTAACACTAATAGGAGAGGATGAGTCAAAATTATGTTAACACTAGAAGTATATGATGAGTCAAAATTATGTTAACACTAGTATGAGAGGATGAGTCAAAATTATGTTAACACTAGTAGGAGAGAATGAGTCAAAATTATGTTAACACTAGTAGGAGAGGATGAGTCAAAATATGTTAACACTAGAAGTATATGATGAGTCAAAATTATGTTAACACTAGTATGAGAGGATGAATCAAAATTATGTTAACACTAGTAGGAGAGGATGAGTCAAAATTATGTTAACACTAGTATGAGAAGATGAGTCAAAATTATGTTAACACTAGTAGGAGAGGAATCACGATGTCTCTAACCTTTTTGCTATACACGCTATCCTTTTTTCTTAGCCCATAGCCAGAAGTCGCAAGGTGTAATTGGCCCATATTTCTATACCACTCCAACGGTGATAGCATATGCTTACTTACAAATGCTGCAGAATTTTGACATTGATAACATACCCCTACAAATCAGACGATCAGGCTATTTCCCACAGCATAGTGCACCGCCTCATTTTGCCTGTAATATCCGCGCTTATCTCGATCAAAGTTTCCTTGATCTGACACCCTGTGATTTTGATTATTGGGTATGATAAAGGATCGCGTGTATAGCCATAAAGCTAGAGACGTCGAATAACTCAAGTACAGGATAAAAGGTGTAATATCAAGCATTCCGCGTGAAATCTGTGTCAAGCCACTAAGTTGTAATGTTGATCTCCTGTTTTTGTGAATCATTCGTGCTGATGGATAAATGGAGATTGTTCAGCAAACTCTGAATAAATGATTTCCCCCATACTAGTGTTAACATAATTTTGACTCATCCTGTGTGTACGTGACGTCATTATAATTTAATACATATTTTCAATAAAACATTTGATTTTTTTTACAGACAATTATTCCACAATTTATTTCATGTGCTCTTCTTAAATTTATTTATGACTCGATCGTACTTTTTATGTTTATTACAGCATACCAAAAGCTTTTTCCGTTTTTTATTGCTCTTTACTCCAAAGATAATTCATGTATATATCTAAAGGGGATCTTCTCTTTCACTATAATATTAATATTATCGTCCTATATACCAGATCTTTGACTGATATTTTTAGTATTTAATATTGTATTACGGTTAGACATTACTGTTATATTTAATCATTTGAACTGTAAAATAATGAGACAATCTGGTTCCACGCTTAAATTCATAAAATCTCGGTACCATAGCGGAAAGTAATATTTACTTTGAAAAATATAAAAAATGTGGCCCAAGACCAAAAGTAGGGCTAGAGGAAGGCTGACCTTCAGTCCGTCTTACCTTAAAATTAGCTAGCTACGATTACTGACCAAATATACCACATTGTTCCTTACATTAAAACAACAAATTCTTACCATATCGGAAAGTTCATCAGAACATTTACCATGAAAGTATTGATAGAAAAGGCGGAGGGAAGCTACGTTACGGCAGTGAGGACGCGACTGAGGCCGAGATACAAAGCCAGCACCATTAACATTGCTTATTCTTCTTTGGATCTGATCAAGAATTTTGAAATATATAACAGGAACACTGGCCCATATGTGGCAGCAATATTCAAAGCATTGGTGAATGGTAGAGATAGATAGGTAAGATAGATTCTGACAAGATAACTTGTCTAGCATGACATAATGAACTAACTTTCGTAGCTGTAGAATTAGGAATCTCTTAATATTATGTCAGCTGAAAATTTTTGTCAAAGAAGACGCTATGGTTAAATCGCCTGGATGTAAATATTGGTCATGCTGATGGAGTGTAACACGGTTTCTTTCAGATGATTGAAACAGAGCAGATTTGTTTGCATAAATAAGCGATATAAATTATTTGTAGGATTGGAGATAATTATAATTAAGTAATTCATCGAGTCTAGAAGAAACCTCAACAGAATGCAGAAAGAACTGCACGGCCGTTTCGTCCAATATATGGGACTCATCAGCAGTGCGCATCCACTACGGAGAATTGAAATCCGGACAGCTATGTTATGAGGTAAACGTCATACCAACTCTACCAGGCTTGGCATCGGTGGCGAAGAGCTAGCGAATTGGACTCGATATAGCGCCGCTCGATCACATATTCCGTGGTGGAACTCATCCGAATTTCCCTTACACATAGGACTGTGCCCCCACGAGCCACGACTACTATTCCCAAGCCGCTCCATCATTGGAAGCTGGTTCAAACAAGGATATTCAAGTGATAGAAATTATTAGGAGGATTAGAGATAATTATATTTAAGTAATACATCGAGTCAGAATGAAGAAAGCACTGGATGTCCGTTTCGTCCTATACTTGGAACTCATCAGCAGTGAAAGAGTTCCACCACAGAATATGTGATCGAACGGCGCTATATCGAATCTAATTCGCTACATCTTCGTTACCGAGGCCAAGCCGGGTACAATTTGTATGACATTTGCCTAATAACGTAACTGTCCGGGTTTCAATTCTGGGTAGTTGATGAGTTCCAAATACAGGACGAAACGGCCGTACTGTGCTTTCTTCATTCTGTTGAGTTTTCTTCAAGAATCGATGAATTACTTAATTATAATATATATATATATATATATATATATATATATATATATATATATATATATATATATATATATATATATATATATGTGTGTGTGTGTGTGTGTGTGTGTGTGTGTGTTATCTTCACTTTATCGGGGAGCGGGGCACAATGGACGCTTTTTGAACCATGTTTTAAGTTGATTTAAATTTTCTTAACTGATAGACAGCATTTCTTTTTATGTACCATGTACTTTCATTACGTAGGCATTAAAGGCTCTCTACCCCACCTCTTTCCCTTGCAGCTCTCAACAAGTTCCTTCCTTCGGCTTCCTCCCCCAGACCACAATTTGTTATCCACGTGCTCAAGTTTGCCAGGAATGTCACGCGCTGGTTTCCCTTGTCTCTCTTTCCCTCTATTCGACCTGTGAGTATCATATTCTCAAGGCTCTTCTTCCTCATTATGTGTCCCAGAAACTTCAGCTGCCTCTTCCTGATGTCAAGCATGAGACTCATCCTTGTCGGCATCCAGTCCCAGACTTCATCGTTGCTCTCACGCCCGCTCCACGAAATCCACAGCAACCTTCTGTAGAACCACATCTCTGTCGCCTCGCGTCTCTTCTTTGTCCTTGAGGAAATCGTCCAGCATTCGCTGCCGTAAAGAGTGACAGATGTCACGTAACAGCTTAGTATTCTTTCTTTGTTACCGAAGAAATCCTCCTGTCTAGCAATAATCTGTCTATCATTTGGAATGCGTCCTTAACAATCCCAATACGTCTACGGATCTTGGTGCCGCACTTACGGACCTATGTCAAAACTTACGCTTCTGTTTGATTCCTTTGGTCATGCAATGTGTTTTAAACTTTGTATAGTTGTGACAAAAAAAAAAGATTAAACACTGAGTACTATATTGCTTTGTTTTTTTTTAACGAACTAACATGCTTATTTTTGTCAATCTAAAGACAAATAAGCCCAATACTAATTGAATAAAGTGTCACTATTCAGTACATTCCTTGCAGAAGTCCTCATCTGTGTCTATGTCTTTCGGGATACAACTTGGGCAAATGTAATCATCACAAAGATCACAATGGAACCAGGTTTAATTTTTCTGCCCATTGTATGCGTTCCACCATCATCAAATAATAATATACTTTGATGTTGTCACTGAATACAAATTGTGTAAGGTGTGAATGATTGTCATTTTCTTAATTAACCCTTCTGCTTCACACCGTAGCTATAACTTTCAAGGCGTGTATTTCCAAACATACCTTAATCAAGAATCTACCACGGAAAAATCTAAACATCTCAGGCGATCGACTTTCGATAGATGACTGACCAGGTAGGTATTTCCCGCAGTAGTTTGCCATTTCTTTCTGTCCTAGACCAGTTGCCATCCAAGCCTACAGAACCCGATGTGTCCAGATATTTACCGTAGATGCTAGATTATTAACTTCTAGAAGTACAAAAGCCAAATCAACAATGTCATATTATTAGACTTAACTTGCAATGTAATTCTTTCAACTTTAATTACTTAAATTGCAAATGGTTGTCAAATTGTCACTCTGTATATAAGATAATGCAACATGAGCCAATTTAAAAATGACTCCAATGGATAATAGAGAGAAAGTAGAAACAGTAAAACATTAAAATCGGAATTCTTCTGGCCTTGTGTCAAACTAAGCTAAACTGAAAAAATAACAATCCTGAATTTCTATATTTAAAGGTGTTACGGATTAAAGAGAAAAAAAAGAAAGGATAATCGAAGTTAAATGTAAAATGAAAGGTTGTGTCGCGAGGAAAGATATCTTCGCAAATATGTTTTAGAAGAAGCTCTACGAAGTGACACTTCTCCAACCATGTCGTCACACCCGCGTTTGAAATTTGAATAAGAATAGCGGGAAAAGATGTTTTTGTATTGCGGGAAACAAGAAATGCAGGTGTCAAAAACGTAAAAGAAAAACGGCCGTCAAAGATCTGGTAACACGTGAAACTCACTTGAGATTTAATGACTTGCTCCGAAGCATGCAACAAAACAAAGCATGTAATTTTACCCACACGCGAATCAATATATATATATATATATATATATATATATATATATATATATATATATATATATATATATAGGGAGAGAGACAGAGACAGACAGAGAGGGAGATATGGGGAACAATTTCATACACGCCAATTATTACAGATATATGGTGGTATATATATATATATATATATATATATATATATATATATAAAGAAATATAGTTTTAAGGTGTGCTATATTGATGGGATGAAGTGCTCAATATCGGAGATAGAGCGTGTGTAAATATAAATATAAAAGTCAAAATTGAAGTCAACACTCAGAGGCGACAGGCTGTTTTATGCTGGACGCAATAGACAGGCGGCCTGCTGGTTGCGTCCAGCATGAAACAGCTTGTCGCCTCTGAGTGTTGACTTCAGTTTTAACTTATATATATATATATATATGTGTGGTTGATTCGCGCAACATATGAGGCTCCAAACGAATTTTTCGCCATTGATACCGCTGTCTTTGCGTCTTTGTGATGTATAAGTCTAAGTTGACATTGATTAATTCATTCTTTACCGATTCTATTGTTTATAAACCCTTTACAGATTATATAAAGGCAGAAAATAGTTTAGATTCAACAATGTTTACTGAAGATAATTAGTAGTAGCGCTACTTATGGACTGTAGATACGCAATCACAAAAATGAACTCTACAAAATAATAGAAACAACATCACTTGAGGACCACCAAGAGTAGCAATAACTAAAATGAATAGCACATGTAACTCGAAGAGTAAATGATGACATAATGAAGATGTTAGCATGCCACACTATTTCAAATAAAAAGTTAGGAAGGAAACCCCTCCGTACTGGAAAGAGCGATAACATCTCCTGCATTTGAGAAAGCTCTTTTCGTAAAAAATATTTTAAGAAGAAGCTTTTATAAATTCCAACATTACTGCTTCTCTGTCAATGAATGCCAAATGATTCCTTGAAGAGAAACGGTTAATATTACCATTATTATTGGTGGTGGGGGGTATAAATAGAAAGTAAAGAGACACACTCATAAATATAACAAAATCCCTTATATTGATAAAAGACACACATGGAAATAAAAACGCACTTTAGAAAGTAAAGAAACACACTCATAAACATAAAAATCCCTTATATTGAAAAAAGACACACATGAAAATAAAAACGCACTCTTGAAAGTAAAGAAACACACTCATAAACATAGAAAATCCCTTATATTGTTAAAAGACACACACGAAACTAAAAATGCACTCTAGGAAGTAAAGAATCACAGTCATGAACAGAAATACCCCACATATTGATAAAAGACACACTCTAAAATAAAAACGTCTCTAATTATATTCTCTCTCATCAACTTATACTTTATTTTACAGTAGGGTTCACTCTCTACACGTTTCCACACAACAGTGGTTCGCAGTAGAACTGTTTTCTCACCGATGGATTCCGGTGAATTAATAAATATTAATAGATTAAATATTGCCAGACATCATTAATTTTACATGTGTATTTTTCTGCATTTCACTTTTAATTGCTTTATATACAGAACAAAAACTAGTTATTTGATTTAGAGTGTACTTTCAAATCGAGACAACTCATATGATGATCTCTTTTCTATTAATTTAAAATACATTTACTCGCAACCAACCAGATTGCTTGTCTACAGATACGAGTAATTCCATTCATTTAATTCTGTATTATTTTATAATCAATTTTTAAAATATTTTTAAAAAAATATTAATTTTAGGGCTGATGTGTTGATCCTTTTAGCGTCTTGTTACTTATTGCAGAAATTTTGATTCAGGTGTAGAAAGCAAAACGGTGGATATCGGGGGGGGGGGACACTTTCTGAATTCCAGTCTTTTAATCAGGCTCCAATGCCAACATGCGTCGCCGGAGGCCATCGGTTTGTCATTTTCTCATTTTCTTCCTCTTTGAGAAATTGTGTTGTACTTTGTCTTAAATACGCATACGAGTTTTAATACACAAACATAGGCAGAGGCAAGCAAATAACACAACAACGAAACATGCGAAAATACACACAGAAACGCTTATTATTAAATATATGGACACGAAGGCCCAGACCAGGAGGAATGTACACACACGCGCAGGCGCAAGAAGGCAACAAGCAAGCAAGAAATTGGAGGAAATAGACATGCAGACAAAAGTATAAATCAATGCACGCAAATAAATGTATTGCATAAATACATAACATAGACGCAAACATAGAACCATACAAACAAAAATATAAAATGCATATGGCAAATTAAAGATACACGCGTGAACATAAAAGATGGTACACAATGAGAATCAAAACGCACTCTACACAAAAAGAATCACATAGATGAAGATACAAATTCCACGAATTGATTAAAGACACACGAAAATAAAAACGCACTCTAGAAAGTAAAGAAACAAAATGATAAAGAGAAAAATCCCTTAGATTGATAAAAGACACAGACGAAAATAAAAACGCACACTAGAAATTAAAGAAACACACACTCATAAACATAAAAATCCCTTATATTGATAAAAAAACACACGAAAATAAAAACGCACTCTAGAAAGTAAACAAACACACTGATAAACCGAAAAATCCCTTATATTGATAAAAGACACACACAAAAATAAAAACGCACTTTAGAAAGTAAAGAAACACACTCATAAACATAAAAATCCTTTGTATTGATAAAAGACGCACACGAAACTAAAAATGCACTCTAGGTAGTAAATAAACATACTCATGAACAGAAATACCCTACGTATTGACAAAAGCCACACACTAAAATAAAAACGTCTCTAATTATATTTTCTCTTATCAACTTATACTTTATTTTACAGTAGGGTTCACTCTCTACACGTCCCGCAGTCTACTTGCAGTATAAGAGTGAAGTTAAAAGGCAGTTTATACGTATAGGAGAAGGAGATAATGGTTAATCTTAGACGTGAACAGGTTACGGTTGTAGTAATCTTGGAAACATCCTCTTATGAGTCGTTTCCACAGAACAGTTGTTCGCAGTAGAACTGTTTTCTCACCGATGGAATCCGGAGAGTATATAAAAAAGGAACTGTAATGTAATCGATCCTGACCTGGCATCTCGACTTTAATCACTTTCTAATCGATGTGGTATGGCTTCCCTCTGCCTTTTCTACTAATATTTTCATGGCAAATACACTGACGAGCTTTTTTTTTCCTGGTGCCCCGACTACATAAATCGAAACCTGCTAAGAGATTGGCATCTAGGTCCCACACTTTTGTAGTTGAAATAGCTAAATACAACCCCTATATCTACTTCAACGGTTTCTTTTTTCGCTGTTATAACATGTAGAACTTCCTTCCGTTTACTTGATTACCCGATAACTACAATCTTCACAAATTTAAATTCAAGGTGAACCGCCATCGTCTATCTACTTGAAACCTGTTCATCTTTTGTCCTTTTCTCAATCCTCCATATACTCAGTATTTTCTCTCACTTTTATTCCCTGTAACCCCCTAGTACTAGTAGAATTCCCGCTTTTCATGAGGTGAAATGAGTAAAAAAAGGGCTGGAAAATGAGAACTGGGCAGCTCCCGCCCAAATATGACAATTATCCTCGCAAATTTCCATCATAGCTTTACTTTAGAGAAAAAATGAGATCAAGTTTTCTTAATTATTTCCTTGATGTTCTATATCATTGAAGTTTAAAATTAGTGCTTACCGTTGTCCTTCACAGGTGAGCAAGTGAAGACAGGACTCCTCAAAACTCTAGGATGTATTGAATTGCGATCAGTATATGACGATTTCAATGAATAGAAACCAATCTTTTTGAACTCGCAATGGTTTTTGCTTCTAGCATATTTTATGTATGAAGTAAGTTATAATGTTGGCACATCTTCTAATGGAATTATTCTGCAACACTATCTAATCCTGGGTATGAAGATAAACTACATCCGGAAGTAAGGCCTCTGATCTTGAGATTAGAGGTTTTGAGGAGTATAGAACCGCCTTACTTGCTGACTTGGAGTGTTAGGGTCCCAGATATAGGCTAATAGTAAACACCCAAACATTATGAAGGTATAAAAATACAGTTGTATAGTAAAATACCAGCAATACATTTTAAAATTAAAAACTCACTAACAATACAATCAGAATTACCTACGATACATTTTATAGCAAAATGACCAACAGTGCATTTTACCTGTAGTTGAAGCCATAAATTCGTGTTCCAAATATTCAGATCTCGGTATTACATAATACATAGATGTTGATATGCCGCTAAACAACATCAACCAACCAAACAGCCAATATGAAAGAGCAGTTTTATGACGTTAATCCATATAATATACTCGAATGTCTTGAAGAAATTTAACTGCATTCCAATATTTAACTTCAACAAAACTACAACATAAAGCACACATATGATTGCCTCTAGAAATTATTTCCACACAAATATGTATATGCACAAAAGCTGAGTATCATCTACCATGTATTCAATTGTGAAAGCAGAATAACAAAACTACAACATAAAGCACACATATGACTGCCTCTAGTAATTATGTCCACACAAACATGAATATGCACAAAAGCTGAGTATCATCTACCATGTATTCAATTGTGAAAGCAGAATAACAAAACTACAACATAAATCACACATATGACTGCCTCTAGTAATTGTGTCCACACAAACATGTAGATGCACAAAAGCTGAGTATCATCTACCATGTATTCAATTGTGAAAGCAGAATAACAAAAATACAACATAAAGCACACATATGACTGCCTCTAGTAATTATGCCCACACAAACATGTATATGCACAAAAGCTGAGTATCATCTACCATGTATTCAATTGTGAAAGCAGAATAACAAAACTACAACATAAAGCACACATATGACTGCCTCTAGTAATTATGTCCACACAAACATGAATATGCACAAAAGCTGAGTATCATCTACCATGTATTCAATTGTGAAAGCAGAATAACAAAACTACAACATAAAGCACACATATGACTGCCTCTAGTAATTATGTCCACACAATCATGTATATGCACAAAAGCAGGGTATCATCTACCATGTATTCAATTGTGAAAGCAGAATAACAAAACTACAACATAAAGCACACATATGACTGCCTCTAGTAATTATGTCCACACAAACATGTATATGCACAAAAGCTGAGTATCATCGACCATGTATTCAATTGTGAAAGCAGAATAACAAAACTACAATATAAAGCACACATATGACTGCCTCTAGTAATTATGTGCACACAAACATGTATATGCACAAAATCTGAGTATCATCTACCATGTATTCAAGTGTGAAAGCAGAATAACAAAACTACAACATAAAGCACACATATGACTGCCTCTAGTAATTATGTCCACACAAACATGTATATGCACAAAAGCTGAGTATCATCTACCATGTATTCAATTGTGAAAGTAGAATAACAAAACTACAACATAAAGCACACATATGACTGCCTCTAGTAATTATGTCCACACAAACATGAATATGCACAAAAGCAGAGTATCATCTACCATGTATTCAATTGTGAAAGCAGAAAAACAAAACTACAACATAAAGCACACATATGACTGCCTCTAGTAATTATGTCCACACAAACATGAATATGCACAAAAGCTGAGTATCATCTACCATTTATTCAATTGTGAAAGCAGAATAACAAAACTACAACATAAAACACACATATGACTGCCTCTAGTAATTATGTCCACACAAACATGAATATGCACAAAAGCTGAGTATCATCTACCATGTATTCAATTGTGAAAGCAGAATATCAAAACTACAACATAAAGCACACATATGACTGCCTCTAGTAATTATGTCCACACAAACATGAATATGCACAAAAGCTGAGTATCATCTACCATGTATTCAATTGTGAAAGCAGAATAACAAAACTACAACATAAAGCACACATATGACATCCTCTAGTAATTATGTCCACACAAACATGAATATGCACAAAAGCAGAGTATCATCTACCATGTATTCAATTTTGAAAGCAGAATAACAAAACTACAACATAAAGCACACATATGACTGCCTCTAGTAATTATGTCCACACAAACATGTATATGCACAAAAGCTGAGTATCGTCTACCATGTATTCAATTGTGAAAGCAGAATAACAAAACTACAACATAAAGCACACATATGACTGCCTCTAGTAATTATGTCCACACAAACATGAATATGCACAAAAGCAGAGTATCATCTACCATGTATTCAATTGTGAAAGCAGAATAACAAAACTACAACATAAAGCACACATATGACTGCCTCTAGTAATTATGTCCACACAAACATGTATATGCACAAAAGCTGAGTATCATCTACCATGTATTCAATTATGAAAGCAGAATAACAAAACTACAACATAAAGCACACATATGACTGCCTCTAGTAATTATGTCCACACAAACATGAATATGCACAAAAATGAGTATCATCTACCATGTATTCAATTGTAAAGGCACCATAAAATATATTATATGTTCATTGATTCAAATTCGCCAACACCAAAAAAACTAATAATTGACGCATAATCTGTTGATATACCGTTAAAGAATCAATCAATTAATTAATCAATCAAACTGCTACATTATCATGTCTTTTTTTTAATAAATTTAATGATACGGTTTAGCATCTGGATATTATTATTATTAGGTTGGTGCAAAAATAATGTCGTTTTTTGACGTTCAACTTCATGTGAGAAAACGACATTATTTTTGCACCAACCTAATACTAGCCCGGGATCCGTCCTTCGGGCGGATTTTACACAAGCCCCTGCTGGGGGCTTCTGGGCCTTCGGTCTTTTACGTTCAACATCCTATGTACGTAAAAGAATTTAGAAATAATATAATTATTTATCTTTATTCGTCACCTTAATTCGACGTAATCTTTCTTCGTATACGCAACCGATCTTCCTAGTTTGTTTACATTTATTGAGCGCGAAATTTGTCTTTTCTTTTAAAGTCACCATTCTCTATGATCCCTTCACATAAAGTCACTCTTAAAAGACATTAGGGAACAGGAACTGTGTAATATTTCGAATACGTGAAAGATATCAGCAACGTACATTTTAATTACGGTATAATTAGACGATATCAAATGTAATTGCGACGAAAAGGGAAGTTAAACCTTTGATAGAGCATCGTGTTTATTTAAATGTTTCACCCTGTACGATATTTAAATTCAACTTGAAATGAGTTATTTATTTAAGTTCGAATTGCGTGAAAATACAGTAGTTACTACATGTTACTTCAGGTTGATTATCACGGCGAGATCGAAAAACGGAAGAACGGACACATGTACACTGCGCTTTATATATAGAGATTATTATTATTATTATTATTATTATTATTATTATTATTATTTGATGACACTTTCAGAAGAACGCCATGTAAGTAAAGGAAACGAAAAGAAATACAGGCTGCGTAACAATGTTTAATAATATTTCGACATACAAAGAATGTTGAAGCAGACATACATTATGTTGAAACATTGTTAAAGATTATTAAACACTGTGTCTTTTCTTTTCCTTTTTTCTTCAATCGCGCCTTTTTCTAATAGATGATGTTATTATTATTATTATTATTATTATTATTATTATTATTATTATTATTATTATTATTATTATTATTATTATTTTCTTTTCATGCCTGGTGTATACTTATTTCTCTCTGGATACGACAGCAGTACTCCATTGTCGGTTTGATCTAATTCTTGTAAATGTAGTGTAGTGATAAAGATATATATATATATATATATATATATATATATATATATATATATATATATATATATATATATATATATGCACATTCTAGAAAGGAAAATACAAGACAATTCAGAATTTAAACCATTACATTATTTTAGATATATTGATGACATTTTCTTATTATGGATTCATGGATCAGATAAATTTTTAAAAATTTTTCACTTTCTGCAACAACTTCCACGATACAATTAAATTTACCATGGAGCATTCATACACATCCGTCCCTTTCTTAGACCTTATGATAAAATTAAACAAACATACACTTTCTACCAGTCTATAAAACAAACCCACAAACCAGCATAAATTCTTACACTTCAAAAGCTGTCATCTTCTTAAATTAAAAAAATCTATCGTATACAGCTCATTTCTAAGAATCAAACGCATATACTCAGACCATCTAGATTTTCTACACAACATTAATAACTTAACAGAACAATTCCTAAAATGCAAATACCCAATAAATATAATAAAAGAAGTACTAAATAAAACTATCCACATAAACCGTAACACACTTCTCACATACAAGAAAAGTAAAAACAACAATCGGATTCCCATGGTTTTTAACCATAATCAATATTCCCACACACTTATTCACAATTTAAAAAAGGATTACAAGAACCTCCAATTAAACAAAAAATCAAAGACATTTTCGCTAAACCACCCATCAACGCAAAAAAAACAAACACCTAACTTATCAGCTATCCTCACCTCTACCAAATATCTAAAATATACAAACCAAACAGGAAATTATAAATGTAATAAAACTCGTTGTCTAGTTTGCAAACAACTAATAACCGATAGTTTTTTTTCTATACCCAACTCCAAAATCAAAATACATCCACCTCGCCTCGCCTGTGATAGCAATAATATAATTTACTACCTATTCTGCACAATATGTCCTAATAGTGGATATATTGGCGAATCTAGAACTAATTTTAGATTTCGTTTCAATACCCACAAATTAGACATACGTCAAAACAATCCTCATTCCCCCATATCTGAACACTTTAATCAATCAGGACACTCATTAGACAACTGTAAATGTATATTGATAGACTCAGGTTTTAGTTCAACATACACACGAAGAAAAAAAGAGAAATACTCGATTTTAAAATTAGACACATATAAACTAGGGTTAAACAAAGACTTGGGCATTTTAAATCTGTATAAATATTTCAATAGTTAAAAGATTTCTTTAGATATAGTTAAAAAACCTTTTTAAAGAACATCTAAAATACTATCGTTAGATTTACGTTAAAGAATTCAAACACAGTTGCATTCCACATCACGTGACATCCGCGTTTCTCTCCGAAAGCTGTAAACAAACTACCAAATACAGTTATTCAATTAATTTTTGAGGAAGGACCGAGGTTGTCTGAAATATTAAATATATATAAAAACATATAAATAAATACTTTCGCAAAAAACACGTCATTTTTTTTAGTTGTTTTATCCATATATATATATATATATATATATATATATATATATATATATATATATATATATATATATATATCAGATAAAAAACAGTCGGAGTAAAAATCCATTGGCAGTGGCATTTACTTTTTTTAAAAAGTGCTCAGTACAAAGTTGAGCAACATATTATTATTATTATTATTACTTATTTATTTCCTTTGATATCTGCCATTTACACATTTCTTTCCAGGTCCCTCCCAGGGACCTAAATTAGAGATGGTATCGTGACACTTTCCACTGCAAAAAAAAATTGCATAGATAAAGCCCGTCGTAAAGTGTGGGCTGTACTTGTCAGAATGATTTTTTGTATCTCTTTGAGGCATGGACTTCCAGGGATCCCTTCAATTAGTCTACTGGAATCTTTTCCAACCAATCCTAAGGCTCCAACTACAACAGGGATTGATGATGTTCCCATGTGCCACATTTTTGAGATTTCTATTTCAAGGTCCTTGTATTTTGACAGCTTTTCGAATATCTTCAAAGGTACATTGCAGTCTGCAGGGACTGCCATATCAATAAGGAGGCATTTTTTTTGTTTGTGGTCTTTAATAACAATGTCTGGGCGGTTGGCTTTGATTGTTCTGTCAGTGTGTATTGTGTAATCGCATGGAATTCTAACAGTTCCTATCTCCGTAACCGGGTTTGCGTGGTGTTCGTACCAGTTTCTTTCAGTTTCCTCCCCGTAGAAGTTGCAAATTTTCTAGTGTAGATATTGGCCCAGTCTGTCATGCCGGATTTTATATTCAGTGGGTGCCAATATCGTGCAACCTGATACAAGATGATCAATGGTTTCTAGATATTTATCACAGAATCTGCATTTTGGGCTAACACAGTATTTTAATATATGTGCTTGATAATTCCTAGTTAACCATCGGTCCTGTGTAGCAAGGATAAAAACCTTCAGTTTCAGCTTTCAACCTTGCATTACGTAGCCACTGAAGGGTAAGGTTTTTGTCTACGTCAGCTTGTTTCGTACGGGCAGATTATTGGCCATGAAGCGGTTTATCTTGCCATTGTTTCTGTATCTGGTCGGTTGCATCTGTCTTTGCTTTCTTTTTTAAGTATTTTGCAGCTTCAGTCGGTTTACCGTGCTGCACTTGTATTTCTGTGCGCGAGGTAGTGGCCAAAGGCCTAAGTCGAAAAAGAGAGCGAGAGAGAGAAGGGTCAGCCAGTATTTATAGCCAAGAGAGAGAAACCCCTGTTGAAGGATTAAAGAACTGAGGAGGAGCTAACTCCGACATTGCTATTCTTTCTTTATTTCTGACAATACGTTCACTATAATCTTACTTTCATTCTTTCATCCCTTTCAAACTGTTTCCTTTTCTTTCTTTCTGAAAATGCTTTCATTATTATCTTCCTCTTATTCTCTCACCCCGTTCAATCTGTTTTAATTTTTTCTTTTTTCTTTCTTTCTTTCTTTCTTTCTTTCTTTCTTTCACAAAAATTGTTCGCTACTATCTTCTTTTTATTCTTTTTGTGCCCTTTCAAACTGATTGTTTTTCTTTCTTTCTTAAAATTCGTTCTTTATTTCTTCCTTCATTTATTTTTTCTCAAACTGATGTTTTTTTTTCAATTTTTTTTTGTTTTTTTTTACTTTCAGATATTAAAATCTCCCTCCCCTCTATCCCGGAAGACAATCACGTTTCCATCTTATCAGAATTTAATTACCACCCAGTTTCCTGAAATTCTGTTCTTCATTTCTTCTTTGTCTCGTCTTTCTCGTAATTCTGGCTCGCCCAAATTAAACACATTCCAGGTTTAATTTACAATCGAGAGGACATCATTTTTAGTCATTAGAGCTTTGAGATACCGAAGGGATGCTGTGATTTGATTGTTACTTCAAAGGGATTCAACCTCTACCTTGATTATGCACACCAGTTCACAAAATATAATATTTTGTTCGTCTTTTAACGTTTTCTTTTGTTTTGTCGTTGTGTTCTGTAGAGATTTTTTTAAAGCTGGGATGAGCATCCTTGACTAGAAAACCTGAGCAAAATGGTCAACGTGAGATTTTTATAAAAATTTTGGTAAGAGCATCTGGTTTAAACAGATAGTTAGCGAGCTAATTTAGCAAATATTTTTAAAAAAAATGATTAAACTCCTACATGAAAATGAACGCTGAACAATTTCGTCGGAAATTAAGACCAGGCGAACGCTGAAAATATGGTGGAGAGAACGTGCGGCAACAGACGGCGTCTTTAGAATAAGAATGGCTCCTCGGACAAATAAAGTAAACTGTTGCTAAGAATCCGAAAAAAGACAGCTAGTATTGTGGGGACGCCCAGCGAGGAAAGAAGGTGTGGAGAATTTAATGCATACGAAGCAGAACACGCGAAAGAAAAGATTAGAAATCAAATTGACAAGTAGCTACTGGGTGAATAATTAAACCCGTCATAAAGGAAACAAGTATTGCAAAGAAAAAAATAAAAAGTAGGCAGGTAGAGAAAAATTTCTAATACTAAAGTTCAACGAGTACAAGTCTCATGAGCCACTCAAGGTAGAGGGTTAGATGAGAAGTGTGAGAAAATAAGCTGATAGAGTAGAAGTGTCGGTTCAACAGGAAAACGGTGAGACCTGGTTATCAATGTAGTAGCTCGCTTAAATACATAGAGTTGGGGCACCTGGATTTTTTCCTGGTGCCTCGACTGCATGAACGTAAAAAAACAGTGGAAATATTCGTAGAAAAGACAGCGGGAAGGCATGACACCTCAGTGAAAAAGTGTCTTGGGTCGAGATTCCTTGTTAGGATTGATAACTTTACAAGCTCTAGTTTAATTTTTTAAAAGACTCTCTAGATGTGCACCAGAACAGATATAACAACAGTATTCAATGCACAGATTTATAAATGTGCAACATGTATTCTGAGGAGGTCAGTGTTCTGACAGGAGACATAGAACCAACTACCCTAGCTGTAGACCTAGGAACTGATTCAATATAGTCGATCCTCTTCCTGTAAGCTGTAAACCTGGACCCATAAAGGCGTAAAGCGTTGCTCTGCTAGAGCTTCATATCTTTGAATAAACTGAATTCTTTCAGGATTCTCTGTTTTCCTATCATCTATTTCTTTGTGTATCCGTGATTCGATATTTTTTAGTTTTTTTTATCTATGAATTCCTTTGATACCGTTTATCATTAAATGCTCCAGATCCTGTTTCTCACCACAAGTTTCCGCAGTCTTATTTCGAAACTCTTCCACTACAAGAGGTTCTTCGAATCCATTTGATTGTGTGTCTTTCTACAAATTTCTTGGATTCTTTGTACGTTTTGGTATTCATTCGATTCCTTTTCTTTCCAAAACTCACCGTTGTCTGTCGTTTTACTTAGAACAGTCTTGATTTCAGCATCTTCTTTGTATCTCCGTGATTCCTTAGCTTTCATACCATCACTTTCACTGCGAGTCTTTCTACCAATTCCCTTGATTCCTTGTATCTTTGTATATCCACGATTCCGTTATATTTACCATCTTCCGAAAATCTTTTTGTTCCTTGAATCTCCCTAATGTCTTCTTTTTCTTTGAACCCATTTCATTTCATGTCTTTATACAAATTCAATTAATTCTGTGTCTTCGAGGACCCACCTGGATTCCTTGTTTTTCTTAGGATCTTCATGATACCATCATATTCAACAAATTCACTTCCTTCCTTACCTTCCTTCCGATCCACATAATTAATTCAATCATTTGTTACAATCTACTTGATGGAATTAGACCATATTTGATTAAGTAATTATTTGTTGTTTTTTTTAACTTTTGACGATCAAATTTGTAAAAATATTGCATTTTCTAACCGCAATACGTTCTCTAATCCCCGTGGATTTATTTCGCTTATTTTGGCTTCCAATGTAAATTTCCTGTCTCATGCTAGAATAAGTGTTCTTGACATGATCACCTGATCGTGTTTACACTGGTGTAATCATATTTAACTTTATAAACGGACTATCGTTCATCAAACATTTTCCATGAAGGTGCAGTCTTATTTTAAGTGTCCGCCTCTACGACGAAGCTATCATGTTTTAAGAAGTTACTTTGCCTTGATGACATTTTGCTTTTCTTTCTCTTTCAATGTTTATTTCTCTCATAATAGGTTTTGTTGCTTTTCTGGAATTTAAACCATTTCCTTCCCTTTTGAAATATTTAATTTTTAATTTTATATGCTTTTTTCTTCTTTTCTTTATTTCTAACATCTCGGTTTATGAGTGCTTTCACTTTGTTTTTAATGCTGCGCAATCTGTTATTTCCGTTCGTTCTTTATTTATATCATTGTTGATTCTTTATTTATATATCTACAGGGGTTGGACAAAATAATTGGAACAGGTGCAAATTCCACTCCTATATTTCAAAGACCTACTATATAAAGAACTTCAACTAAAACTTGGTAATTGCAGGTTATGTCTATTGTAAATAAGTTTATTTATCTAATTTACAGTCTTTATCTTATTTTTTTCATCGTCACATCTCGGAATATGCATACTTTTAATTTCTTAAATTTTGTCTTTCTTTCTTTTTCACATCTTGGTAGTCTCACCCTTTATTTACTTTCTTTTCTTATCATTCTTTCTTCCTATCTATCTATCTATCTATCTATCTATCTTTCTTTCTTTCTTTCTTTCATCGTCACATCTCGGAATATGCATAAGAAAGAAAGAATAAGAAAAGAAAGTAATTGAAAGTGTGAGAATACCAAGATGTGAAAAAGAAAGAAAGACAAAAATTAAGAAATTAAAAGTATACATATTCCGAGATATGGCGATGAAAGAAAGAAAGAAAGAAAGAAAGAAAGAAAAGAAAAAAGTAATTGAAAGTGTGAGAATACCAAGATGTGCTGAATATTCCGAGATGTGACGATGAAAGTAAGAAAGAAAAGGAGGCAATTGGAAGTGTTACATTTCCAAGATGTGTAAAAGAAAGAAAGACAACAATTAAGAAATAAAAAGTGTCCTTATTTCGAGATGTGACGATGAAAGAAAGAAAGAAGGAAAGATATGAAAAGAAAGTATTTAAAAATGTGAGAATACCAAGATGTGACAATTAAGACAAACATTAAGAAAATAAAAGTATGCATATTCCGAGATGTGATGATGAAAGAAAGTAAGACTACAAAATACATATTTTTAATTTCTTAATTTTTGACTTTCTTTCTTTTCACATCTTGTATTCTCAAACTTTCAAGCACTTTCTTTTCTTTTCTTTTCTTTCTTTCTTTCTTTCCTCGTCACGTCCCGGAATATACATACTTTTAATTTATTAATTTTTATCTTCCTTTCTTTTTGAAATCTTGGTATTCTCACACTTTCAATTACTTTATTTTCTTTCTTTCTTTTTTTCTTTCATCGTCACATCTCAGAATATGCATACTTTTATTTTTTTAATTTTTGTATTTCTTTCTTTTTCACGTCTTGGTATTCTCACTAGGTCAATTACTTTCTTTTCTTTTTTTTCTTTCTTACTTTCTTTATTTCTTTCATCGTCAAATCTCGGAATATGCATACAGTTAATTTCTTAATTTTTGTCTTTATTTCATTTTCAAATGTTGGTATTCTCACACTTTCGATTACTTTCTTTTCTTTTCTTTTCTTTTATTTTCTTTTCTTTCTTTCTTTCTTTCTTTCTTTCATCGTCACATCTCGGAATATACATACTTTCAATATACTAATTTGTTACTTTCTTTCTTTTTCAAATCTTGGTATTCTCACCTCTTCAATTACTTTCTCTCTTTCTTTTATTCTTTCTTTCTTTCATCGTCACATCTTTGAATATGCATACTTTTAATTTTTTCAGTTTTTCTTTCTTTTTTTACATCTTGGTATTCTCACACTTTCAATTACTTTCTTTTCTTTTCTTTCTTACATTTTTTCTTTCCTTCATTCATCTATACATCACTGAATATACATACTTTTAATTACTTAATGTGTGTCTTTATTTCATTTTCAAATGTTGGTATTCTCACACTTTCAGTTACTTTCTTTTCTTTTCTTTTCTTTGCTTTCTTTCTTTCATCGTCACATCTTAGAAAATGCATACATTTAATTTCTTAGTTTTTGTCTTTCTTTCTTTTTCAAATCTTAGTATTCCCACACTTTCAATTACTTTCTTTTCTTTTCTTTCTGTCTTTCTTTCTTAATCGTTACATCTCTTAATATACATACTTTTAATTTCTTAATTTTTGTCTTCCTTTCTTTTTGAAATCTTCAGATTCTCACACTTTCAATTACTTTCTTTTCTTTTCTTTCTTTCTTTCTTTCTTTCTTTCTTAATCGTTACATCTCTTAATATACATGCTTTTAATTTCTGAATTTTTTGTCTTTCTTCCTTTTTCACATCTTGTTATTCACACACTCAATTATTTTCTTTCTTTCTTTCTTTCTTTCTTTATTTGCTCATCCCCTCTCGGAATCTCCATTGTTTTAATTTTTTAGTTTTTTACTTTATATCTTTTTCACGTTTTGGTATTCTCATACTTTCAATTACTTTCTTTTCTTTTCTTTTCTTTCTTTCTTTCTTTCTTTCTTTCTTTCTTTCATCGTCTCATCTTGGAATATACTTTTAATTTCATAACTTTTGTCTTTCTTTTACACATCTTGGTAATCTCACACTTTCAATTATTTCTTTTCTTTTTTTCTTTCTTTCTTTCTTTCATGTTGACATCTCGGTATATGCATACTTTGAGATTTTTCATTCTTTATTCTTTCTTTTGCACATCACGAATAAGCATACTTTCAATTTCTTTTTTTTTACTTTGTTTTTTTTCATTTTCACTTCTCAATATATCCATATTTTCTATTTCGTTTTCTTTCTTTCTGTCACTCTTTTCATTTTCACATTTCTTTATATGCAATATTTCTTTCTTTCTTTCTCTCTATCCTTTATTTTCACATCTGGGTATATGCATACTTTCAGTTTATTTCTATTGTCTTTCTTGCTCCCTTTCTTTCATTTTTCACATATTAGCATATACATACTTCATATTTATTTCTTTTCTTCTTTCTTTCTTTCGTTTGTTTTCACATTTTGCTGTATGCATCCATTCAATTTATATATTTTGTCTTTCTTTCTCACTTTCTTTCATTTTTCATATATCGATGTATGCATACTTTATATTTCATTCTTTCTTTTTTCTTTCTTTCTTTTTTCTTTTCTTTCTTTCTTTTTTCTTTTCTTTCTTTCTTTTTCTTTTCTTTCTTTCTTTCTTTCTTTCTTTTTCTTTCTTTTGTTTTCATATCTACGTATATGCATCCATAAATTTTTTTCTTTTGCCACCCTTTCTCACTTTCTTTCATTTTTCGCATATCGGCATATAAAATACTTTAAATTTCTTTCTTTTTCTTTTCTTGTTTTCTTTAAAAAAATTTCATATGTCGGTATATACATTCACTTCTTCTTTCCTTTCTTGTATCGTTTCATGAGTCATATCAACATTACCGCGGTTTGCTGCTGGTAAATTGGAATTGACATGTCTTGTTCAAATTCCAATCAAAATCGCTGAGTTTGTGTTCGCAAAAATGACCTTGGAAATCTATGATTCGTTCTCACCATTTACTTAGAGTTTAATAGCAAGGCAAACTAGCCTCTCGATCTTTGGGTTGCGGCTAGTTTAGCAGAAGGGCAATTGTAAATGCCGAACATGTTTAGTGCAGGGCTTAGAATTCAAACATTTAAAAGCCTATTCGCCACGGAAACCGCAACAGCAACACCCGGAGCTGTAAGGCCGTGACCCTGTTTTCCATCGGATCCTTTAGGGTTAATCCAAACAGTTTTTTTTAGTTTTATAGTTAAATACCTTTCCCTGCTCGGATCCATTTTTCTTAGTTTTTTTCTTTTTTTTTTTTTTTTTTAATTCATGTTATTTATTTCCCCTTTATTTCTTTGATTTCACATCTCTCTTGACATTTTTCTGTGATATTTTCACTTTCGTTTTTCGGCATAGTTATATATTTTTATTATTTTGCTATATTGTTATTCTTTTTGTCATTGCTTTTGTTATTTTTTAAAAAATCTTTTCAATTCTGGATCATTATTTTCCTTGTTTTTTTTTCTGTTTTTGATTTTCATAAGTTAATTTTCTTTTATTTGTTTGTAATTTTTTCAATTTTTTCTTCATTTTGTATTTTTCTTCTTTTATTATTGCTCTCTCTCACTTTGATTTTTCCTTCTTTTCCCTCTTTCTTTAGAATTTCGTTCATATTTATTTTTGTCGTTTTATTTTATTTGTTTTTCTTCTATTTAAAATTTAATTTTTTTTCATTTTTCTTCAATTTTCATAGCCGGTTTTTCCTATCATTCCTATCCTTTCTATTACAGTATACATTTTTTCCTATTTGTCTTTCTTTTCGTTTCTTTCCTTTGTTTTTCGTTCTTTTTTTATTACTTTTTGTTTTATTATATCTTTTCCCATTTTAAAATATTTTCTTTATTTCTTTTTTCTATTTTCATCTTTATTTAAGTTTTAAGTCTCGGTATATCTATACTTCCATTTTCTTTCTTTTTGCTCTTTCTTTCTTTCACGTTCATTATACCTTTATATTCATATTTATATATATATTCATATTCATACATATTATATGTATCATATTATATATATAATACATTTCCATACTATACATATTCATATTTCACATGTTATACATATAAATACAGTAGAATATTTAACAACCGGACTAAGAAATCCTTGCGGATATGAGAAATTGGTTACAAAGTCTGGATATGAGGGGCTATATTTAGATCAAATAAAAGTACTGAAATCAGGTTTAAAATTTATTTTCAGTATTTTATAGTAAACAAAATAAGCTAATGGCAAGTGATATATAATGGAATTGATTTTAAGGATAAAGAAATAAATTATGTAATGTTAATGAAAATTCATTAAATTAAGTATGCCACGTATGCAAAACAAATAATATAACGAGGATTTTTTAATCGTTGTTGCATGATGAGTCTTTCTCTTCTAATGTCATTCGCAACTTTTTCCGCAATCGTTATGCTTTTCTTCTTGAATTTTTTTAAAACGAAAAACATATTTAATTCTGCCTGGGTTATTGCAATCGTCATAACTGAATGATGGGTTTCTTTCCATAAAACTGACAACCTTTTCTATAGCTTTTTCTATTTCAGTCCAGGTTTCATGACAATCATGTGTTTTATTTCTTTGTTCATTGTGACAGCATGAACCCTGGAGATCAGTTTATTTGGAAGATTTTATACCATAATTTCCTATGTTGAACTCAGCCATTAGTTACAATGAATTTTCATCAGCGTCTAGTCTGCTTAAAATTTCCACTTTTTGCAATAATTTCAAAATTGTTCTTTCCCTCTTATTCCCATCGTCTATTGCACCAATACAAGCCATTAGGGAGAAAATGTGTGACGATAAATATTCGTACTTACCGGAGTCAAAGCGCCCAAGATGTTTTGCTTGTCGGGCTGCTGTTTTGTAAAAGAATATTACATTCTCCGACATTTGTTATTTTGTGCTGCTTGGCACGATTTTTCTTGTGGCGGTCTGCATGCTGATTGGACGAGCTGGGGACTCTGATTGAGAGCGAGGCGAACGGCACTGATTGGTGCGTTGGCCGTATTTTCGGTCAATAAAAACGGTCTGGGACATTGGCTGGCAGTGCGGTCGGGACCGTGGTGACGTGCAATATTATAGATTTCGTATTAAGTTACGACTCTGTTACCTACCGATAGAGTGAGCTGTATATTTACCGGTGTCTACTGAAACGTGAGACGAATACACGTTTTAACTGGCGAGAAGTGAAGATTGGACGTGTGACCCCAGTTTTGTCGTTTCTACTACAACTACAAAATGTCATAAGCAACTATGCAAATTAAATTTCCTGAACAAAAAGAAATTTCAAATCAGTTGCATATCACCCAAATAGATCAAATATATCATCAAAATCATGTCCGGATATGCGGAATTCCGCATATGAAGCACTACGAATATGAGGGGTTCCTGGTTTGAGGGATTCTACTGTATTCATATTTAATACTTTCATGTACTTCTTTTAGTATGATACTTTTCCTTTTGTTCTTTCTATGGCCTTTTGTTTTTCTTTATTTCTTCTGTTCATTTTCTTAAAATATTTTGTTTCATTTTCTTGCATTCCCATTTTTCTCCCTTCTTTCTCTTTAAAGTTTTATTTCCCTAACTCACGAATAGTTTTTCTTTCATATTATTATTCTATTTTTCCTTCCCATTATACCATCGACTATTTTCTTTCCCTCGGATTTATCTTTTCTTTTCCTCTACTCTTTCATTTCCCTTCACTTTTATTCGAGATTCATTATATATTTTTTTCATTAATTTCTTTTCTTTTTCATCGAAATATCTGATATTTTTAAAAAAATCTCTTCTTTCTATTACTTTATCCCCATACGATTTCTTACTGTTAATAAAAGAAATGTAGCTGTTGACCAACCTTGAGATGTTTTAACAGTGATACAAGCATACAATGACCTGTATCCCTAAACTATTTACAGCCGTAGGCATCAAGATCTTATTACCGGAGAATACAAGAAGGGACTTTTGAAAAGAATCGCTATTAGCTTTCTTACAAACGCGCGCGATCTTTTGTGAGCGTCATTTTGTTTGTTTTCATGACAAGTATGTCTTTGTCGACGGCGTTTGCCCTTCGGGTTAGATGGCCAGATTCTTTCTTGTTAAAATATTTTTCAGACACCATTTTGGCCTTCATTATAGATTTATAAAAAGAAACAGGTATAAGAAATGCCCCCAATAAGAATCTATATTGAGACGAACGTTGAGAATTTGAACGGCGTCAGCTTAAATACGGAGCCGAGGTAGAATGTTACGAAAATAAATGAACATGTGAAACGGGATTTGCCTTTCGGTAATCATTGGTTGTTTCTAAATCTGACCTTAAATTTGTAGCCTCTGGATTCTGAACACTATATCTGATTGGTCCCATAGCTAATGTTCTCTTGTAATGAATTTTGATCAATTGGAATACAAGCTTTACGTTCTAAATTTGGCTATTTATGACTCACAGTTTGAAGGAAACGTTTATCCCTCATCGGTTTTTGGCCAGCTTTGGCTTTTACTTATAGTTTCTTCAGCATTCTTTGTTTCTTTGATGCCAATAGATATTAAGATTTTGTCTATTAATACCCTTATTCCATAGGAGTTCCAATAAGTATATTTATACAGACATATCAAATGTCAATACAAACCCATACTTCCACCCTTTTATCTCACATGGTGCCAATGCCCTAAATTATCTACCGAATATTAACTGTCACTTTTTTTCAGAATTGATGGTCTTATACTACATAGAAATTTCTAGAGAAAGACGATTAGTAGACGTGTCTGGTTCAGGGTATAACGATAAACTACATCCGGCAGTAAGGTCTCTAGTCGGAAGGTTTTGATGAGCGTGGAACCACCACGTAATTGCTGATGTTCCCAATTGCTGTTGTTCAGAGAACCACCCTGACTCAGCGTGGAATAATAATAAATTGTGTATATGAACTTAAAATCAAGGAATAACTTACATCGTTGTGTATAATACAAACCCGAATTTCTGAAGCTAAAAACTTAAAATAAATTACATCATTGAGTATTATACGACCCCGTGTTTCTCCCAAGACATAACCTGTAATACATTTTAAGGTGTTAATTAATCTATCATACATTTCTGTTTAAATAAAATCAATTTTATTATATTTCTATATATTAACGAGCAACATGGCCCGGCGTTGCCTGTGCTAGATTAAAAAATCGTACGATTCATACAGCAATCGTTATCACTTGACTTAAAATATGTTTGCCCTTCCTTGCCTTTAAAGGAGTGCCCTTTGCCGTGATGATGTTGATACATGCCTTACTTCTTGCCTATCTCACACTGCGAATTTTTTCTAAGCTCTATACTAAACATTAAATCTGTTACGAAAAAAGAACTAAACAAAATGAACACAAAACGATCAGCTTTAAAAAAGGACTCGTAACTGGAAAAACCGAATGAAAAAAGAATGTTAACAACAAAGACTTTTTCACACCCAACCCAGTTCTGCCGAATCAGAATCAACGTTGAGTTTAAGCAAGCGAATGAGCCAATTGGAGTAAAGTGCCATGCAGATTTCAATTTTTCCCACTTGTGACGAATGCTAGCATGCTAGTTAACATTCGTGTCAGTCAGCTGTTGGCTCTCACGCTGGCCAATAGAATCTCCCTGCCTATTCGTGGCAGCCAGCTATAGGCTGTCACTCTGGCCAGTAGAAAATGGCCGCAAACTACATGAAAACTGCCATAGAAGCATGAAAAAATCGATTATTTCCACTATCGACGGGAGTTGGGATAATACATAGTCGGTCTTGGCCTTCACGCTAACTTGGTGCATGTGCATGTAAATTTTGGTTCAAATCCATCAAAAATTGCGGCCGTGCATTCGTTACACACACATACTGCCTTTTATAGATAGAGATGAACTATGAAAAAATGTTGCCTTTCATTAAAAAGGATGACAGATACAAATATTGCCCGACAAATTTTATCAACACTATTTGTATTAACAATTTGTATCAACAATAGGTAATAAAATAAAACACTTTGTGATTTATCATCTATTTTTACAACGTTGCTCTTTCAAATAAGTGGTTTTTCAAGCGAGGTAGACATTTCTGAAAACGTGTCCATGTGTATAATACGACCCACTTTCTTGCCTTTAGTTTTGGTTAAAATATCTCGTATGATATACGAGAAAATATAGCAGTAAATTTCATAACTGCCTTGTCTTAACTATTTGCTACTAAGCTATGGCGATGAAACTGTTTAATCCATTTTGTCCATAAGATCAATTTCTTAGGTGGGAAGCTACTTAAATATATTTTTTTTAATTTAGATTACCATGAGTCAGTAATAATCATGTAATTTCGTTATTATAATTATTATTATTTTATTATATTTTTTAATTATTTCCTTGGACTCCAGTTGTATACACGTTTCCTTGTGCGTCCCATCGAGTATCACAAAGTCAGAAATAGCTTCATGACATTTTCCATTGATCATTGTTTTAAATACCCCACCACACAAAAAATCCCTATGATTATACATATTTTAGATAGATAAAGCACTTAATGTTTGAGTTGTACTTGTGATTACAATTTTTTGTATTTCTTAAAGGCCTGGGCCACCAGGTATCCCTTCAATGTATCCTATCGGACACGTTTCCAATCAATCCTAAGGCTCCAAATACAAATGGAATTTCTGAGGTCATCATACGCCACGTTTTTGAGATTTCTACTTCAAGATTCTTGTAATTTGATAGTTATTTTTTCGAAGATCTTCAATGATACATAACTGTGGGAATTGCGATGTCAGGAATATAGCAGATTTGGTTCTTTTGATCCTTGATCACGTTGTCTGGGCGATTGTAAAGTCCCATAAAATTGTTACATGTCCTACCGGTTCTGGCGAACGATCATACCATTTTCTTGCAGACTCCTTCCCATCAAAGTTGCAGATTTTCCGGTGCAGATATTGAATCACTCTACTATGCCGATATTTATATCCATTGGGTGCTATTACTGTGCCAAATGATACAAGATGTTTAATTGTTTCTGGATATTTATCACAGAATCTGCATTTTGACCAGCACAATTTTTCAGTATATGTGATTAGTAATTTCTAGCTAGCAATGTTTGGTCCTGTGCAGCAAACATAAAATATTCGGTGTCAGGTTTTGACCCTGCACTACGTAGCCACGGATGTGTACCGTGTTCGTCTACATCAGATTATTCGGTACAAGGAGAATATTGACTGTGAAACGCCAGCGCTTCTGTATCTTGTCCATTGTATTTGCTTTTGTTTTCTCTTTTGACGATCTTTGACGCTGAGTAGGTGCATTATGGCTTATTTGCATTTTTCACCCACATGACATTTCCTTTTGAATTTGTTGGCTACCTTTATTACTGAATAAAATATATTACTTATTTCAAGTTCTTTGACACAGATCACCATCCAGTCTTCTGTAGTTGCCAGATATCTTTGAAGACCGATAGTTGTGGATTGTAAGACAGTTCTAGTTGAACTAATCATCTGCGTCCTTCGATATTGGGCACATACAGGCGATCAACATCAGCCTTGTGATCATTCATGCGATGGCAAGTGGGAAGATTCCTCGTTTTGAGATACACTCGCTTAATGTGGATTAAGGATGTTGAAAGTGTATTGTATCACAGGGACAGTCAAGGTGTTTATGTCAAATATTCTTTTTTTTTAAAATTCAATTCGGTATTTCAATGGCAGGCGCACACGTCTGATGTATTATTTTCATTTTTTCTCCTTCATTTCAGTATGCTGTATTCCATCTCCTTCGCTGACTCCGAGGCATTTATAAAGTTTTTGATTCAGACCTTTACGACAAAATCTCGATATATTGAATGTGTTTCTGTTATTATTATTATTAGTAGTAGTAGTAGTACTAGTAGCAGCAGCAGCAGCAGCAGCAGCAGCAGCAGCAGCAGTAGTAGTAGTAGTAGTAGTAGTAGTCGTAAATATAGGATATAACACTTTAGGAAGAGAAACTTCCTCTGCTCCGAAGTGATCTTTGAAAATGCACACAACTTTCGAAATCCAAAGGGTATCTCATAAAGTTTTTTTCTATTAATGTAAATTCTGAATGACTTTGGCAAACAACAACTTCCATAATAATAATAATAATAATAATAATAATAATAATAATAATTTCCATGTTCCACTTAATTATCTTGTCATTTTCTTGAACATTTGAATGTTGATATTGTTTACCCATGAGCTACATAAGCGAAAAAGGCAACATGTGCACAACAGGTTCGCCATTGTCTTCAGTCTTCTTGGCAACGTTTTCTGAGTCGTTTGTTTTTGACGTTGGAATCATTAATGAGACGTGATTTAAACGTAGCAACCAACCAGTCATGTCTGGAAAGAAACCCTTCTGCCCTTCAAACAAAATTTTCTACTGCCGAATGTCAACCCTGTATTTTCTCTGCCCTGGGAGAGACAGTAAAAGAACTAGGGAGAAGAGGTCAACGAAGCCATGGATAAAGACAATTTATTTTAAAAAGTAAACTGAGGGAATATTAATTGGAGCAGTTGTTCAGAATCATTTTACTAACTGCGTAAAGGTGAATATTGATAAGGTCAGCATTCAGCATGATGTAGCGCTAGCCGAATTATCCGCGCCTTGCTGCATGTCAGACATTTTTTGTAAGAAAGTGATAATTGATTTTAAATCCCCCACATATATACTGCACTAAGAGCAAATCAAATTATCCAACAGACAGATGTCTGCTGTCCTTTTGATTGTGGAGAAAAATTATGCATTTCAATATTAGTCAATGATCTTGTCGATGTAACCTCAATCTTCTGGATTTCTCCTTCTGTATTTTGGACAGAGGACGTTTCCTTGTTCAAATTAAAATTTCATTTAAATGAAAGTGAAAAAATGAGTGGGAATTTTATGCAAAAACAGTTTGATCTGAACCCTTTGATATGTATTCGATACAATACTTCATTGAATGAATTGATGAACAGATTTCACCATTGATATGACAATTGAATTGTCGCAGAAATATGTATTGTAAAACCCTACACACTGATTTGTGATTTCTTGCTCAACATGACGTCCATTTTGGCCTCCTTCTTCTATCTTTCTCCTTCTATATTTTGGATATGAATCATTCTCTTGTTCACATTTAAATTTACTTTAAATCACAGAGAAAAAAATCAGTAGGGGTGTTTTGCGCCCCGATGACACCCTTTGATCAAAATGAAATATACTTATCTAAGTACTCAAGGAGTCATTCTCTAGTTAAAATTAATTTAATTTAAATCAAAAGGAAAAGAAATTGGACGTTTCTGACCCCGGGAAGACTTTTTGATCAAAATGATCTTGCCAGTGTGAATTCCATCGTTTGGATTTCTCCTATATTTTGGATAGGAGCCATTCCCTTGTTCAAATATAAGTTTAATTTAAATCAAAAGGAAAAAAAAAATTGGTGGGAGGTTTGTGCCCAAGGGGGCTCCCTTTGATCAAAATGAAATATACTTATTCAAGTACCCTGGTTAATGTCGTTTCAGAATATATATAGTCATGGGGATTTTATCTCCAAAACACTAGGAGGAGTCCGATAAAAAACAGACAGATAGAGACTACAAAAGATCGTGTGCACATTAAAAATGTATGAATTTAAAGAGCACACGAACTTTATGGAGACCTTGTATATATATATATATATATATATATATATATATATATATATATATATATATATATATATATATATATATATATATCACTAATATTATATATATATATATCACTAATATTATATATATACATATATATATATATCATATATCATATATATGTTTTTAGACGAACCTGCCAATTACATTGTGTCAGAATACAAATGCCTGGCTTAGAATCAGTCCGATAAATGGTAAATTTGATGCACATTATTCACTGGTAGTTGTGTAAAATATAAGGGCATATGGGAGTCAGTTCCGTAAAGCGGAAATTGTTAAGAAGAAGATCGAATGAAACACAGCTCGCCATTGGGAATGACGGTGTTTCGCGACGAATTGCATGACATGGCGGATCTTAACCGTGAACGTTAGAACTGGTGGAACTCAGGAATGTAGTTCGTCTGAACACTTTCTATGGAAATAGCAATAGTATGACAATGTGCTTGCAACGTTTGCTCCGTAAGAAAGGGGTTGTATCGTGGAATATAATGTTTTTGGCCTCTATCGACACGGAAAAGCGAAGACGAGGCAATCCCTGCTCATATATGCCAGCAATACTCCGTTTTCGATCTGATCTGACTATTGTAAAGGTAGAGGATAGCCGTTTGAGCCGCAATAGGCGCTCTGGCCATGGAGTCTCCCTTAGAAATCACCAGTTCGTCACAGCAAGCGAAAATTCAGGGTCCCCTCCGTGATGATGGAACGTCACTCGTTTGGTTTTCAAGGCATTGAATGTGAACAGCCAGTTGTTAGCTCAATGATCTGTTAGTGCTAGGTTAGAAGAGAGATCAGCTGACTGGCACTTTTGATTTTGCATTCATGTACTGTTGTAAAATCTGCAGAGAAATCTATAAAAGATCGGAGACAGATCATTAATATAAAGTAGAAAGAAAATTGAACTGAGAAGCGAGTCTTGCGGAACGACTCAGTTGATCAGTTGTGGCTCGGAAGAATGGCCATTGACAACACACAGAGGAGAAGAAAGTGCTAGTGAAGAGCAACGATAAAATCTTATGGAATATTCCGATGCAGAGAGTAACAAGTTTAGAATATAATCAAAACAAATGGATACCTTTAGGGATATTATCATTATTATTATTATTATTATTATTATTATTATTATTATTAGCACTATTAGCATTATTATTAGTAGTAGTAGTAGTATTAGTATTATTATTAGTAGTATTAGTATTATTATTATTAATAGTAGTAGTATTATTATCATTAGTATCATTATTATTATTATTATTATTAAAAAATAAAAATAAAATATAAATTAATAATCATAATTAAAATTATAAATAAAATAAAATAAAACATTAATATAAAAACGTTGTATAAAAAATATAAATAAAAATTGCAAATAATAAAAATGCTCCCAGCATGCAACACAAACTGTTCCTGCCGGAAATGCATACATGACTCAAAAGACGTTAAATTCAGTCTCTTCATCAGGAACCCTGGTACGGGCAACACGTGTCTGACTTCTGTCTGTGATATGGCGTGTAATAAGACGGAGTAATTTCTCCCACTTATCACATGTAGTCTAAAACATTTGTAAAAAATACATACAAAAATAGTACATCAATAAACACAAAAATATAAATAAATTGTATGAAATTAACTGAAAATTTACTATGCTTTTCCTGTTATTTCAACAGGTTTTATTTTTTGACAATTATGCTTTTATCTCCGTGAACACGAGGCTAATTTCTGCTACTATGATGTGAAGGAATCCCCCACAGATATACTGCACTAAGAGCAAATCAAATTTGCCAACTGACAGATGTCTGCTGTCCTATTCATGTGGGAAGTGAAGACAAAAAATGTACATGCACAATTACAATGATTTCATCTACGGAATTATGAGAGTTTGAGAAGAACGAGAAAAGAGAGAATTTGCAATATCAGTAATCATAGGAGCACTGAATCATTGTACAAAAAGCCATGGACTGAACATGTGAGCAACCATGAAGTTTTAGAGAAAATGGAAAGAAAAAGAAAACTTATACACCAGGAAGAGACAGTTGAAATTTCTAGGGAACATAATGAAAAAAAACGTTTCTGAAAAATGATAATCATAGGACAGTTTGAAAGCAAGAGGAACAGACAAATTATTGCATAACCTGATGAGCTTCAGTAAATGAATACCGGAATAGGGTTCAGGATAAACAAAAAAAGACAACATTTATTACGGTTTACAAAGCACTGGAAATTGTGGAGAGCCATGATCACCTATGTCCTGAAGGGATAATGTACATAGAAGAAAAAGAAGCATCTCGAGGAAATGGATGACAGAACAGGGTTTAGAAGAAATAGCAAAAAAGACAACATTTATTAAGAACTACAAAGGACAGGAAATCGTGGAGAGCCATGTTCGCCTATGTCTTGAAGAGCCACAGCTCATAAATAACAAGAAAAATAGATGTCAAAAATTAATTTTCATCTGCTTCAATTCATATTCTACATAAATTCTATGCTTGATTACAGTCGTCAGTAAACTTGTTTGTGGTAAGCTTACCTGAATTTGTCTTGTGGAGTGAAAATATGAGCTTAATCACTTGAAATACATGGTTTGTGCTTTCCTCTGGAACTTTATCCTTCAATCAGATCTGTGGGTATCAAACATTCCAAGCCCTGTTTCCTTATTATATGCCCTAGAAATTTAAATTATCTCTACCTGATTTTAAGAATAAGTGTTGCCACTGCTTCTAGAACTTCGATGTTGCTCACATGTTCGGATTGGTATTCTCAGCATCATTCTGTAGCACGACATTTTTGCTGCTTCAAATTTATTATTCATCTGTGAGGTGATTGTTCAGCATCAATCTACTGAGATTCTTGCAATTAAATTGAACAACTGGTATAAAGTTGTGGTCATGATTCATTAAGAATTCTTTTCCGTTTTTCTCTAATAGCGACGGCACGTAGTAGGAGAATTTCTTACGGTCAGGAATACAAAGAATGTTTATTTAAACAATGAAAAAGGAAATAAGAAAACAGTGGAATGCCATAAACTGAATCAATAGCAGGCAAAAATTTGGATGCCTGGACGGCTGAAATTAAGAGTGATGTCCATGGTCTCGTTTTGGGTCTGAATAATAAATGTCAACTGAAGCTAAAAACGATGTTTTCTTTATTTCATTTTTAGAAAGAAAACGGCAGTATAAAGAAACAGAAAAAGAAAATTAAAAAACAAATCTACGTTTAACAATACATGCAATTTCCTAACAATGGTTTGCAAAGTTCCTGATAATTTTTCTGAAAATTTAGAATGTTTTGTCTTTTAAATACATGTTTGCAAATGCGCAGGAATTTTTACTGTGATTCAATGTTTGCAATGCATTTCTGCTTTTGTCGTTTTTTTAACAAGACAAAAATAAATAGTCTCCAAAATTGAAGCAACTGAAATTTAGTTAATAGAAGGGAAATAAAGACAAAGTGGACGAGAACAGTGAGAAAAATGAAAGAGAAAATTATACAGACAGAGGGAGAGAGAGAGAGAGAGAGAGAGAGAGAGAGAGAGAGAGAGAAATATAGAGAATGTGTCTGTTTTTGTATGTACGTGCGTGTGAAAGATAGAAGATGTATATTAAAAATTCATTTAAGACATTTAAAGCGAATTATATAGCTGAAACAATAGAAAGAAGCGCCGGAAATAGTGTGTTCAAGATTAGATAAAACCAAGGATAATGAATACTGGAGTTTAAGTCAGGTAAAAAGAGAGTACTGAACTGTTACCGGATATTTGTCTTCCGGTATGGCAGCGAATGCTGGACAAAAATGATGAAAATTCTTGAAGCAACGGAAAATGTGTTTTTACAGAAAGATGCTCAGAGTACCATGGCCCGAAAATGTGAGCAACAATGAGAGTATTTGGAGATAATGAAAACAAAAACGGAACTTATAGATAAGAAGAGACAGTTGTGGTTTCTTGGGCACGTAATGAGGAAGGGGACTTGGAAAATCTGTTACTCACGGGATAGTTTGAAAGAAAAAGGCTCAAAGGAAAGCCCCGTGTAACATACTTGATAAGCTTAAGCAAATGGATGACAGAACAGGGTTTGGGATAAATAACAAGACAAAACTTATTAGCAGGAAGATGTGGATGGCCGTGGTCGCCTATGTCACATAAAGAAAAAACATAAGATATGTTGATGACACGCAATTGATAAACGTTTAAGAAAAATCTTTTTTTAAAAATCCTACAGAAGTTAGTAAAAATAAGAAAAAAGGAACAAATGTCAATTATAAAAAGTCAGTATGTTTGGTCATCAGGAAAAGGGGCATTTCAACGTAAGAACTACATATTGGAGATGACACAATTAAACAAGTACGAGAATATAAATTCCTGTGATGGCGCGATGGAACAGCGAAATATGCCTTCCAAAAGCTAAGCTATTAATAAACAGGACATTTTAGTTAGAAAATTGTTCTGCATTATGAAATGTCAGGTCTCTTCTATGGCAGTGAATGATATGTAATCTCAGATGAAGAAAAGACTTCTGACAACAAAAATGCTGTTCTACAGAATAATATTTAGAATGCCATGAACTGAGCATTTGAGGCATACGGAAAATGAAAACAAAATAGCGCTGACACATATAATCAGAAAGAGACGGTTGAAAATTCTGGGATTTCTTATGACGCAAGAAGGTTTAGAGAATTTGACATTCTCATAACATTGGGAGTAATATACCTAACAAGTTTGTGCAAATGGATGACAAAACCGAGACTAAGATGGATGGTGAAAAAAAGATTACTAAGAGCTACAAATGATATGAAGTCGTGGAGAGCCAAGATTATTCGCGTCCTAAAATGACACAATACATAGAAAAGTCACATTTAACGTTGCATCAGTCTGGGCTAAGCTGATATAAGTATTACAAAGACAGAACGAAGGAAACAAGTACATAAGGGGGGATAAAGGAGGAGGAAAAGAAAGAAAGAAAGAAAGAAGAGAAGAAAGATGGCATTAAAGAGAGTACACAAATGAAAAATGTAGAAAAAAGGGAGGAATGAAGCCAGGAAAAAATGAATGAATAATTAGAGAATAATGCATCAAATATGAAAATCAAATGTCTTTCCTTTGACAGCAAGAGATGATGAAATAAAGAAAAGAAACAGAAAGGAAGTTATTGATAAAATGAGAGTAAGAAAGAAAAAAGATACAAAATTCTAAGAGAGAGTTGGTATAAGAAAGAAACAATATTGTAAGAGTTGTTATAAGAAAGAATGAAAGAAAATTGAAAATTTATAAGAAAGAATGAAAGAAAATTGAAAATTGATTTGGCATAAGAAAGAAAGCAAATTGTAACATAGACTTGGTACAATAAAGAATGAAAGAAAATTGTAAGATAGTTTTGGTGTAGGAAAGAATCAATCTGTAAGATAAAGTTGGTATAAGAAAAAAAAGAAAGAAAGTTGTAATATAGAGTTGGTCAAAGAAACTATGAAAATTGCAAGATAAAGTTGGTATAAGACAGAAAATTGTATGATAGTGTTGGTATAAGAAGAAAGAAAGAAATTTTTAAGAGAGATTTGTTATAAGGATAAAAGAAAGGGAGAAAAATGTAAGATAGCTTTGTTATAAAAAAAGCAAATTGTAAGATAGAGTTTGGACAAGAAAGGATTATAGAAAATTGTAAGATAGCGTTGTTATGGGAAATAATTGATCAAAATGTGGTTAAGAAATAAAGACTGAAGGAAGAAAAAAAGAAATTAAGAAAGAAAAGAGGAAATTGGTATTAATAAAAATGAGGATAAGAAAGGATAAAAGAATTTAAGAAAGAAAGGAGGAAAAAGGAATTTAGAAACAAAGAATTCGAATCAGAAAAAATAGAGAATCAATGAAATGATGAAGAAATGTGTTAATAAAAAAGAGAGAAAGAATGAAAAAAACGAAAGAATTGTAAATAAATTGGTAGAGACGACTTGAAAAGCATATGAAGTGTGGGAAAGAAAGAAAAATGTTTGAAAATAAACGTAATTATAATAAATAATTATTATAATAAAATCGGTTTGCAAGAAAGAAATATCACATTGAAAGTAAAGAAAAAGGAAAAAAGATGGAAGCAAAAATGATGACGAGAGGTGGTACGAGAAATTGAGAGAGTAAAACAGTTCCATAAAAAATAATATATGTAAAGAATAACAAAACAGAATAATTATAGAAGAAAAGGATGACCGGCCAGTTGTTAAAACTGGTCAAAGTGAAGTGAACGAAAAAAAAAGGCAGTATTTTTTGTTTAATTGTTCAGTTGGCTCCAGATAATGTCTCGTGATTTTAGCGCATATACAAAAAAGGAGTAAAGATAAACGGATGATGGAAGGTATAATACGTTTATCTTCGAATCGTAATCCGTTTTTATTTTTTATTCTGACATTCGAAAGAACGGGAACAAAGATATAGTGTATTGATTAACTAAAGAAAAATGAAAATCCCAACAAAAAAATTATATCATAAAATAATTTAGTTATCTCTTTGAGAAAATACATTATTATCGGAATTACTAATAACTCCCACCCAGATTATTTGTCTTTCCTTGAACTTCAGTTCTAGCTATATCAGTTCTTTTTTCTTTTTATGTGCCGTGTCCTTTCAGGACGTAATCGATCATGGCTTTCCACTTCTCCCTATCCATTTTTGCGCTCAGTATTTTTTCCATCTGCTTCCTACCCCAGATCACGTTCTGTCATGCACATGCTTAAGCCCGCTCTTTCCCTTGTGTCTCTTTCCCTCTATTCGACCTGTGAGTATCAGATTCTCCAGGCCCTCCTTTCTCATTACGTGTACTAAAAACTTCAAATCCCTCTTCTTGATGTTAAGTATAAGCCTCCTCCTTTTTAGCATCCTCATCGGACCTCATCGTTGCTCACCCGGTCAGTCAATGATATTCTCAGCATCCTTTCGTCGAACCAAATCTCCGTCGCCTCGAGTTTCTTCATGTTTGAGGAGACCGTCCAAAAATCGCTGCCATAAAGGAGAACATATGTCAGGTAATAGCTCAGTACACTTTTCTATTTTAACAAAGAAATCCTCCTGTTTTGCAATATTCTGCCAAGCTTGTGGAATGCGTCCTTGGCCATTCCAATACGTCTACGGATCTCAGTGTCGTCCTCTGTCAAAACGCTTCTCAGATATTTATACTTCCGCGTCTGCTTGATTCTAGTGTTCCCGACCTGCACAACGAATTTCGGGCTCATCCTTTTACTGATGACCATGCATTCTGTTTTCTTGTAGTTTATGCTTAGTCCTTTCTTCACACTCTCCGTCGCTACCTTCTGTAGGTGATTTTGTAGTTTCTTTTCCTTGTCTGCTATCAGTACTGTGTCATCTGGGTATCTTATGTTGTTAAGATTATGGCCGCCAATGCTAAAACCCGGTAGGGTTTCCAATTCTCTCTGAATTGCCTCGCTGTATAGGTTGAATTGGTCTGGTAAGAAGATGAATCCTTGCCTCACGCCACTTTACCCTTTTCAATATTCTTTAATATTATTTTAATCATTGACTTTTCCTACAAGTTGATAGCTTTCACTGAAAGTCAAATGAGAGCAGGTCCGCTCAATACTCCAGTACTCTCCTCAGTAATCTTTATTATTATTTGAATCTTTGACTTTTCACAACAGTCATATCTGGTGTTTTTCGCCGATGATCAAATGAGAGTGTGTTTTCTCAGTACTCCAGCACTCTCCTCTGTATTCTTTACTATTATTTTAACCATTGACTTCTAGCAAGATGAGCTTGTCGCGGACTTCACCACATTAATTTAACTTTAGATTAGGAAACAGGGCTGACGCAGAAAAGGATAAGCAAAAGACATTGTTACACATAAAATATGTATTTAACAAGATGTATAATATCAAACAACGATGTGAAGAAATGCATGCATTTAAGTAAGAAACGTTGAATTAATAAAAAAAAGTTGTCTCTCTTTAAATGTTATTTTAGTGTTCCAAAGTTCACTGGAAGAATGTTCCTGAGAGTCTCTTGTAATGATTGTTCTTGAAAGATATTGCTGTGTAAGAAAAGTGTATGTGAGTCTGTACAAGGTATATTCAGCAGGTGAGTGGTGTCTGCGAGTGAGAAAGTTGGCGCATGGTTTCAACTGTCGTGGATTCGTTTGGCAGCTGTAATCTCACTAATGAGTATTAGAAAACTCTTGCTTAAATAATTGACTGTAGGCTCCAAATTGCTGCGCGGGAAGAATTATTCTTCACGTGCAAACGACATGATTGGTTGGCATCGAGCAATCAGCGACCGAGCTTTGGGGAAACTTAAGAAAACTTCTGTGATCCATTTCTCCCAAAAGTGCAAAAGTCGACTACTTAAAAATCGAGCGTTTACAAAATTGTCGCATTGCTGCGATTTGTAAATTGCCTATAATAACATAGTGGTGTTTTATTAACCAATGAATGCTTGGCTTTGTATGTGATTCGTATTTTTGTATGTATGTATCTTCGTGCGTAATAGATCCGCACAAGCTTGTTAGCCATTACAATATGTTAGAGTGCACAAAGTCGCGATTTATCTGCGTAAGTCAGATGTGGCCCATTGCCACTTGTATGGAGCAGGGCGGGAGGATCGAACAGCATAC
>OZ038505.1:33779329-33794329 GCA_964036315.1 Acanthosepion esculentum
TACGGGGGCGACGACATTATCACACGCGTATGCGCGATAAATGAGCACGCGATTTTCGGGAGTAATACGAACAGTCAACTTTCTGGCATAGTCGCAGAGGGTGAGTACCCAAGATCAGTGGTAGAAAGCGTGAAAAACCGTTTCCCCTAAGTCAAGGTCAAACCGAAGACAGGTAATTCCGCTAAGCCCAATCTGAACGCTACTGAGAGGTAGCCTATTCCGAAACAATCGCCACATAAGCGAAAACTCGAGGTTGCTGACCAGAAAGAATATAGCTTGGAACCTTGGCGACCCGACTTAATTGATTCCCGATACAAGACTCTCCTAGACCGAGAAAAATCATTGAACCGAGGAATGACCCTCAAGGCCGATTGACACAAGAAAATCTGATTGCTCTTGGGGCCTACGATGGCCCTCATCCCTGGAAACAGGAGTGATGTTAAGGCAAGGGGAATCGGTCCTCACATTCCCCTTCAAGATCAAATCCTCTGTCAACGCGGAAAGAGAGGCGTGTGGGTGACTCGCCAAGTGTGGCATTCCCAGTCAACCTCTCCTTAAAGACACGGACGTTGGATGAAGACGTCTCAGTCGACGTGATGCTTGCGACCACACCATAAGTGAAAGGAGGGTAAAAGTATGATCGCCTTCTTACGTTCCTTACAGAGAGGAAGTACATCCAGCCGGTAAAGGACGAGAGGTAATATCTCAAACTTCATTCCCCACATCCTGTTAATCTCGATCTCCAATTACTTGATATAATATATATATTAAGCCTCCATGATCATCGGTTAGTGGTTACAGTTGGGTGAGAGAGGGTATTATATATATATATATATATATATATATATATATATATATATATATATATATATATATATATATATATATATATAATACCCTCTCTCACCCAGTGGTTACAGTTGGGTGAGAGAGGGTATTATATATATATATATATATATATATATATTACAGTTGGGTGAGAGAGGGTATTATATATATATATATATATATATATATATATATATATATATATATATATATATAATACCCTCTCTCACCCAACTGTAACCACTAACCGATGATCATGGAGGCTTAATCACTTTTAAGGCTATTATTTAGGAAATGATGCCAACGGTAAACAATAAAACATTTAGAATTCCTTTATTGATTTTTTGAACCATATGTTGGTTTCAACATTTTGTTCTTTTGAGACATTGTCTATTCGATATTTTGTCCATTCGTCATTGAGTCAGTTCGACTCTTTTAATTTTCCGTGCGTCCATTCAACACATTGTTCGCTCGATACGCTGGCCGATCGAGAATGTGTTCGGTATTTTCTACATTCGTCCTTTCGTCTTTGAACAATTTGTCCTTCGACACCCTGACCTACTAGCTATGTATCTAGATGTGAGCCCTTGTATCTTTGTCTGTTCATATATCAAACTTAAATAAAACCCTCTCGACATCGGATTGCGATTCTCACTACTACTCCTGCCCAATTAGACAGTTGAACAGTGCGCAAGTGTTTAAGATCAGACAACTGAGAAGCAATTCGGTGGGACCGAACATTCATATTTATGGTAACCCATCATGATTAAAAAAAGCTAAAATTTTAGATCTTCTTGGGGTGTACATAAATTTGTTCGGTTTTTAAAAAAATATTTTAATAGTTACACTACATCATTCAGACTTTTTTCCTAATCTTTATTGACATATTCACGATGTTTCGGCCTTTGTACGCTCTAGACTTATTCAGATTATATACGTCGGAATTTCGAACTGAACCCTTTATTTTGTCCACGGGCGTCAATTGTTCTAATTCTACGTGTCATGCCTTTTTTTTATATCTCAGTATCAGTTAAATCTCTTTAGTGCATAATTCCTCCAATTTTGTGTTCCTTCTGCTGTGGCCAGGTATTGAACTCACAATACCAGTGCATAAATTCGTGGGTTAAATAGCCCAAAAATGATTTGAACGAAACCTCGACATTATTGTTGAACAAAAAACCAGTCAAATTTTTAGAAAGTGACCGAAAAAGGTGATAGTCTGAAAGAAGAAAATATGGTGTGTGTGGCAGAACTTCCCAACCGAGTTCTTTAATTGCAGTTTTGTTCATGTTAGCGAAGTGGAGGCGAGTAGTTTCATGTTTAATAATAGGACTGTATCACCGGTCAATACTTTTCAGACGAACGATCGATTTTAAATGTGAATTTAGTTAAAGCATCTAATGATCTTTTTACTTTTTCCTTCAGATTTAACAACTTAAGTCTTTGGCAATTTCAACCATGGAAAGGTTAACAAAAAAGAAAGAACGTGTTAAAGTTATTGAAGCCTATTACGAGAATGGACGTTCAAATAGAAATGCATTTCGTGCATTTCGTGCATTTCGCGAATTTTTTGGACAACATAATCGACCAACCGTGAGTGTAGTTGGAAACGATGTAAAGTTGTTGTGAAGAGGTTCAATTCCTGCGCGCGATGACGAATAGAGGTGTCTGCATTTTCGGCCACATTCTCGTGCACTGCAGCAATGTTTTCAGCGGAACGGCTTAAACGAGTATGCAATGGTGTTTCCACATCTGCCACTGACCCAGTTTGTTTGGATTTACGAACAATTTTTCCAATTGCACTCTTGAAACTTTAACATCTTGTTAGATTGTTAATCTTTCCCTGGTTGAAATTGCCGAAGACTTAACTTGTTAAATCTGAAAGAAAAAGAAAACAAATCTACAAAACTGATGAGCTGTGATACAGCGAAATACTCTATCTGTAGATGAGTATATATATATGCATATATAAACATATATTGTTAAATATAAGAGACAATGAATGTCCAAATGTCTATTATGGTTGACCATGAGCCGTTCTAAATTTCGTATGTTTGTTTTAATTTCGGGGGAAAATAGGGATCAAATTTGCCTAACATTTGGATATGTTTTTATGTTGCTGGTCCTTGATCTAAGCTTTCGGCTCACACGAGTCATCTTCAGAGTTATTATGCGGACATTTACACAAAGATACTCAGCATTGAAGATGATATTTTGTTATGTTGACATAGAAGATTGTTATGCTACGATAATATATATACACACACTATTGGAGGTACGGTGGACTAGTGGGTAGCGGCTCGAGATGTGGTCGAATTCCACTTAAATATCCTTGGGAAAGTTATATGAATCCGTTCTTCTTCTCCTTCTGGCTATGGGTAATTAGCAGGGCAGACTCTGTTCTATAGGTTTCGATGGTCTAGGGGAAAGACAACTCTGAATTCAAAACCAGCGTAGGGTCATTTAGGGAACCTTTGGCATGTAGTGCACCAAATCTCTGTATTCAGCGTTTCGGGATTATGATTGCACTGTAATGAATTATAACCATGGAATATTAGTTTTAGAGCCTTTTATATCATATTCTTACTCTGTCCCGGGCACCGAGATCTACCTGGAGTCTGTCCTCTTGGAAATGTATATATATATATATATATATATATATATATATATATATATATATATATATATATGTATATATATATATATATATATATATATATATATATATATATATATATATATATATATATATATATATATATATATATATATATAAACACTTATGTAAATTTTTGTAACTTTGTTTAATATTTATGCATGACTTCCTAATCTTTATTCGGTAAAAATGTCATTGCAAAACATGCATTACTTTTTAAGTAATACACATATTTTTGTCTTTGTTTTTTTCGTTCCTTATTTAATGGCCGCTACTATATATATATATATATATATATATATATATATATATATATATATATATATATATATATAAGACATTTATATATATTATTTTTAACGTTCTTTTTATATATTTTATATGTTTAACATAATATATATAAATGTCTTTAAATAAATTGTCGGACTATGTCCAATTCTAATATATATATATATATATATATATATATATATATATATATATATATATATATATATATATATATATATACATATCAATTATGTAGTGCGTATTCAATTTATGTAACGTAAATCATTCAAACGAAAAACAAATACTGAAGCTAATTATACGGCAAGAATCACTCTCGCAAACAATATTTAATAATATTTAAAAATATATATATATATATATATATATGCAAGAGTCCTTATGTGTGTGTGAACTTTGTTTTAATTTTTTATTTTTAGTTGTATTATTATTATTATTAAAATCATCATCATCATCACCATCATCATCTGTTCTTAACTGCTCCTCTTACGCTCCTACGACAACCTCATTTAGTAATTCACTATCTTGTATGTCTCTTATGTCTCGCATTCGATGAAAACTTTTTATTTTTTGTTTGTTATTAATACTGTTAAAGCAAAATAGTCACATTTTTCCCCAGAAATAAAACGGTTAAGAACGTAACTAAAAAAATACCTGCAAAATATATCCAACTGAAAAAATAATCATACGAACCGGTTTCTTCTTCTTATAAGCGATCAGATAATTAACGTTTCATTGTATGATTCACGATGGAAAATCTTTTTTGAAGATAGTTATGGGTTAATTGTGCAGTCCTTATTTTTAATTAAAATCCAGTTACCCTTCAGAATAGTGTGTGTGTGTGTGCATTTGTCTTATTTTTTGTTCTGTTTGAGAATGGTTTAATTTTCCAAATTATACGTCAGGCCCGAAGCAATCGTTTTGGACGACTGTTCGCTGTTCAGCATTTAACTTCGATAAACTGGTTATTATCCTTTCCAGTCAATGGAATTAAACTCCAAAAAAAAGAAAAAAAAAAAGAAACGAATAATAAAGATGGGGAAAAATAAACATCTCTACACTCACGCACAGGGATAATTACGAAAATAAACAATCGTGACAGGAAAAGAAGGAAGGATCGGAGGTTGAGGCAAGTAAGAGGAAGGAAAGTTGAACAAACAAACCAAAAAAAGGAATCTATAACGAGTAGGAAGTAAAATCAAACAAAATTGAAAGTGAGTAATAGTTACGTATTTCCGATATGTGACAGAGGTTCTTCATTAAACAAAAGCAGAAAAATGCAACAGAAATTCTAAAGGTTATTTTCTAGACTTTGCTTTGAGAATTGACGTAACACGATCTTCTTCAAATGATCTTCCTATTCTTGTGCCGTACCCCGCCAGCATTTTGCTGATATGGCTCTTCACATTATCCCGTATTTTGTACCTCTGAGTAAACTGTGTCTTTTTGATATCACTCTTGATCTGTATGCAGCCAAATCTTTACGCAAGTTCCTTAAATAAGTTATGTATCGCTTTCCTCGTAGTCTTGGGTATGGCAACAAACTACACCCTGCAGCAAGGACTCTGATCGAGAGATTAGATGGATTTGAGGAGCGTGGAACCACCTCTTAATTGCTGTTGTTCGCAAGTCCAACTTGACATGAGGTAGTAGCATCAGTTTGGTTTCAAGCTATGGGGAAAATAGTGTTTTTATATTTCTTTGCTGGTTCATAAGAAAGTATAAAAAGTCAGTATGGTAAAAATATATTTCTAAAAATGACTAGTAGTAATAGATTTTAATAGCAAAATTACCAGTTGTAATACATTTTATAGCAACATTTCAATCAATACAAAACTAGAGTATAAAACTACATTTTCATAGTAACATTATCAGCAATAAATTTTATCATCTACAAAATTTATATCTAGAAAAAATATATTTGCTCTGAAAGTATGAAATACTGCACAAATTAAATGTAGTTGAAGACATATAATTCTGTAGAAATTACTTAGATTTTGGCAGTAAATAACCGATACGGGTTGATATACCGTTAAACACAAACAAAGGTGCTTGACATTGCCCCTCTTTTCTTGCATACATCCTGTGAATGTGAAATTTTCTAAGAACTCTTTCTCTCATTATGTGCTCTAGAAATTACAACTGACTCTTTCTTATGTTACTGATAAGAGTTCTTTTAATTTTAATTTTCTCTAAATTACTAACTATATTTGAAACGATTTATTCATGTGACGCTCATTACGAGAAATGAAAGGATAAACCTACTAAAAAGAATTAACATATTATACACAACAGATACTCTCCTCTATCTTTGTATACCATCTCATTCAATATACATACATACATACATATATATATATATATATATATATATATATATATATATATAAATATATATAAATAAAAGTGAACATTGAAGTCAACACTTAGAGGCGACAGTCTGTTTCATGATAGACACAATCGTCAGGCCACGAATGCTGTTATTTTTCTTGGCTATTTATATATACGGGTCAGTGGTGCATGTGGGTAGTATAAGTGGCGGTTATTTTACAGGATGTCGTTTATTTGTTTATTTATTTATTTATTTGGGTTAAATTATTTTTCTTGTCATTATTTTTATTTTTTATTTTCATTTTTTTTATTTGTTATCTTATATGTTTATTTTTTAATTTTAATTTAATCGTTGTTTTTAATAAGGTAGTTTATATCGCATAACAAACAAAACAGACAAAACTAGAAAAGCAATATTAAAGATTGTAAAAAATAACGGATTCGACATAGATATAAAAACTAACCTAAACACAGTAGATTTTTCTAGATGTTACCTTCAACTAAAGAAAAGGCACATAAACCATTCAGAAAACCCAATGATAAACCACTCTATATACACACATCTTCCAATCACCCGCCTTCTATAATCAAACAGATACCAAAATCGATTAACCGCAGGCTTTCCGACAATTCCTCCAATAAATCCATATTTAACAAAGCTAAGAAAGACTACGAAACAGCCCTAAAAGATAGCGAATTCCCAGCAACATTTACATACTCACCACAGAACACAAAAAAGGCCGACAGGAAAATAAATATCATACGGTTCAACCCACTGTACAGCAAAAACGTAAAAACAAATGTAGGAAAAATATTCTTCAAACTGTTACATAAACACCTCCCGGAATCAAGCACCCTACAGAAAATATTCAAACAAAACACAGTAAAAATCAGCTACAGTTGCACCGAGAATATGGCACAAATAATAAAAAATCACAACAGGAAAATTATCAACAAACCACACGAACAAATTAAAGCCACGCGTAACTGCAGGATAAAGAACGAATGTCCCTTAAACGGTAATTGTTTACAAAACAACGTAATATACCAAGTCACGATAAAATCACCAGATAATGAAGAAAAAGTATACATATGAGTAATTGAAGGACCCTGGTAACAAAGAAATTATGAAAAACAAAACATCTTTCACAAATAGTAAATATGCGAACAGCACAATGCTTTCTCATTATATTTGGGAAATTAAAAGCAAAACGCACATCTCACTAAAAATATCTTGGAAAATAAGGAAAAGATCAATAGCCTACAACACAACCAATCAAAAACTTGCAAACTTTCTTTGGAGGAAAAATATCTTTCATTACCTTCCCAGATAAAAATAAATTATTAAATAAAAGATCCGAGGTGATCTCAAAATGCAGACATGAAAACAAATTTTTACTACGTTACTTAATAATCGAAAATTGAAAAAATAAAATAAAATAAATAAACAAAACGACAATAAAATAAGTAAAATAAATTAAACCAAACAAATTACCAAATCACACCCGTTAGAATAGCGAAATAGAAGAAATAAACAAAATTAAAAACAAGATCAATGAACCCAATGAATAAAATAAATAATACACAATTTAACAAACCATTATTACCGAAATATTAATTAGACTATGAAAATCAAACCAAAAATCGGACGAAAAACATACCTATAACTGTTATATAACGATAAAAATACTACGTTACTTAAAAATCGAAAACCGAAAAGAGTAAATTAAAATATACAGTTTAATAAATAAATAATAAAAAAAAAAGTAAAATAAATTAATCTGAATTCATCCAAATAAATAAATAAATAAACAAACCAATCCCGATAAATTAACCGATAGAAAAAAATAATGATAATCAATCCAAATTAATACATGAAGCAATAAACAAATTAAAAAAATTTTCCGCCAAAATAATAGATAGAATAAACTACAACAATCAACCCCAAAATTGAATAAGTAGCTTTAATTATCTTCCCAAACCAAAACAAAACTATCAAATAAGCGATATAAACAAATTTTACTATGTTAATAAAAACACCGATTAAAATAAAAATAAGAAAATAAATATATAAGATAAGAAATCAAAATTAAAAGAAAATAAAAATAAAAATAAATAATGACAGGCAAAGTAATTTAACCCAAATAAATAAATAAACAAATAAACGCCTTCCAGTAAAATAACCGCCAAAATAGACTACCCACAATGCACCACTGTGAGTCACCTTGTTAATCAAGGATAGAAATTTAAAAGTATAGAGGGGGCGAACATCATCTTGAATGAGTTAGAAAATTATCCTGGAATAATATATATATATACATTTGAAATTGATAATTATATTTAAGTGATTCATCGCGTCTGAAACCTAGAGAGAATGCAGAAAGCACTGGACGGTCTGATTTGCTACCCCTTCGTCACCGAGGTCCGTTGGAACAGTTGGTATGGTGTTTGCTTCACAATCTAACTGTCAGGGTTTCAAATATAGAACGAAACGGCCGTCCAGTGCTTTCTGCATTCTGTAGAGGTTTCAGACTTCTTCTTCTGTTAAGCTTGCGTAATTATACTTTCTTATTGTTCAAAGAAGAGTCCAATAGGTTTATAAAATCCTCGGTAAATTTCAGTAAGATATCTTTAATCATTTCCAAAGTACAATGGTTCAAAGCTTAATGTAACAAATGGACAATTTTACTTTTTACACGATTTGGACTTGCTTTTACACCAGGTTTCTTGGGTTTACGCTTGAGATGAGGCTCTCTTCAATCACATTTTTATATAGGTCAGACTGTTTAATGTCGCAATGTCGACAATGTTATCGTGCATAAATATTTAACCCCTTTTTCCCTGCAGTAATTAACTCATTACAATATTTATTCTTCCTCAGGATTAACTATATCTGAGTCTTTTGTAAGACGAAAAACTACATCCAATAGTAAGGCCTCTGACCAGGAGGTTTTGAAGTGCGTGAAACAACGTCTTAATTTATGTAAAAAATATTAACAGCAATGAATTTTTGAAGCAAAATTTATTACCAGCTATACATTTTTGGAAAGAAAAAAAAATTAGGATGATTACTTTTTAAAATTATATATATTATAAAAATCTTGTGGGCATTAAATAACCCATTGAGGTTGATATGCCGTAAAACGAAACAAAAATGAAAACAAAACAAACCTTCCTCACGTGTCCGAGATGTTAATTACAATCCCATCTCTATATTATCAGGTATGAAAGAATTAAAACTTTTATTCGCGGATTTAATTGAAACATAACGTTCCCAAGTAGGCATCTATGCGGACGACACTACTATTTACTCCTGCCTCAAAATCAAATCTAGTGTCGGCGACAAAACTAACCTGGCCGTTAGTCTCGAATAGGACCTCCAAACTGTTGCGGACTGGCGCAGGAATTGGCTAATTAACTTTAATGCCTCAAAAACAAAACTGCTCTCTATTACTCACCAGAGAGAACCATCCCTGCCTCCCCTTAGAATGTCTGACGCTCATCTCCACGAGAGCACCTCTTTGCGACTGATCGGTCTCACATTTTCTGCTGACCTGAGATGGAACAAATACATTGAGTCAATAGCTTCGTCCACCGCAATGAAAGTCAGCTCCCTGTGGCGGGCATGAAGATTTTTATCGCCGGAGTCAATCCTTCAAATCTAAAACCATTCACCCTTGCATGGAGTATTGCTGTCATATATAGTCCCCGTATTTGTCTCAAGGTCCTTGATAAACTCTAAAGACGGATATGCAATGTAATTGGCCCTGATCTGACATCTTGCCAGAAATCGCTCTCTCACAGACGTGCCGATGCCTCCTTCTGTCTTTTTCTTAAATACTTTCACGGTAACTGCTCCGATGAGCTGCTTTCGCTGATTCCCAGACTTCATGAATTTAAGCGTTCAACTAGGATGGCATCTCCCTATCACCCTTTCACTGTCGAAACTGTTAAATGCAGCCGTCTCCACTACTCCAATAATTTCATGTCTCGCATTTCTCGCCTGTGGAGCTCCCTCCCCATTTCTTGTTTCCCTTATAGCTATAATCTCCAACTATTCAAATGTAATGCCAATTGACGTCTCCAGATGCCCTGATCTATCCCGTAACCTTCTCTTCATCCTTTCCTCTATCACTTCTCTTTGCTCTCGCTCCAACTCTCTGTAACCTTGCGTGCTAGTGGCTTCCCGCCTTGCTTGGGGTGGAATGCTTAAAAAAATTCCTTTAATGATATTTCCCTTCATACTCTCCCCCAAATTCCTTTCCTTTATTATCTGTGAATTGCTGTGTATAATTGGGAAATATACAGGAATCGTTTCCTGATGACGTACACACTGTTTTCAATTCAAAATTGTCCTTCTTCTAGAATAGCTGCCTCCGAGGTCGGAAGAGCCTCTTCTACTCAAAAATGTAGCCCATAACTTGGGGTACGTGCACGAAGGAACTGATGTCTCTGATAAGCTAGGGATCGTTACTGAATAGAATAATCACACGAAGGTTGGTAATGACCGATAATACTTAGATCAAGAATAACACATATAAGATCCGCCAGTGGCTAGAAGTGAGTCAAGTATTTACTACTGTATTTATGTGAATGGGGACATATTCATTATCGTCCGTGGGTATACATCAAGGACATTAGTATGAAAGTACTAGGCTGGGATTTCAACTGAGCTCGCCTTAATAAATGTAATATATTTAAATAACGATAAATGTAAGACACTTCGAAACTTTAAGAATTCTCTGTTGTTGTTATTATCTTGTTAAATACAAAGCAGCAGTGGTCACGTGGCTAAGTGCTTATGACGTTAGCATTGTTGCCTGGGTTATATTCGTTTTGTCAAGGACCTGACTTTTAATAACATCCGTTTTAATAACATCTGGACCATCCTAAAACGCGGATCCGTTGAAAAGTGTCTGATAAAGATACGATGGACTGACACTCGCCTTGGGAGTGAAATCTTTTCGACAGGATTTTTCTGAAGCCGTCGATGGTTGTAATAGCACAAAACCGCAAGTCATCGTGACCGAGGTTCGGAGCGTTACAGGCCTTAATTCAAATTGAACACTCTAGATGATGTTCTCTCTGCGATTGGGAGAAATTTAAAATAAAATTTAAGTGACCTCAGAACCCTACTCAGGATTTGGGCCAGTTGCTTGGTTTGGGGGCGAGAGTAGAGGAGAGTATGAGACATAAAAATCAAAACGAGGCAATCAAAATGAATTAAAATTATACTTAATTTAAACTACACCCTTTCTGCTAGAAATTGTAACTAGGTTTCTTTTAGGGAACATGGTTATTGTCAGACCTGGTGAATATTTCGTTTGGCTCAAAATCATTTGCACAAGCCGTGGTCAATGAGGGAAAATATGTGGTGTCGTGAGACGACCACACTCTACACACTTTCCGTCCAAGATCAGCCGACTTTACTCTTCGTGTTTTGGCTCGTTTACCATAATAACAGTCCCGATATATTTAAGTTACAAACTTTCTGATAGAAATTGTAACAAGGTTTCTTTTAGCATAGTTACAGTTCAAAATGCAGGTTGGACATGTGGGGTTTAAAGAAAGTCATTTGCGACAGGGATTAGCCTGTCATGCTAGCAGACATGTGTACTCGCCTATGACAGGCTAGGTAAACACAGTAAGATGTATTCATAAAAAAGTTTCCATATAGAATTAATTATTAAACGAGATGTAATCAGAAAGCTTCGGGATCTGTGTTCGAAAAAGAAAACTAAAACACGTATCAACTCAGCATTTGATCTCTTTTGAAGTAATCCCCTTTCTGAAGCCACACACTTTATCCAGCGACATTTGTATTAATGAAAACATCCCTTGGTTTCCTTTGAGATAGCGAACAGCTGCATCATTGCATTCTTTTTGATTATTTGACGTCTTGAAATCCTCTTTCTTTCAAGTTGGATTTGTTTTGTGGAAAGAGGAAACGTCGCAACCAGCGATCTAGAGAACATGGTGATTGGCAGACCTGGTTTAATATTTCATTTGGCCCAAAATCTGCTGCACAAGGCATGATCAATAAGGGAAAATATGTGGTATCGTGAGACGACCACACTCTACACACTTTCCGTCCAAGATCAGCCGACTTCACTCTTCGTGCTTTGGCTTCTTTACCATAACAACAATCCCGATATATTTTGAGCAGACCTCGTATCCTGTCCGCAATATAATTCCGGTGCAAATCGGACGTGTATGTTTCTTTCAAAAATATTTGTTTGCATGAATTCCATCATTCAGCCAAGTGTTCCTATAGATTTTATATTGCCTTAGGCTACTTTAAACAACATACGTGTTTTCCATAATAGTTCCTGTTCTATTTCTGATACATCTTTCTTTTCTTATTCACTCAGATCAAACATATTTTGCAACGAATGGCAAGCGGACGGACTCGTAATGATCGGCTCGTCTCGAGATTTTCGAAGAAACATTCTTGACCTATGGATGATTCAGCCAATTCTCAAATCTATGTAACGTTACGCTCGGTACTTAATATGACCCATAAGGGCAAAGTGATTTTATTTTTTCTAATGTTAACCAAATACAAGCCCCAGGTGCCGCTCAAGGTAGAGGGTAAATGTGTGGAATTTTATGAAAGTAGGAAAGGGAAGATAGCAGTAAAGATAGTTTTAGACTTGAAGAGCGGAAGATTTAATTCGCGAATAAAATTTCCGATTTCTGTCGGTGGTGTTCAAAATATCAAGTTAAAGTAGCCTTTAGAAGGGACCGAAAACCGTATCACAAAAAGGCAACAAGACATAAACATCAATCCTGTTTAAAAGACTGGGGAGGAGTGTGAACAGGACGAAGTCAAACTTTTTTTCCGTTATTGATGATACAATAAATGGACCAAAGGCCACCCAAAGTATAGGATCATCGAATGAGGTTTTACCTGCATAAGCAAAGAAATTAATAAGTGTAAATTATGAAGATATGTAGGATAGATAATTGTGACTCTGAACTTAACGAGGTTAAAATTCGTAAAGCATTCTCTTTGTGCCATTTCCACAAACGCAGCAATTCTTAGAACAATCCGATGGAAATTCTTCTTACAAATGGGTTACGCAGAGAATGAGAACGGTTCATTCTTGTGTACATGGAATGACGGAAAGATTAAAAGGACTGAACTGGTTACACTAAAGGACGGAGCTCATAAGACCATTTTCTTATGGAAATAGCGATAGATGTGCGAGAAGTTTGTGACATTTAGTGTGTTAGATAACGATTTTAGTTGTAAAAGATTTCATCACCTTCAAGGACACGTTGATGATTTTAATCTTTGTAAAGAGAGGTTTTGGACATCCATATCAGCAATATTCCATTTTGGATCTAATCTAATCTGACTCCCTGTAAATATAAGACACTATAGGGATGGGAAACGTGGACCCTGTTGGCAGAAAAGGAGAGAAGGATACCAGTGTCTGAGAACGAATGCATGAGTAAACTCCTTGGCATTTCGTATTGGCGCATAAAACAATGGATTTCTGCGGAAAATTGTTAAAAGTTTTGTGGGCCATCAGGAACCTCTTCTCGCCACTGTCAAACGGAGAAAAGTGGCGTGGCTGGGACACGGTAAAAGGCACGACTGGCTGTGCAAGACCATCATGCATGACACCGTTGAAGGTGGAGGCAGAAAAGGACGCCAATGAAAAAACTGGTTAGACAATGTCAAAAAATGGACAAGTATGACTACACCAGAATTATTGATGGCTGCCGTTGGTAGATCGTCATGGAAGAGATTCAGTAATGCTTCATAACATGGACCCACCCCCCTATGAAACTTTTGATTTTATTTCCTATTTCGTTTTCTTTTTGTCAAGTGGCGGATTTTACTGCAACACCCACCCCCCTGACAAATACAGTCGCCAAAGTGAAGCAATCCCCTGTGATTAAATTTTAATTTAATACTTTCCTTAGCTTAGTATTCCTAATATTTTAATCGATCCCAAGTAGTGGTATTTAATGGCACTTATGTATATATACATATGTATGTATGTGTAGATATACATGTGTGTGTAGGTACATATTTGTAGATGTCTGTAAAGGTACATGTGTGTGTGTGTGTGTGTGTGTGTGTGTGTGTGTGTGTGTGTGTGCATGTGTGTTGTCCAGTGCGATTGGATGTTTCGGTGTTACTCACAGTATTATGAATCTATCACTCAACTAAATTATCTTAATTTTAAATTTGTTTTATATTTAAATTCCCCCATCCCATATTAATAATATTAAAGCCTTAATGTCAAAATACCATTTACTGTAAATTCTGGTAAAACGGACTCGTTGTTGGCATAGAGTAGCATCTCATAGCAGCAACTGAAATCCATTTATATACAACTAAAGGCTAGGGTCATAAATAAACTCCATCTTCAGACCACTTTCCCTTAATGCACTGTTTAAAACGTTGTGATAAAATATATGCAAGAACAATGTTACAGATCATAAAATAAATGGCATAAGACATTTTGTGATAATCCAATGAATGATGCAGGATTAAAATCTAGAAATCTATTCATTGAAATAATTTGAATATATATATATATATATATATATATATATATACATATATATATATATATATATATATATATATATATATATATTCGATGCGATGAGAACGAAAGTAATATATAAATTCCAACGTTCGCAGCGTTAATTCAAAAAAGAGCTCGATACCGATAGTAGAGCGATAATTATTTATTTATTATAATTTTATCATATCGACGAAACCATTTTACTCACTCGAAAGATGCAACTTGGTTTCAGTGCATTTCAACTGCACTTCGACGGGTGAGGGTCGAAAATGGTTATGAACAATCCTGCTTGTAGGCAAGCCGGATGTGAAACGTCACTTCCTTTTTTCCATTTGTTTGAGAAGAAAA
>OZ038505.1:33799329-33801829 GCA_964036315.1 Acanthosepion esculentum
GCGAAGTGTTGTCACGCTTTTGAAGGTTGTCCTGATGTTATATGGACCGCAGATCCTTTGTATTTTCTCTGATAACCCCTTCACATAAGGCAGGCAGACTGTTTTCTGCCTGCCTTATGTGAAGGGGTTATCAGAGAAAATACAAAGGATCTGCGGTCCATATAACATCAGGACAACCTTCAAAAGCGTGACAACACTTCGCAGATATCTCTCTCGAGTGAGACCCCCCATAGAGGAGAACAGGACTAAAGACTGTGTGTACGCTATCCCGTGCAGCTGCGGAAAGGAATATAAAGGAGAAACAGGCCGCCCCCTCAAGGTAAGGCTTCAAGAACACCAGAAATCTGTAATGCGAGGGGAAGTAGAAAAATCAGGCGTGGCTGACCACATATGGAGAGAGAAGGGAGATCACCGTCCCCTGTGGAATCAGGTTGAGATCATAGACAGGGAACACCATTGGAAAATTCGTAAATTTAAGGAATCAGCACATATGCTAGGCCACAAAAATCTCCTGAGTCGGCCAAGCATAGAAATAAATAGTATATGGGAACCAGTAATAAGGAGTGCCAGAGAACAGCAATGATAACAAAAAGTTGCAATATGAAATCTGGTAAAAACATGAATTGACAACAGCAAAATTGCAATATGAGTACTGGTAAAAAATGATTGCTGAAAAATTAGGTTTATAATACTCAGAAATTCATACCCAGATGTCCTCAAGGACACATGGTACAGTGGATAAAGTCGTTGGTTAGATCCAGTGACAGACCCAAAGAGTGTGAGTTCAATACCCGGTTCAGGCAGTGGAGAACTTTCAGAGGGAAAATTACCAGGAGATAACTGATAACTGACATCCATCAAACATGGCTCGTGGAACTAGAACAGTCTACCCCAGTGATCGAAATAAAGGGTTCGGTTCGAAATTCCAACCACCTGAAGAATGCCGGAGCGTACAACGGCCGAAACGTTGTGACAAATATAGCGACAAAGATGAGGACAATAGTCCGACTAATGTAAATACTGTACATAATACCTCATCTCAGAAATATATATATATATATTTAAACTTAAATATATATTTAAACTTAATTCTTCCATGAATCTCTTCTATTCATATCTGCTCTAGCGTATCAAATGTAAACAAATGACGTCATATATTTTTGAATTGGACATAGTCCGACAATTTATTTAAAGACATTTATATATATTATGTTTTATGTATATAAAGATAGTAAAATCTACCATGCTAACCAGACGCTCCTCTGTGGCCGAACGGTTAAGGCACATCACGCGAAATGATGGTTCCGTATAGGATACAGGTTCGATTCCTGTCGGAGAGCGAAAATTTTCTATGAAAATTTCTCGGACATTCAGGCCGGTAAATGTTATTTAATACTGTTTATTATAAAACAGAGCATTTTCTTAAATACTTGTATCTATAAAAAGAACGTTAAACATAATATATATAAATGTCTTTATATATTTTAAGCTAGTATAACATATAAACGCGGAGGATAAGGTCAATACCAAGTTGCGAAAATTTGTTTGCGCGAACACAGTATTGTGGTCATGTGTGTTGTCTTTTGGCTCAACTATTTATATATGCTGGTGCACGGGGCCTTATAGGTAATAAGGCTTATTGTATTTTTCGAAATGTTATAGTGTAGGCGGCAACTGCTATGTTTCAAATTATTCTAGATTCTTTTGTGCAGGAATAATTGTTTATACGAATACGTATATTTGTAACTATTTTACAATGTTTGTTAAATTTTTGTTCATTATTTATCATTGATTATTTGATTATTATTATTATTAATATTATTATTATTTGTGTTTCCTAGAGCCTTCTTAGTTTGTTATTTTGTTTATTATTTACTTAATTTGTTTATTCATTTACTGAATTCTTATTAATTCATTTTAAGTTATTTGATTTCTCTAAAGTATGTTACACCGACGTCTCAGGATAATCCTCAATATCAGGTAGCCGGAAGTCGTCTCCAACGACCAACTGTGGGACAGGACCAAACAAGCACCAATCAAGATTGACATCATGAAACAGAAATGGGGGATGGATCGCCCGGATACTCATCAAGCCTTCTTTTAGTGTCATCGACTGGAATTCACAAGGGAAGCGAAAAGTGCGTCGACCTAAACGGACTTAGCGCAGAAGTGATGACAGAGAGGGTAAGGCAGCCAGCACGACATGGACCGAGCTGAAGGGAAAACTAACCCTATTCGCGTCAGTTGGAGAGGTGTTGTGGCGGTCCGTATGCTCCTCAAGGAATCAAGAGGCACAATATAATAATATAAAGTAAGTTACATTACCTGCGTTGTATATAATGTAAATATTTATCATGGTGGTATTTTACAACGTTTTCGCTTTTTGTTTTCAATTTTTAAGTAACGTAAAAATTTATTTTCGTATATGTCGTATATACTTGCATATTATCCGACATTTGAAGACCTAATTTTGAAGCTAAATTTAAGGGGGTCGCATCAT
>OZ038505.1:33804329-33881829 GCA_964036315.1 Acanthosepion esculentum
ATATATATATATATATATATATATATATATATTTATCCGACACTTCATATGAATCTATCTATCTATCTATACACACACATATATGTCTAAGACACTTCATATCTATCTATTCAAACCTGTTCACATCTATCTATCTGTTCATATCTATCTATCTATCTATCTATCTATCTATCTATCTATCTATCTAACTTTATATATATATATATATATATATATATATATATATATATATATATATAACTCACTGTTTATAAATATCTATTTATCTCACTGTTCATATCTATCTATCTATCTATCTATCTATCTATCTATCTATCTATCTATCTGTTCATATCTATCTATCTGTTCATATCTATCTATCTATATATATATCTATCTATCTATCTATCTATCTATCTCACTGTTCATAAATATCTATTTATCTCACTGTTCACATCTATCTATCTATCTGTTCATATCTATCTATCTATCTATCTATCTATCTATCTATCTATCTATTTATCGTTGTGTTTGCGAAATAGACTCATATTTTAAATATATTCCTGCTAGATTACAACCTTATAATATATCTCTCCCAACCCCAAATTCCTTCGCTGGACCGACCATTTTGAATTAACATCTTCATCACTTTTCACAAATTTGGAAATAGAATGACAAAAAATATCTAAATCTAAATATGGAGACTTTTGATTTCCTTTAAGGCATTCACATCACAAACTACAAATCAATGTTTGTCTTTTCGCGTCTGGAGGAAATCAAATCGTTTTTTTTTTCATTTTTAATTACAAAATTCCATTTTTAACTTAGCGAATGAGGATGTGTAAAATTTTGAAAAAAAAAAAAAAAAAGCTATGAAAAATGCAGCTCCAAATACTCTAAAGTATTTAATTGAATTTCTTCTATTTAATTTTCGATACTTGTCAACATTTGAAGTTTGAAAACTCGCGTCATTCGGTCGAAATCTCGACAAGCGCCCGAAACAATATTGCCTCATTGCTGAAAATCAACAATCAATTTTTCTTCGCATAAGCAAATAGGAAAGAAAAAAAAGCAAACAAATGAAATCAAAGCTAAAAATAAACTTTAAAACGAACAATAGTTCCTTTTATTCGAGTAATTTCGTTAGTCATCTTTCATTCTATTTTAATTCTACACCAACGACCTTCTTTCAATTCCTTATCATTTTTGTTAATATTAGATAATGTATATTGTATTTTTTCTTTACTTTTATTTATTTTAATTATTAATAAAATATATCCAGTAAATAGTGTACAGAAAGTTGTAGTAGTGAATAGACTTACTGTCACTTAACTTTTGTGAAAACCTTTTCAAACTTATCGCACGAAAATTTAGTGACTACGATGATGTCCTCGACTATATCTGCTATTTTCAGTTACATCAGGATATGCCCTGTCGTTCTATTCATCGTCCACCGATATTTACGAAGAGGAGCATAGATTCCAGTGTTTTGATAGTCACAGAGAGAACTGTCTCCGTTAGAGCTTTCTGATATTCTTGGAACTGTAGAGATCTTTATCCATAATTTCCGTTTCGGTCATACAAAATCTACCGTCAGCTCGTAGAGCCAAATCTTCTACTTCATTTCTTTTATGTTTCGTTCTCTAACATAAATTCTGTTTTTTTTCATTGGCTTTTGTGAGTAAAACCTTATCTCTTGCACTGTTACTAGAAGCTTACGTTTCCTACCTGTCTCTCTCCGTTAAATTTTTCTGATATTCTTGGAACGGTAGAGATCCTTATCCATAATTTCCGTTTCCGTCATACAAAATCTATCGTCTGCTCGTAGAGCCAAATCTTCTACTTCATTTCTTTTATCTTTCGTTCTCTAACATAAATTCTGTTTTTTTTCATAGGTTTTTGTGAGTAAAACCTTATCTCTTGCACTGTTACTAGAAGCTTACTTTTCCTACCTGTCTGTCTCCGTTAGAGTTTTCTGATATTCTTGGAACTGTAGAGATCCTTCTCCATAATTTCCGTTTCCGTCATACAAAATCTATCGTCTGCTCGTAGAGCCAAATCTTCTACTTCATGTCTTTTATGTTTCGTTCTCTAACATAAATTCTGGTTTTGTTCATTGACTTTTGTGAGTAAAACCTTCTCTCTTGCACTGTTACTAGAAGCTTACTTTTCCTACCCATTCAGATGTATTTTTTATATATTCTAAATAATTTGTTACAAATAATTCTCAGTCAGTCACACGTGCCATACGTGATACACGTTTAGGTGATTATAAATCTTTCGTTACATGTCTTACTAGGCAGAAGATTTTTCCCGCAGTAGTTTGCCGTTTCATTCTGCGGTAGCCTGGTTGCTAACAAAGGCTATAGGATCCAATCTGTCCTGCTATTCAACCCATAGCCGGGGGAGAAGAGATGGATTCATGCCTTTCCGAACGAATAGTTCATAAGTGAATGTATTGAACCCGACCGGAATTCGAACTTCGCTCTCTGATTTTTCACTCCAGACCATTACACGCCGGTGCACATCCAAATAATGATAAGTAAAGGAAATCGTTAACCCACGCTCAGTTCGCATTAAATATTTCCAAAATACTTACATTTATATGTAATTGTACATCCTCCAATCAAATCTGGCTTGATAAATTTGGTAAAATCTACCGTTTAGGAATTAAGGACAGTAAAATTTCGGATTCACTGGCGTTGTTTGCATACATTCTCTGCAAAATAGCTGTCAGTGTAGGTGTCATTGAGCAAACTGAGCGTGTCTACGTAAATAGTTCTCGTGCGCAGTAATTGAGACAAATTTAGACAAAAAAGATAAGTTCCGCGCTTAGCTTTCCGTAGTTTTTCGTGTTTAGCTCTCCTCGGCGAATGCATGTAAACAAAGACAATAATGGTTGCCGCCAACGACGCGAAGGTATCGGAAATTTCACTGTCGACAACTCCAAAACGATGGATTTTACCACATCTATCAAGCCAGATTCGAATGAAGTATGTACAATTACACGTAAATGTAAGTATTTGGGAAAATTTAAATGCGAACTGAGCGTGGGTGTTACTCTGCAAATTAACCAAGGAAACTGCTTAGCGCAAAAAAGAAGATACTCTTGCGTTCAACCATATAAGCAAATTGTCTTATAGAAATGAGTAGTGCATGTCGAATATAAAAAAGAATGAATTGCTCTGGAACTTGAACGTCTCAACCAGTCACCCCACCATTACAAAAATATTGAATCTGAAGACTGTAGGTCAAAAAAGAAAAAAGAAAAAAAATATAAGCGGTCAGATCACTGATCTATCACCGTCAGCCGGCCACATTTTGCAAACACAAAAAATTTAAAGAAATTAAATTATCAGGACCTCGTCCAGGAGCTAATAAATATTTGGTTCATGAAAATAACAATTGTACCCAAAATACATGTAGTATTTGGAAGTATGCTCAATATAGAAGATTGGATGAATTAGTAGTAAGATGTAGAAAACAGAACCAAATGAAATGACTGCTTTGCTGGCTCCTGTGAGGATACTAAATAAGGAGATTGAATATACTAAGCAATTATATAGCCATTACATATCTCATATGAACATGGGCATTCATTAAAGTATGGCGATATTGAAACTACAGGCGATAATAAACTCATGCATATGATTAGGCAGAAGATATCTGAAAAGGGAAACATTATTTTATCAGTGAAGCCCGTAGATATGTAGAGGTACTATCAATATCAAAACCCCTAAAAATCAAATTTAAAAAAAAATTGGGATTTTGGTATAGATTAAAAGACAAAACAATAGTCAACATCTGAAAGGAATGTAGTTATTAGGCCGATGATGAAATATAAAAAGTAGCATGATAGAGCAGAAATGGTAAACCAGTAAGAACGATTCGACCAACTTACGCCCTGCCATATTAACAAATATTTTAGCTGAGAAATTATCAGTATTACACGTTTTGATGTTCATACAGGCATACACCAGACTGTTCTAATTCCTCGTGTCATGCCCTTTTTTTTTTTTTTTTTTTTTTTTTTTTAGATATCTCAATTTCAGGTTTGATTTGGTTTGTTTTGTTTTACGGCATATCAACCTCAATGGGTTATTTAATGGCGACAATACTTATATAATTAGTAATTTTTCTTCAAAAAAGTATTACTGGTAATATTTTTCCCCAAAATGTATTGTTGGTAATATTATTTTCAAAGGATGTATTGCTGGTAATATTTTTTTTTCAAAACGTGTTGCTGGTAATATATATACATTTTTTAATTATTGCTAGTATTAAAACCTATTTTTACACTTTCATAGTGCTTTGACCCAGTTTGAAGGTTATTTACTTGCCCATAGCTAGGATCCAAACAGGTGCTACCACCATGGGTCAGAGTGGACCTAGGAACATCAGCAATTAAGAGGTGGTTCTCGCTCCGCAAATGCTCCTGATCAGAGGCCTTGCTGTTTCAGTTAATTGCATTCAGTAACTGAACTCTCCAAGTGATTATAACAATAAGGATGTGAACCACACCCGAACGATGTAAATATTATAAAATAGTTACAATACTTCATCTCAAAGATATAGACATATATGAATACCTATGTTATCGACATTGACCCCTCATCATCAGTACGCACTCAATTCAGGCGATTCTACTCGACGTCATTTTTCAGGTGTCTGTATTCGCTAAACCCCCTGGAAGTTCAAACGAAGAACTTTATTCAGTTCCCGAGATAGATTATTCTCATTCCAAATGCCTTGCTAATAGTACTCATTACTTTTATTTTCACTATTTACATTATTCGGACTATTGTCCTCATCTTTGTCGCCATATTTATTACAACGTTTCGGCCGTTATACGCTCCGGCCTTCTTCAGGTGGTTAGAATGCCGAATTGAACACTTTATTTCGCTCACCGGGGTAGAATGTTCTAGTACCAAGTGCTATGTTTTAATGGATATCAGTTACCAGTTATCTCCTGTTAATTCCCATCACAAAGTTCTCCACTGCCTTAACAGAGTATTGAACTCACACTGTTTGTGTCCTGTCACTTGATCTAACCAACGGATTTATCCACTGTGCCATGTGTCCTTGAGGGCAATAGTCCGAATAATGTAAATAGTGTACATAATACGTCATCTCAGAAATATAAACAGATACTTCCTTTTTCATTATTTACATTATTCGGACTATTGTCCTCATCTTTGTCGCCATATTTATTACAACGTTTCGCCTATTGTACGCTTCGGCCTTCTTCAGGTGGTTGGAATGTCGAACTGAACCCTTTATTTCACTCACTGGGGTAGACTCTTCTAGTTCCACGTGCCATGTTTAAAGGATGTCAGTTATCAGGTATCTCCTGTTAATTTCCCTCTGAAAGTTCTCCACTGAATTAACCGGGTATTGAACTCACACTCTTTGGGTTCTGTCACTGGATCTAACTAACGCCTTTATACACTGTGTCATATGTCCTTGAGGTCAACGGTCGAAACTTTGTAATAGATGTGGCGAAAAAGATGAGGACAATAGTCCGAATAATTTAAATAATGTACATAATACCTCATCTCAGAAATATAGACATCTATTTTGTTTTTCATTTTGTATCTTTTGTTCTCTTCCTCCATTGGGACCGCAAACATAACAGTTCAACACTACCATATAGCGATTTTCTAAGCGTAGCTTAGATGTGGCACAAGGCCGGATACCCAGTGATGATCGAATTCACTACTCAGTCGTAAGGGATCTAGCAAGACAGGCTTTCTAAACATTACACCACGTCGAGGTGCCCATGCAACACTAACATTGATTAAAGCTTTCGTTAAACCATAGCGAGATATTTGGCGCTTAAGGGTTCAATCCATTGGTCTGCTGGAATGTGACATACTTAGTCTTAGTGAAATAAACGACCAAGGAAAACAATGATGAATAATACCGGTGAATATTTACTGATAGGAGATATTTCCTAATCATGGAAAGCTGAATTGAACAAACTTTCTCCGGTTCGGTTCGAACTTTCCAGTAAGTTCACATGTAAAATGGCCGCACTGAAAATAAAATGAATTGTTATAAAGAAAAAAGAATCAACGCTACAAAGAATAGGGATTATATTTCTAATGTTGTCTGCAGTAAATAGAGCAAGCTTGCTCACTGGCCAAAATTAAACCACGAAAGCTGACGTCTTGATAGCCTATGTAAAGTTTGAACCACGAATCCACTGTTTGTTTAACACCCACCGCGTCATATGCTGACATAGCCTATTGTTATTAATAATCAAGAGGGGTCTCCCTTTGTTTCGTTACTCTCCCCTGTGACGGAGTTATTTCTGTTTACTGTGACTATAAGAGGACACTATACACGAGCCTTGTGTTCTCAGTTGAATAAAGCTGTCTTAAAGCCTACAACTGCTTACTTTCATCATTACACCGCTATTAATTTACTATTCCTGGATGTTGCCATGTCCCAAATTAGTCACTCCTTTTTACTTTGCATCGAATCCTTTCGAAACAATAATAGCCATGGCTTTCCACAATTTCCTCTCATTTATAGGTCCTAATAATGTTTTTTTGTTTTATTATCCCGCCACTAGGAAGAGTTAACAGGACCCCTACGTCTGCTGAAAACTACAATCCAGCGACTCTCTTTGTATTTCTTTTATTCACTTGTTTTAGTAAATGCATTTTTTTATTTAAGCTTTTCACCCCAAGCAAGGCTGGAAACCATTAGCACGCAAGGGGCTACAGAAGATTTGGAGCGTGAGCCGATAGGAGTGTTAGAGAAAAGGATGTGGAGAAGGATAGTGGATAGATGAAGGCAAGACGTTACAGAAGATTTGGAGCGTGAGCAGATAGGAGTGTTAGAGGAAAGGATGTGGAGAAGGATAGGGGATAGATGAAGGCAAGGGGGTTACAGAAGATTTGGAGCGTGAGCAGATAGGAGTGTTAGAGGAAAGGATGTGGAGAAGGATAGTGGATAGATCAAGGCAAGGGGTTACAGAAGATTTGGAGCGAGAGCAGATAGGAATGTTAGAGGAAAGGATGTGGAGAAGGATAGTGGATAGATCAAGGCAATTGGAGATGTCGATTGACGTTATATTTGAAAAGTTGGAGATTATAGTTGTCAGGGAAACAGGAATAAGGAAGGGAGTTCCACAGGCGAGATGTGCGAGACATGAAGCTATTGGAGTAGAAGTGACGTCTAGATTTAACAGTTTCAACAGTGAAAGGGTGGGAGTGGGACGCCAGCCTCGTAGGACGCTTGAATTCATGAAGCCTGGGAACCAGCGAAAGCAGCTCATCGGAGCAATTACCGTGAAAGTATTTGTAAAAAAGACAGAGCGAGGTGACGGCGCGTTTGTGAGAGAGCGACTGCATACGAGATGACAGATCAGGGTCAATTACGTTGCATACATGTTTCTGGATCTTATCAAGAACCACGAGGCAAACAGAAGGGGCTCCAGACCATATATGGCAGCAATACTCCATGCAAGGGCGAATGGTTGATTTGTAGATTTGAAGGTTCGATTCCGGGGAGCTTATAAAACATACAAGATTGTTGTGTTAATTCTCTTTCCCTAACATTAGGTCCACGTGGAAGATGTTCCTTCTCCAAAAATTGAATCAAATACCCCAAAAAAATCCAAATGTAAAATGACTCAAACTTTGTGAGAATAAAAACCAGCTGAAAGATGTAAATCTGGATAACAAAAGTTATACAAATGTTATAAAAAAAGCAAAGTTTGTAGCAAAAAGTGAGAATGAAATTGACGTAAATCCGCACAAGAAAAATAAAAATAAATCATCAACAGCCGTAGAGGTTTGCTAACGGACTTCACAATGAGGATAAAAGAAAACATAAAAAATGTCATGAATTTGTCTGTTTACACTAGGGTTTATTTGTCTGTAACCACGGTATTCTCAACGCTATCTGGACACTTAAATTTTTTTTCCTTGAATCGCTCGTCCTGTGTAAGACGTTAAACTACATCCAACAGCAAGGCCTCTGATCAGGAGGTTTTGAGGAGCGTGGAACCATCTCTTTATTGCTGGTGTTCCCAGGTCCAAACTGACCCGGGGTGGTAGCACCCGTGAGGCTCCCAGCTATGGGCAAATATTTAACACACAAACTTGTGCAAAAATAGGTTGTTAATACCAAAAATACTTTGTAGTAAAAAAAAATTATCAACAATAATTTTGGAAGAAAAGATTATTATCAGCAATACTTAATACTGGAGGGCAGAGAATCCCCAATATGCCCTACATGTCAAGAGAAATTTACAGTGAAACATCTACTGATAGAGTTTGTATATTATGATCTAGTGCAAACAAAATATCACCAAGTGCGTAATTTAAAAAAAAACTTTTTACAAAACTAAAACCATCCAAGATTGTAAATTTCCTAAAAAAAGTTGGATTGTACTCAAAAATATGAGTAATTGAAAAAAGGTTCAAATATATATGTATACATACACACCTTTTTATCAAACTATCGCTATGAATTTATTTAAAAAATGTTGTTGCATTAAATGATCCATTGAGGTTTTGATATGCCATAAAACAAAACAACCAACCAACCAATCTTGAATCGCTAATCGTGTCTCTACCGTATTAGCACTGAAACAAATATAACAGAACGGCTGTAAACTTCTTCCCATTTTTATCAAATCCGGTGATAGGAATGTGAATCCAAATTCGCATTTTTTAATTCTTATTTTATTGTCCATTTTTTTTACACATCTCCGTTAACCAACTGGTAGGTTCCATTGTCCTTATTCATATTTGATCCGGTTTCTTTCGCTTGGCTCTGTCGAATCGGTTTTATTTTATGAGGAATATATCCTTCCACTTAATGTTTTAATACATAATAATAAACATAATAATGAACATAATATTAATGCATAATAATAATACATAATGCATAATAATAAACATAATAATAACAATAATAATAAACTTATTAATAATACATAATAATAATATATAATGCATAATAATAAACATAATAACAATAATAATAAACGTATTAATAATACATAATAATAATATATAATGCATAATAATAAACATAATAATAATAATAATAAACGTATTAATAATACATAATAATAATACATAATGCATAATAATAAACATAATAATAACAATAATAATAAACGTATTAATAATACATAATAATAATACATAATGCATAATAATAAACATAATAATAACAATAATAATAAACGTATTAATAATACATAATAATAATATATAATGCATAATAATAAACATAATAATAACAATAATAATAAACGTATTAATAATACATAATAATAATACATAATGCATAATAATAAACATAATAATAACAATAATAATAAACTTATTAATAATACATAATAATAATATATAATGCATAATAATAAACATAATAACAATAATAATAAACGTATTAATAATACATAATAATAATATATAATGCATAATAATAAACATAATAATAATAATAATAATAAACTTATTAATAATACATAATAATAATACATAATGCATAATAATAAACATAATAATAACAATAATAATAAACGTATTAATAATACATAATAATAATACATAATGCATAATAATAAACATAATAATAACAATAATTATAAACGTATTAATAATACATAATAATAATATATAATGCATAATAATAAACATAATAATAACAATAATAATAAACGTATTAATAATACATAATAATAATACATAATGCATAATAATAAACATAATAATAACAATAATAATAAACGTATTAATAATACATAATAATAATACATAATGCATAATAATAAACATAATAATAACAATAATAATAAACTTATTAATAATACATAATAATTATATATAATGCATAATAATAAACATAATAACAATAATAATAAACGTATTAATAATACATAATAATAATACATAATGCATAGTAATAAACATAATAATAACAATAATAATAAACATATTAATAATGCATAATAATAATACATAATGCATAATAATAAACATAATAATAACAATAATAATAAATGTATTAATAATACATAATAATACATAATGCATAATATTAAACATAATAATAACAATAATAATAAACGTATTAATAATGCATAATAACAATACATAATGTATAATAATAATAAACATAATAATGAGATATATGTTTCTAAAGTAAAAGAAAAAATATTCAGTAACTACTTTGTATTTGACTTTATGTTTCAGTCTTTCTCCAGGTTCCTCTTACTAACCAGTCCTGGGTATGACGATAAACTACACCCGGCAGCAATGTCTCTGATCAAGAGGTTTTGAGGAGCGTGTAAAGACATCTTGTTGATGTTCTCAGGTCCATCCTGGCCCGGGGTGGTACCACCTGTTAGTGTCCCTGATATGGGGAAATAGCTAACCTCCAAACTGAGTTCAAAACAATATGAAAGTTTGAAACATTTTATAGTAAACATACCAGCAATACATTTTCATATTAAAAAGAATATCAGCAATACCTTTCTTTGAAGAAAACTACTAATGCTCCCACGAAAATTAACTTTCGGCATTAAATGGCCTATAAGGGGTTTATATTAGGCTTAAGAAACATACTCACTTCCCTTACCATAAGATTGTTCAAATTTGGATTCATCTCCCCACAACACATTTTGCTAAATTATGCAGTTTTATGTGCGCAACATTAGGTTTTATTTTTCACTGTTAACCTCTGAGTAGACTTTTTGAAATGATCAAAATGTTAATGCAGCTTATAAATGTTAACTCATCACTGAATAATGTTGCAAACAAATTATATCTAGGTGTCGCTGTTTGAAAACATTGCGCCATTACGACAGTATTTAATTTATTTTTTAATTTTGAAATAATTTGCACAAAATGGCAAAAATCAAAGCAGCTAAGCAATGAGCACAAATTTCAATTTTATTCACAGAAGTCTACTTACATGACCAAATTTGGCAAAAAGTTAAAGATTTCTTTCAATATTCGATACAAATGCAGTTAGAAATATGTTCAAATTCTGATAGAAAAAAAGCCATCAAGAAACCCCTGTTACGGAAGGTCAATTATGTGCAAATTCATGAAGAACTGGACATTGAAATAGTGGCAGAATTTATTGTGGGCAGACGAGTCCAAATCTGAAGATTTTGCTATTAAGTGTAGAGTTCATGTGAGAAGAAAACCAGCAGAAAGACTGATTGATGAATGGGTGGTTTAGCTAAACATTGTGGTGGGTCTGTTATGGTGTGGGGTGCTTTTGCGGATTAGAGGACTGGAGATTTGATTCAGGTCAGCGGAATCATGAAAAAAGAACAATATCTTTCGATTATGCGAAGAAATACTACACCATCGGGATTAAGAATAATTGGAAAAATCACTTTTCAACAAGAGACTGATTCAAAACACTCATTTAAATTATGTCAAATTGCATCGAATCAATAAAAAAGAACAACATTTTCGCAATTATGTGTTCACCACATCAGTCTCCAGACCTTTTCCCATTGAATAGTATGAAATGAATTGGATAGAAGATTTCGAAGAAGAATACACAAAGAATGAGATTTACATCTTAAGGACTTTAGGAATGTTTAGGAATGTCTGCCAACTACTGTTTGTTTCCCAAGAGGTAAGGAAATTATGCCAAAAATGTGTAAAGGATTAATTAAACAGGTGGTGATTTTATTTACAAAAGCAAAGTATGATTCTGTTGTATGATCTTTTTTTTATATTTAACTAAATAAAATCAAATATACTGTAGTTACTGAAAATTTATCATTTACTTAAAATAATACAAAAAATATATCATTTTAAGGTGTTTTTTAATGCAAGGAAGATTTTGACTATATTGTACCTAGTACACTAATAAGGACTCATTGAAAAAGAATTTATCTAACTACATTCAGTACAGATAAAACTGACCGGGTGTATTTCTTTATATTTAATATTCTTTAAATCAAAGGTTATGAAATCGATATTTTGCAGTACATTTCCGTAAGTTTCGAGACTGTCCGAAGTGTTCCACTGATGACCGATCCAAACACCAGCTACCATATCGATAATTACAGAATAATAGAATTTCATTGTGCTAAGTTTCCGATTGCTGAGAAAACCTGCATTGGAAATACTGTTTTTTTTTCTGAGTTAGAACCCCAACTACTGGCGCCACTGGGAGATACGTAATTATCATACCGTACTCATACTCGAGATATTTATCAACTATTGCTTTATTTCGAGCCAAGCCAATAGAGTTAATGGACAGGGTTAATCGTTCAAGTAGTGGGTGGATCTGCCAGTCTTGAATTTAGAATGCTAATTACCATTCTAAAATATATGCATTTTATCAGGGATTCGACACCAATCGGTGGCACTAGTGCGAAAACGTAATTATTTTGCCGCGGAACAAGTTATTTCATTCTATTCTTCTTTTTCATTTCTTTCATTATTGAAATTTTCCCTTTTTTTTAAAAACCCTACCTTCATTCTTATATATTTTCTTTCTTCAGTTTTTCGTTCTTTTTCGTTTGTTCATTAATGTTTCTCTCTTTCGTTTTTTTTTCTTCTTTTGGTTTATTTGGTAGTTCCTTTTTCATTGATTTTTCTTCCTGTTTGCTAAATTTTATTCATTTTCTCCTGTTTTTATATCTTTGACGATATACACCTCAAAATATAGGGCCTTTTTTAACACTTTTTCTTAAATAACTAACATGATATTTATGTTGTCATAAAACAAACACTCTCTCCGTAGAGTAACTTTCCATCTCGAAAAAATTAGTTTGCATACATATGAACAGAAAATTATAAAGATATATAACATGGAAACAAAACACATACGCTTTATAATATTAACTGTGAAACATTGCAATTATTAAACTAATTGCTGGAGAGTGAACGTTTCGCCGAGATTTTACTAAATGATTCTTATCGGGAGCAAACATATTAGTTATGCTAAATATATTATGATGGAATATGGCGATAAATAAAGCAAAGATACTATCATTCGCTACAGCTAGAGACGAAAAGAAAAACTAAATTGTATAGAAATTTCCAACAATAGATCGTTCTTTGTTATCATCAGAACGGCCTAGTGATGTGAAATAGTTGTCATCATTAAGCTTTACCATAGACCTGTCGGATATCCAATGCAATAAGTAAACATAACATCAGTGAAACCTAGTAGATAATATATCTCGGCGTGGCGAGTTGCAACATAGCCGGAAATAATTACATCTGATGTAGTGCGTTGTACAACTCTTCATTTTCCCATGGGTCAGACTCATCTTTTCATACTAGTGTTAACATAATTTTGACTCATCTATTAATACTATTGTTAACATAATTTTGACTCATCTTTTCATACTAGTGTTAACATAATTTTGACTCATCTTTTCATACTAGTGTTAACATAATTTTGACTCATCTTTTCATACTAATGTTAACATAAACAGACCAACTCATAGCAGAAAATGGAAGAATTTGAATTTTGACTTCATATGACACTAGAAGGGTTGAAATAGCTATACCGACAGATATGTGAGATTGTAAAGGTTGAAATGATAACTCCATGGCTATACTGAGAGATATGTGACACTTTAATGGTTGAAAGGATAGCTCGATGGCTATATACCGACAGCTATGTGAGATTTTAAATGTTGAAAGGATAGCTCGATTGCTATACCGAGAAATATGTGACACTTTAATGGTTGAAATGATAGCTCGATGGATATACTGAGAGATATGTGACACTTTAATGGTTGAAAGGATAGCTCGATGGCTATACCGACAACTATGTGAGATTTTAAAGGTTGAAAGAATAGCTCTATGGCTATACTGAGAGATATGTGACACTTTAATGTTTGAAAGGATAGCTCGATGGCTATACCGACAGCTATATGAGATTTTAAAGGTTGAAAGGATAGCTCGATGGCTATACCGAGAGAGATGTGGCACTTTAATGGTTGAAATGATAGCTCGATGGATATACCGACAGATATGTGAAATTGTATCTGTCTATATTTCTGAGATGAGGTATTATATACATTATTTACATTATTCGGACTATTGTCCTCATCTTTGCCATATTTATTACAAAGTTTCGGCCGTTGTACGCTCCGGCGTACTTCAGTTGGAAAGTCGAACTGAACCCTTTATTTCTGGTAAAAACATGCAATAACAGCAAAAATTGCAATATGAACACTGGTAAAAATTGTTGCTGAAGATGTTAGGTTTATAATACCCAGAAATTCATACACGACAATGGCACAGTGGATAAAGGAGTTTGTTAGATCCAGTGACAGGACCCAAAGGGTGTAAGTTCAATACCCGGTTAAGGCATTGGAGAACTTTAACAGGCGATAACTGATAACGGACATCCATTAAATATGGAACAGTCTACCCTAGTGAGCGAAAGGTTTCAGTTCGACATTCCAACCACCTGAAGAAGGCTGGAGCGTTGTAATAAATATGGCGACAGAGATGAGGACAATAGTCCGAATAATGTGAAACTGTGTTGAAAAGATAGCTCGATGGCTATACTGAGAAATGTGACACTTTAAGGGTTGAATGATAAATCGATAAATATAGCGAGAGTCGAGATCAGATTTTATTAAATTCAGTGGGGATTTTATTCTTCCTTGAGTAAAGGCGAGATAGAAATATTTGCTTGTTTTTTCTTTTTTACAAAAGCCATATATGGCCGAAGTTGACAACTGACTACGAAATACACCAACTTATTACAAATGTAAAAAATCAGAAACCTGTTGTGGGCATATGTATTCACCCCAATTTCACTGTGAATCCAGTACAAACAATTAAACTCTGGCGTCAAACAATTTGTGAATAGAATCCACCTAATTATGATTTACATTTAGTAAAGGAAAGAACGGAGAAAAATGATTCATTTTGCACATTCAATTAAATATACATTTTATAAGACGACGTCAGAGGTTTGTTACAGCACATTTCCTAAGATCAGGAAGACAAAAGAGCCCACCAAACAGTCAAGGGATAAAGTTGTGGAGACATATAAAACAGTGGTAGGTTATAAAAATGCACCATGTTTGAACATGAACTATGAAATACATCACCTGAAAATGGAAAGAGTAGGGTACAACTGCAAACCTTCCAAGAAAGATCCTTCCACTTAACCTAAGTGTTGTGGATTCCGGGATGAAATCCGGTATCAAATAATAACAAACGCCAAGAATGAATATAGTAAATAAATGTATCAACGTAATAATACAAACTGGTTATACAGGTTAGTAGTTCCAGGAATGCGTGTTAGTAGACAAATATATAGATAGTTTTTGATATCGACGTATCACTCTATGACTACTTACTGAGTCTAAGTGCTTGTTACTGTGGCACCATTACTACTAGACCGATTCAACTTTCCACTACTACTTTTGACTTGACTCAACATACGGCCGGGTATTCACTGGTAGTAGTATATGTATACCTTAAGTGAGTCCATTTGTGTAAAAAGGGGAGACGCCTCAATACTAAGTGAACGGGACATAAAACATCCATCAGAATAGCAAACAAGAAGTTCATTGTCACTTGTATTACTTACATTATCCGGACTGTTATCCTCATATTCATTATCATATTCAAAACGTTTCGGCCGTTGTACGCTCCAGTGTTACTGAGATTTTGAACCGAACCTTTTATTTCTTCCACCGCGGCAGATCTTTCTAGTTCCACGTGCCATGTCTCTTCCGGGTGGCTTCAGTTATTTCCCTTTAACTCAAGTCTCAAAAGATTTTTGGGGGTTTACCACTGCTGCAGACTGGTATTCAACTCACAACTCTTTGGGGTCTTGTCACTGGATCAAACCAACTGGGCCATGGCTCCTTGAGGCTACAGCAGCGGCAAAACAAAACAAAAAACTGTCCACCAGCAGTCATTGTTGGAGTTGTAAAGAAATATGGGCCAATTATACCCGTTGACTTCTGGTTATGGGATATGATAACGGATCGCCTGTATAGCAAAATAGTTGGAGGCATCGAAGATATTAAGGACAGAATGAAAGGTGTAACATCAAACATTCCTCCTGAAATATATGCCAAGCCACTAAGTTGTACTGTTGATCGGTGTTTTTGGTGAATCAATCGCCCTGAATAAATGATTGCCCCCATACTAGTGTTAACATAATTTTGACTCATCTTTTCATACTATTATTAACATAATTTTGACTCATCTTTTCTTACTAGTGTTAACATAATTTTGACTCATCTTTTCATACTAGTGTTAACATAATTTTGACTCATCTTTTCATACTAGTGTTAACATAATTTTGACTCAACTTTTCATACTAGTGTTAACATAATTTTGACTCATCTTTTCATACTAGTGTTAACATAATTTTGACTCACATTTTCATACTAGTGTTAACATAATTTTGACTCATCTTTTCTTACTAGTGTTAACATAATTTTGACTCATCCTCTCCTACTTGTGTTAACATAATTTTGACTCATCTTTTCATACTATTGTTAACATAATTTTGACTCATCTTTTCATACTAGTGTTAACATAATTTTGACTCATCTTTTCATACGAGTTTCAACATAATTTTGACTCATCCTATATATGTTTTGAGGTTCGGAGACGCATGCTCTTCTTCATTGTTATAGTCATATCATTACGGCCGTTGACTACTTCAACCTTCTTTAGCTGTTTTCTCCCCCACTGTAATCCTCTTCGAATTTTGAAATTAACACTTTATTCAATCAAGAGTGGATAGATTATTCTCTTCACGATGTTTATTTCAACAGATGAGCTGCAATTTTAAATGTATTCAGCAACTGAATTATCTCAATTCCGAATTGTGATCAGCTCCAAGATTTCAAGGTGTCTGAAAATATGAAAGATCATTTTTATTCATCATCTCCTGTTTTATTTTTTTCTCTGAAAATATCTTCTTTTTTGCTTTACTTCATTTTTCAAATTTCCTCTCTCGTTTCCTTTTCTTCATCTGATTTTATTTTAAAATATTTTTTTTTATTTTCCATTTTATATTTTATTAAAATATTTATTTTACTTTTTACACATCTAAAATCAAATTCTTGTTTCTCCCATCCGCCCGTGCCGACTTTCTTGATATTTTCAAAACCAAACTTAAATGGGGAGGTTAATTGTTTAGAATCACGCTACCAACTGGTGAAGATATAAGTTCCTGGATAATGTGCAGTTTTTTTAAAACTCGGAAGACTGAAAATATATGATGATTTCGATCGCAAGGCAAATATATTTGCTTCCTATAAAAAAAAAAATTAAAAACAGGAGTATTTCTTTAGTAACAGAGTGCTGAAATTCTATGAAATTCCAGTCCCTCTTACAGTGAATGCTGAACATTTTTTCTCAGATGTAGGAAAGACTCGAAGCAACCGAAATTTGGTTCTACAGAAGGATGCTGAGAAATTTGTTCCCACAGAAAGATGCTGAGATTACAATGGACGGAATAACGCGTATATTTTAAGTAAAATCAAAACAAAAATAGTCGTTTATACTAATAATCAGTAACAGAAAGTTGGAATTTCTAAGACATATAATAAGGAAAAAAGACTTCGAGAATTTAACACTCACGTGATATAGTGAAGGTATATTGACAGAGGGAAGCACTAACCTACTTACCGAGCTTGTATATTCAGATTCCAGAACAGGGATTGGGATAGATTGTAAGGAGACAAACTTTGCGTAGTCTTGCAGTTGATGTGCACGTGGCCGACTGGTTAGCATCCTGACCATAAGACCCGGGTTCGAATCCCATCATGGTCGATTTGTCACGAAGGAGACTTCCTGATGTTATCAGACTGGAGGTGTCGATCCCAGCGTGCAGCACCAATGGAAAGTGCCTGAAAACCATACCACAAGATCACCTATGTCTTGTGAGGGAAATCGGGTAGACGGAACCTGTAAGTGCCGTCGATAGATGTGCTAGTCACAATGTCACAAGTCAACGTGGCCGAGGGCGTGAATGTGCTGGCCTTGTTCAAATTGTTGATCTCGCTAGTAATACGATCTGTACCAGGAATTGTAACTAAGGTCTGTCCAGCATAGTTGCAGTACAATACAAAAATGGGATCTGTGTGTATGTTGAATAAACACAAATGCGCCTTAGAAAGCGCATGCAGTAGGGACTGCCTAGCCTCGAATACGAGTGGCCAGTTATAAAGTGTTGCAAATGATAAGAAATTGCGGAGAGCCATGATCTCCAACGTCCTGAATAGGTACAGTACATAAACTGTGAATGATTTTTTAAGTAGAATGGTCTTACAGCTACATAGATGACCTTGAAAATCAGTATTTCTTTCAGTGATTGACTTTAACATTCACATTGTAGCTATGACTGTTGATGTATTTTGCTTTTTCCCCCCAACATTTTTACACTTGAGCGAAATGGTTTCCCTTCGTCTAATTATAAGGAGATTTGTTCTTTTACTTTCCAATTTTATTTTAGTTTTAGTTTTTTTAACTAAACAATCAATTCATAATATGAGCGACAAAAAAAAAACACATACAAATATTCCGTCTTGGAAATGTTGAAATCGATACTTTGTAACAGTCAAAAAAAATTCCAAGAATTCGAAGAATGCAATCAAACTTGAGAAGCAATTAAGAAAATAAAACCCACAACAAAACAGACGCTCCCCAAACAACTAACGGATGGAAAATCGAATGGGGTTTATTATTAATTATGAGACACTTGAAAAGGTAAAAATATAAATAAAATATAAACCGAAAACAGGCAAATATATAAATAATTAGAAAAGACATTTAAAAAGGGACAATGTACATAGATACATACATACACACATACACACATACACACACACATATATATATATATGAATGTATGTATGTATAAATGTGGATGCAAACCAAATAAGCAGATATTAGCAACCGTATATACGTTCTTAGGGTCCATACACAGGTAAGTAAATAAATATTTAGTCAATTTAATTTAAGGTGTCAACAACGCGGTGCTGAGTGTGGTTAAACAAAGCTAAGAAGTTTATATTAATATATATATATATATATATATATATATATATATATATATATATATATATATATATATATATATTTGTGTATTTAGGCAGCAATCCTTCTTTCATGCACATTTCATTAAAAACGACTGACAATGTACTTGTATTTAGTTTTTTATATAATTTCTCGTGAGATCTAATAAAGTTTTTCTTTTCAGAGGATAAATTATATAAAAACTGTCCGAATGCAAAAAAAGGCTAAAAATAATGGAATAAAAACAAACAAACCAACACTTAATAATATTAACTTTGAACATGGACATAATATCTTGACCGTGTTTTGAAACAAAAAAATGAATCACTTTATAAAACATACATATAACAAACTATTTCTATTTATAATTCTAACAGTTGAAATATAATCCTTGAAAATGGCTAAATGTATAGCCGAAAGCGCTCGGATAAAAAGAACATTCGGACAGTTTTTATATAATTTATCCTCTGAAAAGAAAAACTTTATTAGATCGCACGAGAAATTATATAAAAAAACTAAATAAAAGCACCTTGTCAGTCGTTTTTAATGAAATGTGCACACATATATATATATATATATATATATATATATATATATATATATATATATGTATATATATATATATATATACCTACGTACAAAGCTCAATTTAAAGTTTCGTGCTTCAACTAACACATCAGGCAGGAATTATTACTTTTGATTTAAAAATAAATTACATATATATATATATATATATATATATATATATATATATATATATAAATATATAAGATAAAAAATAAAAATAAAAAAAAAACAAACAAAAAACAAGCAAAATAATTTGACATAAATAAATAAACAAATAAGCGACTTCCGGTAAAAGTAACCGCCAAAATAGACTACCCATAATGCACCACTGACCCTTATATAAATAGCCGAGAAAAATAACAGCACTAGTCGCCTGACGATTGCACTAGCATGAAACAGACTGCCACCTCTAAGTGCTGACTTCCATGTCCACTTTTATATTTACACACGCTCTATCTCTGATATTGAGCACTTTACCCCATAAATATAGCACACTTTAAGACTATATTTCTGCATATATATATATATATATATATATATATATATATATATATATATATATGTGTGTGTGTGTGTGTGTGTGTGTATGTGTGTGTGTGTGTAAATTAAGTGTAGATAAAATTCAGTTGTGGATCAGTTTTAATATTTTATATTACTAGGATTCACTTGGATTGCATACCTCGGATTTTTTTATAAACACACACACACACACACACACAGACACACACAACACACACACACACACACACACACACACACACACACATATATATATATATATATATATATATATATATATATATATATATATATATATATATATGACAATTTTCGGTCGGAAGTAAAATGATTAAAAAATAACCAGGAGAAAATATATTTAGCAACAAACACAATAGTCGGAAAATTGCCATAAATTTATCTCGGTTTGTCAAAATAATCATGAAAAAATACGTGTAATTGATTGGCCCAAAAGAATTTTATGGGTCTCTCGTCAGGTGACATGGGGACAGTTTAGTTCAGACACTGTTCCCCTTATAGCATCTGTTAGATCGCAAACATTTTAATTAAAAATGCCAGCATTTGCGTATTAACTTGAATGCTATTAAAATAAAAACTATCAGAAAAATAAACAATATTTTCAGAAAGGTAAAATGAAAAAAATAAAACATTCTAAAACGTGTAAACAAAAAATATTCTTCATGGATGATGGAACATGTCAAAAATAGAATATGAATTTTCGCCCTGGAGATGTCTCACCAAAAGCTATATCACAGTTGGCTGAATTGGATTGATCCATTCAACAAATACGAAAATTATATTTTGAATAATTCAGTGAAAAAAAGTATTAAAATAATGCAGAAGATGACATTGACTGGAGCTATGAATTAAAATGCATGGAATAATGAGTATCGTTTGCCTTTAAACTATAAACAACAGCCATTTTAATAGTAATAAAAAACGCTACGTTCTGTGAAGAGAAAAGAAACTTTATTTACATTATACGGACTATTGTCCTCATCTTTGTTGCCATATTTATTACAACGTTTCGCCCGTTGTACGCTCCGGTCTTCTTCAGGTGGTTGGAATATCGAACTGAACCCTTTATTTCGCTCGCTGGGGTAGACTGTTCTAGTGCCACGTGCCATGTTTAATGGATGTCAGTTATCAGTTATCGCCTGTTAATTTCCCTCTGAAAGTTCTCCACTGCCTTAATCGGGTATTGAACTCACACTCTTTGGGTCCTGTCACTAGATCTAACCAACGCCTTTAACCACTGTGCCATGTATCCTTCAGCCGACCAAGCACAGAAATGAATACAATATGGGAACCAGTAATAAAGAGTGCCACAGAAAAGCGATAATATCAACAAATTTTGCAATATGAGCTCTGGTAAAAACATGTTGCATAACAGCAAAAATTGCAATATGAGCACTGGTAAAAAAAAGGTTGCTGAAGACATTAGCTATATAATCCTCAGAAATTCATACACAGGTGTCCTCAAGGTTCCATTTCGACATTCCAACCTCATGAAGACGGCCGTAGCGTACAACAGGTGAAACGTTGTAATAAATATGGCGACAAAGTTAGGTAGAACTGTAATTTCAATGCTAACAGCTTCTTATAGTATTTACACTATTCGGACTATTATCTTTATCGTCATTGGCATATTCACAATGTTTCAGCCATTCTACGCTCCGGCCTTTTCACTTGATTGGAATTACGAACCGAATCCTTTATTTCGACCCCGGTGTAAAATTTTCTAGTTCCACATGCCATGCCTCTTCCGGATGTATCAATTATTTTTCTTTAACTCAACTCTCCAAGTTTTTGGTTCTACATTGCTGTAGCCTGGTATTGAACATAAAACTCTTTGGGTCTAGTCACTGGATCTAACCAACTTCTTTATGCACTGGGCTATGTTTCCTTAAAACTTGCAATACGAGCACTGGTAAAAAAATGGTTGTTGAGGCATTAAGTTTATAATTCCCAGAAATTCATACATGATGTCCTCAAAGAAGATGGCAATGAAGATGTGGATAACAGTCCGAATATTGTAAATAATGTACTAATCATATCACATCATCTCTGTGATATAGACAGATAACAGATTCTTGTATCACACTTCTCTCTTCCGATTTATCCAAGCTTCCAATTTGTTTTTGAAAAATTGAAATGTTATGTCAGTGTTTACACTGTGTATTCATTTTTCGCGTTCTTTTATTGTGCTTTCTCCATAATAGTTTTTCCTCGTATTTTCTAAAACTTGGTTAGGCCTTGCGATTCAGTGGGTTTATTGCCTTCCTTGGAGTATAAAAAATATGTTTAACAAACTGTGGTTTATACTGCATCTATGCTGAGCAGAACTTAGATACAGTTTCTGGGAGAGAGCGTGTTATCTGACATGGTCAACAGTCCGAACAAGGCCAATACTCTCAAACACTCGATCACGATGTCTCGTGATTTCGTGCAAACGAAACCATCGACTGATTTCAAATAATTCCGTCTACCTACTTTCACTCAATAGCTTCGTTTTCCGGATGTTTCCAAAAGTGCTGCACGCACAGATCGCTTCCTCCAGACCGATAACATCAAGAAGATACCTTGCGAACAAATAGACCTTAGTGAAATTCGAACGTTGCTTGCATGAACAGAAAAAGAACGATGAGATTCGCACTTGAGTCAAAAAGGAGAAACTGCGACGGTTTATTCTTAAGACAAAAAGAAATACTTAACTTACACTTCAGAGGAAAAGGTAGACATGCTTCCGGTTTATATGAGAAGAGATTATCGACATAGTTCTGGTTAATATTTTAATCCAAATTTATACATAGGTTGCATTGACACTTGAGTCAAAAAGAGATACTCCGACGAATTACTGTTAAGACAAAAATAAATACTTAACTTACTCTTCAGACTAAAATATAGATATGCCTCCGGTTTACATGCGTAGATATTATCGACATAGTTCTAGTTTACATTTTAGTCAAATGTTATTGTTATGGGACCTTACATATAACGACAGAGTGAATTCTTCCTGACACTATGAATTCTGCGCCTTTCAAGAGGGACCAGACGGAATCGAGTAGAGCCAATAGTAGTTCACTCCAAACCAGACTGACAGTAATACTAACACCTTCAACATCTTGTATTATTGTTCTGTCTAATATATCTTTGTTACTTCTACTCTTGTGTTCGTATTGCTCTTCCTTGGTCCTAACCTTGGACCATAACAGTTATACATATTTTCCGATGACACTTGAGTCAAAAAGGAGACACTCCGACGGTTTACTCTTAAGACAAAAATAAAGACTTAACTTAATCTTCAGACGATAAATATAGATATGCTTCCGTTTAACCTGAGTAGAAATTATCTATATAGTTCTGTGTTTTATTTTAGTCAAATTTTATACATAGGTTCCGTTGACACTTGAGTCAAATAGGAGACACTCCGACGGTTTACTGTTAAGACTAAAAAAATACTTCACTTCAGACGAAAAGGTAGATATGCTTCCGGTTTACATGAGTACATATTATCGACATAGTTCTGGTTTATATTTTAGTTAAAATTTATACATAGATCCCGTGGACACTTGAGTCAAAAAGGAAATATTTCTCCAGAGCAAATCTAGGCTAGCAGATTCTCTTTAATATTTATAACGGCCATTAGAAAACCATCGTAAACAAATTCAATTGATTGTAAGATTGCAAAAGGAACAGAGAACACTTCTTTTTCCGAAAGATAAAATATTGAAGCCAATATAACTGAAGTTAGAAAAAAATAAACGTTTATTCAATAACATTAATAGGTAAATTTTGTTTTCTTTTTACGTCGCAAACTAACTGAATGTTTTTACGTTTTTTAAATTCATTCTTTCAAGTCGTGCAATTATATTGCATTCAAATATATATTCGCCATTGTTTACAATAGCTTCTCCCTACTTATGACACAGCTTTTTAAAAAGTTTTCCGAAAAATTCCGCATGTTTTGATGTCAAAAATATTTCGACGAACTCTAGAAACTGGATTTAATTAAAAAATAGTTCCGCATCAAGAAGTTTTGATAGGTCATGTGAATATGGATGGTGGAGAAGAACAGACGAAACGAGTTCCAATTTTTTTTTTCTGTTATTCTTATTCTATCTGTCTCCTCTCACTTACACATATTCTCTCTGTATCTGTTTGAATCTCTCCCTATCTATCTATCTATCTATCTATCTATCTATCTATCTATCTATCTATCTATCTATCTGTCTTTTCGGAAATCTCTCCATATCTATCTATCTATCTATCTATCTATCTATCTGTCTGTCTGTCTCTTCGGAAATCTCTCCATATCTATCTATCTATCTATCTATCTATCTATATATATATCTATCTATCTGTCTGTCTGTCTGTCTGTCTCTTCGGAAATCTCTCCATATCTATCTATCTATCTATCTATCTATCTATCTATCTATCTATCTATCTGTCTGTCTGTCTGTCTGTCTCTTCGGAAATCTCTCCATATCTATCTAACTATCTATCTATCTATCTATCTATCTCAAACTGTTTCTATCTATATTTAATTCATACTAGAGGTGACTACTTTTGTGCTTTCTCATCTCCTTACATTTGTTATTCTTCTGATTTTTTCTAATCTAGATTCGCACAAAGCAGAATCAAGCGGGATGCTCTCGGGATAATATATTTTGTCACTTATATGTCTCAATCGAATTCGTAACATTTACACAATCCATATATATATATATATATATATATATATATATATATATATATATATATATATAATTTCCAAGAACATAGAATCCTGGTAGAACTCAATGTCCAGGATAGAGTAAGAATAAAATATAATAAAAAAGGCTCAAATACTAATATTCCATTTTTATAATTTATTATATTGGAATTGTAATCACGATCCAATTCATCAGACCTACAAATTTAAAAAGAAATCGGAAAATTATAACTCCAGTTGTAAAAAACAAAGTTTTAGTGAGAGTGTATGTGTGGGAGTGGGAAACAAGTGTGAGAGGAAAATGTATGAAAGCTCTAGAGAGAAGTGTAACAGAAGAAAGAAGAAGAGGAAAGGCCTAAATGTGAAGGTAGGGATTAAAATTTAACAGAGATAAGTTTTAAAGAGAGGAGTTAAATAACGGTTTAAATGAGTGAGATACAGATAAATATGAATTATTTTCAGATGCATAAATCACTACCTATTCGCTGACCTAAAATTAAAATTAAAAAAACAGACACCGGAAACGTGTGGATACATTTGTGGTGACACTACGCACAATAAAAAACGATATGATCTAAACTGACAACGAGGGTATTTATAAGAGAATGATGTGTAATCAAGAATAATTAGACAAAGCAAGTAATATCACTTACAGGTTACAAATTTGACATAAACATATAAAATATTTAATCTAGTATAGATCTACTATTTATAAGCGCAAAAACACATACGCATATACACACATACACAACAACATATGTATACTTACACGCACATACATACATAGACATATGCGTGTTCACATATATATATACACACATACACTCATGCATACATATACACATACACACATATAAACATAGACATACGCATATGAGCACATGCAAGGAACCAAAATAATGCAATGGCATACGCCCATATTACGTTGAATCACCTGTTCTTGTTATTTCACCGAAGTTAAGCAACGGCTATTCTGGCCAGTACCTAGATGGATTACCAGCTGAGAATACCAGGCCCTGTAACCTTAGATGTGTGGGTGGAGTAATGCGTTCACCTTTTGGAATTAAAAATTGCGGAACAAGGTTAGAATTGTAGTCGGGTTCGGTATATTCACACTCGTAAATAGCATCGAGAAAATTCTGAATCCACTTAGCTTTCCCTGCTCCATCTATGGTTTAATTAGTCGAACTTATATCAGTTAGTAATTATAACCTCTCCCCCAAATTTTTACAGATTAAAAATATTTTCTGGATTTAAATAACCTGCATAGGATTGATAAAAGCTCAAAAACAATCATTCAAACAATGCAGGCCTTTCAGAAATTAATCGAAAAGAAACATATGGCTTATCACCAGAAGAGATACCTAGAAAGGAAGAAATGTGATCTTTGAGGTTGATCAAAATGTATCGGGAATGGTGGTACAAAAATAAAACTACGACAAATATAAATTCGGCACTTAATCTCCCTAAAAGTAGTGACGTTCCGAACTCGCGTACGTTGTCGGGCGTCGGTTCCGTTGATGGGAGCATTCCTGGGAATCCTTTTGTGGGGGATAGCGAGAATATGCCTTTTCCTGTTCCCTTGGATGTCATCGACGTATTGGAATCTTGTTGCTTTCACGTGGGATTTAAGTTTTATAAAATATTGCAAAGAAAATCTGAACAAAAGAAATGACTGAAAGACTCATGAAAATTATAAAAGATCCAGAAATATATATTTTATTTATTCTTGTATACCAAGACGTATTTATGAGATGCATATTTTACATTTCCTTTTAGATAAAAAATAAATTGCAAAACTTTTGAACAGATTTTGAAATTCGCCATTTTGTGCTTGCTTACTGTATTTTCTTTTTTCTTTTTCTTTTAATTTATAAAATTTTAATTAACATTGTGTAGTCTTTTATACTCATTACCATAATGTATTATTATTGTTTTTATTTTCTTTGATATCTGGCGTTTACACATTTCTTTCCGGGTCCCGCCCAGGGACCGAAGGTTAGAAATGGTATCATGACACTTTCCACTGCAAAAAAAAAAAAAACAATTACATAGTTAAAGCCCTTCGTAAAGTGTGGGCTGTACTTGTCAGAATAATTCTTTGTATCTCTTTGAGGCATGGACTTCCAGGGATCCCTTCAATTAGTCTACTGGAATCTTTTCCAACCAATCCTAAGGCTCCAACTTCAACAGGGATTGTTGATGTTCCCATGTGCCACATTTTTGAGATTTCTATTTCAAAGTCCTTGTATTTTGACAGCTTTTCTAATATCTCCAAAGATACATTGCAGTCTCCAGGGACTGCCATATCAATTATTATTATTATTATTATTATTATTATTATTATTATTATTATTATTATTATTATTATTTCTTTTGATTGCTGTTGTATACACATTTCCTTCTCGGTCCCATCCAGAAATTCAGAAATTGCTTCATCACATTTTCCACTTATCATTTTTTGTAAAATCAAAAGAAAAAAAACTAACACCACACATTTTACATAGATAAAGCTCTTCGTAGTGTGTGAGCTCTACCTGTGAGTACAATCTTTTGCATTTCTTTTAGGCATGTGCTAGCAGAAATCCCTTCAATCAATCTATCAAAACCTTTTTCCATATCATCATGTACCACATTTTTTTAGAAATGCTGATCAAGATCCTTGTATTTTGATAACCTTTGAAGATCTTCAATTATATATTACAATCTGCTGGGACTATCATGTCAATAAGAATGCACATTCTGTTTTGTGGTCTTTGATCATGATACTACGAGGATTAGCTAAGATTGTTCTCTATGTGGGTATTCTAAAGTCCAACAAAATTGTTACAAATCCTATGTCTGTAAGCGGGTATTATTATTATTATTATTATTAGTAGTAGTAGTAGTAGTAGTAGTATTTACTTTGATTTCTGGTTTGTACACATTGCGTTCTGGGCTCCGCCTAGAGACCTAAGCTTAGAAATGGTATCATGACATTTTCCACTGACTAATTAAAAAAAACAAAAAAACAAACAAAAACACAAACATATTTTACATGGATAAAGCAATTCGTAAGGTGTGGGCTGTACTCGCGAAAACAATTCTTTGAATTTCTTTAAGGCATGGGCTTCTAGGAATCACTTCAATGTCTACTTGAATCCAACAGGGATTGTTAATCTTCCCCTGTGCCACACTTTTGAGATTTCGATTTCAAAGTCCTTGTATTTTGATATCTTTTTGAAGATCTTCAAAGGTGCATTGCAGTCTGCAGGGACTGCCATATCAATAAGGAGTCATTTGTTTTTGTTTGCAGTCTGTAATAATAATGTTTGGGCAGTTAGCTTTGATTGTTCAGTCTGTGTGTATTGTAAAGTCCCATAAAATTGTAACATGTCCTATTTTCGTAACCGGGTCTGGGTGGTATTCATACAAATTTCTAACCGTAGAAGCTGCAGATTTTCCAGTGCAGATATTGGCCATTTCTGTCATGCTGGTTTTATATTCAGTGGGTACCAATACCGTGCAACCCGATACAAGATGGTCAATTGTTTCTGGATATTTATCACAGAATCTGCATTTGGGGCTAACACAATATTTGTGTTTGATAATTGTGTGCTTGATAATTTCTAGTTAACAAGCACTGATCCTGTGCAGCAAGCATAAAACCTTCAGTTTCAGCTTTTAATCCGGCACTACGTAGCCGCCGATGGGTACGGGGTTTATCTAGATCAGCTTGTTTGGTACGGGCAGAGTATTGGCCATGAAGCGGTTTCTCTTGCTATTGTTTCTGTATATGGTCTGTTGCATTTGCCTTTGCTTTATTTTTATGTATTTTGCAGCTTCAGCCGGTGTGTTGTGCTTTACTTGCATGTCTTCACCCATTTGAAACTCCATTTCGAACATGTTTGAAACTCTATTTTGAACTAAGCATAGTTATTCCCCTTATTTAAAAGGATATTGAACCCCCACTACAGATTCTCCCTGCTACTCACCTCTCTTGGCCAGGAAAGTTAACCAAAAAAGTTCGTAATATCTGTCGCTTTGTGTATTCATTTTTACTTTTAATTTAATTAATTTTTAATTGACTCTTCCCATGTTCCCTCTCTCGAACAGTATAGTATTCCTATTTTCAAAATTTATTGCTATTATTAATATTAATATTGTTAAGAAATATTCCGCTTCATTCTTACTGGATTACATTGGTGCTGGACACTTTAGATAAACAGTATTCTGCCTACCTGAGTCATAATGAATGTGACAAGAGTCAATTAACTTCCGGTCTGATTTTTTAGTTGATAGGAGATTGGTTGATTTATTTGTTTAACGTCATATCAACACCTTATGGTCATTTAATGCCGAATTTTTATTATCTTGGCAGCTGGTAAGTAATATAAGTATTATATATGTTATTCTGCTTTCACACATGTATACATGGTAGATGTTACTCAGCATTTCTACATGTTCGTGTGAATATAATTACTAAAGGCGTTGATATGTGTGTTTAATGTTGCATACATTTACTACTTCCAAGCTCCCAAGATAATAAAGCTTCGACATTAAATGACCTGAGGTGTTAATATAGTGTTAAAAAAAAAATCAAATCTCCTACCATATATATATATATATATATATATATATATATATATATATATATATATATATATGGTAAAAATGTAGATAAATGATCATGAAAAAACGTTAATGAAATTATAAGGTTTCGAAAAATTATCCGATAATGCATGAGCTTCATCAGATCGAAGACTGATTTGAACGACTTTTTTTTTAATTCGTCAGTCATTTATCTTGCTTTTCTAGTCACGGCCAGTGCCAGCTTAGGTAAAATATATGATTTCATTATTTTAAATAAACGCACAGATACATACACACGCAATTCCCTTTTTCATCTTATATATATATATATATATATATATATATATATATATATATATATATATATATATATATATATCTTGGCTGGAGGATCTACCGTTCCCACTGTGCGATTTTGGTTTCTTTGCCAAATTGTACTCGTCCGGTGGTATATAATGTAATCACCTTATTATTGCAAGTTACTGGCTACCTGAAGATTGTGTGCAAACACATGAAACTTAAAGTAGTGTCCAGTCATTGCCTACCGGGTTATTGAATTAATATATATATATATATATATATATATATATATAACTGTAATCATTATTTTATAATTACTGCTTATACATATTGCACGCGCAGTACCTGCTCTCAAGGAATTATCTACTCAAGTGATTTTATTTCATTTTTGCCGGCAGCCAACCGCGAAAAATGAATTTAGCCTTAGTATATGGTGGATGATAATGCGGAAATGACAACTACATCTCCTGGATGGGGGTAATAAATATTAAATAAAATATTTAAAAAAAAACGTAAATGTTAAAAATCGTTAACAACGGAAGAACTTGCTCTTAAATCAATCGGTACGTTTCATTTGCAATGTCGACTTCGGTCCCGAACTGCCTGGAACATACCTCTGCCCCAGTAGTTGAGGTCATAGTGTTAAATGGCATGCCACTCCCCACTCTGATCCTTACTCTCGATTCCCCTGGATGATATCTACAGACATACAGCAGCCTTCTTAGAGTGGCGTCTCGACAAAATCGCCCAGTTTCCTGTGCTATAATTCGGTTAATAGGTGTAGATAGGCTCACCTATTGTCCGGAAGCCACTTCTTCCCTATCAATTGAATAGGATAATCCTTTGTTTCCTTTTCATGATATGGTTTACTGGTTCTTTCTTCTAACATTGTCCATAAAGATTTGTCTTAATATTTTGGTGATCAGACTAACCAGTGGCTGCGACTTTCCGTTATAAGGAATCTAGGTTGGCAGTTCGCTGACTGCTGTATTCGATTGATAGTAAGGAGCCCGAACTCTTTGATAGCGTTTAAAGAGGCTGCTCTGTTCAACAGTTGCATAATATCATGCTATTTGTAGGGCCATGTCGCGCATGCGTCGCTGTCCATTCATGTATTTCCAGTGGGTAATCCTGAGGAAACATTATTCTAGGTTGTTTTGCCATTGACGACAGATATTGATAATTATATTGGCCTTTTCCGTTTCTTTTTCTTCTCAAAATAAATATTCTCATGGCATACAGAGTGAAATAAATTAGAAGAAAACCAGTAAACAAACAAATACCTACAACCTCAACTTTTCTTTCTCCAGTCTTCGTGGTATCCGTGCCAACTTCTGCATAATTGAGTCTTTTTCTCTTGGAAAGGTCGCTGGATATCTTTTCACTTTGGAAAACCAAATTAAACTCTTCAATTTGTACCAATGAATTTCCTGTTTCAGGTTATTTTTCACTCTCCCGAAGATATTTCAGCATTTACAAACATGACCTTGGTGTTTACATCCTGGGTAATATTCCAATGGTAAGGTCATTGGCACACAAGTCCCAATACTACTCTTTTATGTCCTTTTGACTTACATTGGTAGAGTCTGTTAGCTGTCTCTTCTTCTTTATTAATCTTTTTTTCTCAGGACTGCAGGATGCTAGATATAGTCTCTGGCAGTATAGCAACGACACTCTCACTTCACCCATCTGCGAACATCTTTGCGTTCAGAGATTTTAATACGCATCTCAAGTGGCTTGAACATTCTAATGTTACTAGATGATACCAGTATCCATAGTTTCAATGTTTCAATTGCTCAATCTCTTACTCAAATCGTAGATTTCCCTACTAGTTTCCTGAGCAAGCCTGAGGAACAAGCTTCTTCAATTGATTTCTTTCTTATCACCCTCCACAAACACTTGCCGAGCATAGCAACACTTTACTCTTGGCAACGCGGATCACTCGGTAGTATTTATTGATATTTCATTCTAGTCATCTATTAGGCAGGAAGTCCTTATTTATAAGACCTCATTCCATTATTAGTATGCTGATTAGGATTCTCACCGTTAATTAATTCGAGACGCTCCTTTGTAACTTTCATGCTGAGTATTGCGGGACTGAGGCTTCCACTTTGGTCAACTCAAGATACTTTCACTCCTCGGAAATCTTCTTCGTGGTGCGCATCAGCCGCTATACCCAACAGGAATAATTATTTTAGACGTTACCAACGTGACAGTTCCTATTCGTAGTTGCACCTAATAAAGTTAAACGTGTCCTCGGAGGGCCTAAGTCATTGTGTACTTAGCGAATGCGGGACACTATTGTATCTAACACCTTTGGCTCTCATGGTTACAGGTAGTTCTCTCTCATGGTTACATGGGTTAAATAAAAGTTCTATATAACACTTCAATCAATTCGAAGTGTTAACATCTCCTGCTGATAAAGCTGACTGTTTCAACTATAAACTCTTCATAAACACTACTCTTGACTCATCTGGAATATTCTGGCCTAACTTCCCACTTAGAACCGAGTCTTTGTTGCGTGATATGCATATAACCATTTCTATGATACACTATTTATATTATTCAGACTATATCCTCATAAGTATCAAAACGTTTCGGCCGTTGTACGCTCCGGCGTTCTCCAGGTGGTTGTAATGTCGAACTGAACCCTTTATTTCGCTCACTGGGGTAGACTTTTCTAGTTCCACATGGCATGTTTAATTAATGTCAGTTATAATTTATCTCCTGTTGTCCAATGCCTTAACCGCGAATTGAACTCACACTCTTTGGGTCCTGTCACTGGATCCAACCAACACTTTTATCCATTGTGCCATGTGTACTAGTGTAAATAGTGTTTACAGTTGAATTGGCTAGATTTAACCTTAAGTCCTATATTAAGAAGTTTCTGATAGCTTCAGGCTTTCGAGTCGACTTTAAATTTCGATAATATAAATGCAATGTCAAACGCTATCTGCCGTCTTCCTCATTAGTCTTCCTTTGTTCCTGCTCCTTAGTAATATTTGTGTTTTCTAAACCTTCCACGCCTTGTGTTTCAGTGGATTTACTGCATTAAATGAGGTAAAGACAAATGCGTTCACTGATGTGCTTTGTGGTGTCACGGGTACGGAGTGTGTCGATGGCCAAGCAAAGTTGAATAGCGCCTTTGAACAGAGATTTTTCTCTGGCTCTTCAAATAGAGAAGTATGCTGAATTTCCTATCCTAACGTAAGCAAAGAAAAATTTTCTAAAAAAACGGATGGATTTGATAATTTGTTAACGCATGTACGAACACTGCCGTAGAGCGCATATTTTTCTCTATTAAGAATTCACGAATATTGAACCCGGTAGACAAAAATAAATATGCTATTTAATGAGTAAACGGAGATTCTATTCAAATCCGATTATCCACTAAAAAAATGTTTGACATGATAAAAATCTGTTGAATAAACAAATAAAAAGCCCATTCCTTGTCTTTCTATATCTATCTATCTATCTATCTATTTATCTATCTTTCTATATCTATCTATCTATCTATTTATCTCTCTCTCTCTCTCTCTCTCTCTCTCTCTATATATATATATATATATATATATATATATATATATATATATATATATATATATATATATATATATATGTGTGTGTGTGTGTCGTCCGAGTCTAAAAACAAACACACAAACACAGTAATTTAAGTACAACACACATACGAAGAAGAAAAAAAGAAAAATACTCAATTCTAAAATTAGACACATATAAACTAGGGGTAAACAAACACGTGGATATTTTAAATCTACATAAATACTTCAACAGTTAAAAATATTTTAAGAAATATTTCTTGAGTTATGGTCAAAAAACCTTTTAAACAACATTTAAGACACTATCATCAGTCTTCCGCCAAATATTCAAACAAAGTCGCATTGCACATCACGTGACATGCACGCTTCACGACAAATGCTGTAAACAAACGCTGTAAACAAACACACAAACACAGTATCTCATTTGATTTCTGAGGAAAGATCTAGGTGGTCTGAAATATTAAATAAATAAATATATACAAAAAACACAGAAATAAATACTTTCATAAAAAAAATCCCAATTTTGTTTCATTTATTTTATCCAGATATTATATTAATATATATATATATATATATATATATATATATATATATATATATATATATATATATATATATATATATTAATAGTAGTACTCGTTTGGAAAACTTTGGATAGCTCAGCTTGCAGTAGAACAAATCAGTACCAGAGGAAAAAATTGAAAATAAAAAAGAAACAAAAACATTAAAAGAAGACGAAACCAATCGTCAATTGCTTAAGTTCCAAGTCCAAAGGAAAAAATCAAACGGACGAGTAGAAAAACGAAAATATATAGTGCTCAATACGCTAAGTAGCGCGATAAACTAGAATAATCCTAAGGAGATAGACATGCCTCGCTAAGTTTCACCTAAACGGATCTTCAGGGCTCACTAAGCCAGTGTGCCGTGAAGATCAGTTTAAATGGGTCTTTAGGATCTGTTCTAGTATATATATATACACACACACATATATATATATATATATATATATATATATATATATATATATATATATATATATATATATATATATATATGTTGAGTCTTGACTCAATGTTGAATCTCGCCTATTGCATGGAATAATAATGCAACACAAAATGTACTTAGAACAAGAATGTATTATAACAAGAAAGTGTACACAATAAGTACATATAGTATTTCTGTATATTCCTGGGAAGACGTTCCTGGAGAATGTGTTGACTAGTCGCAGTCGATCAGAGTCTCTAGTTGGATCTCGTGATTTCACGTTCTTCCTTCTCCCTCGTCTTCCGGTATCAACCATTATTTATATAGTTGGTAGTCACCTATGCAGATTAGGTGGATCCCACCACAACAATATATATATATATATACACATCCATGTAAAATGAGAAAAAATGGATTATAATTACACTGTCTGTAACATTTAAATTAAAAGTGGGCTCAGTACAAAATAGAGCTAAATACATTAAATATATATTACATATATATATATATATATATATATATATATATATATATTAAGACATTTTTATGTTTATACATTCTTTTTATAGATACAAATATTTAAGTAAAATGCCCTGATTATAATAAACAGTATTAATAACATTTACCGGCCTGAATGCTATTATGTCCTAAAACAATTGTATGATGATTGCATCTAGCATGCAACTGACTGTCACCTCTAAGTGTTGACTTCTATGTTCACTTTTATATTTAAACAAGCTTTATCTCTGATATTGAGCACTTTATCCCATAAATATAGCACACTTTAAGACTATACACCTTCATATACATACATACATATATATATATATATATATATATATATATATATATATATATATATATATATATATACATATATATATATATATATATATATATATATATATATATATATATATATATATACACACAAGTATAGGATTGGCGTGTACGGAATAAATTACAATAACCAAAAATACTATTCTTAAAAGATTGCCCAATAGCGAGTAAAGCAAATATAATTTATTCGAAAATTATAATATAGACATGTTATAAAATCACTACAAAATAGCGATTTACTTTCAACAATACTAGTGTTTTATCATGTGATGTTTTGAATAACAAAATGGTTATTTTTGTAGTGATTTTATAGCATGTTTATGTTATAATTTTTGAATAAATTATATATATATATATATATATATATATATATATATATATATATACTAGCAGCATGGCCCGGCGTTGCCCGTGCTTGATCCAAAAATCGTATGATTTATACAGCAATCGCTATCACTTGACTTAAAATATTTTTGCTCTTCTTTGCCTTTAAAGGAGTGCAATTTGCCGTGCTGATGTTGCTACATGCCTTAATTCTTGCCTATCTCACACTGCGAATTTTTTCTAAGCTCTATACTAAACATCAAATCTGTTACGAAACAAGAACTAAACGAAATGAACACAAAACGATCAGCTTTAAAAAAAAGGACTCGTAACTGGAAAAACCGAATGAAAAAAGAATGTTAACAACAAATACTTTTTTTACATCCAACCCAGATCTGCAAAATCATAATCAACGTTGAGTTTAAGCAAGTGAATGAGCCAATTGGAGTAAAGTGCCATGCAGATTTAAATTTTTCCCACTTGTGATGTATGCAGCTATGCTAGCATGCTAGTTAATATAACTATCTATCTATCTATCTATCTATATGTTTATCAATATACTATTGACTAATCATAAATATCAGCTATTATTGAATAATCACATATATCTATGTAAAAATATTCAGTTAAATCTTTATATATCTGTGTCAGTTCATATCTCTCTATCTATCTATCTATCTATATCTGTCTATTCATTATCTATCTATCTATCTTTCAATGTATTATTGTCCATTCATATATATATAAGCTATTATTGAATATTCACATATATCTATGTATATATATTCAGTTAAATCTTTATATATCTGTGTCAGTTCATATCTATCTATCTATCTATTTATCTATCTATCTAAGCACGTTCATGTCAATTCGGTTTTATTTATCAATATACCTATCTGTCTCTTTTTGTTTCCACCACCTTGACTTGAGTGTGCCGAAACACATTTTCTCATAAAACCCACACATTACCCATTCACCCAACCACTCGCACCCGCCGTACACGCATAGAATACACAATCGCAACCATCTTCTGTCTTTGCGCACATTACGGTACTGTCCCGCTTTTCGCGAATCTCTTTCGCTGTATACAAGTGTGCCTATACCTTCTCCTTTGCGGCGAATTGTGCAAATGCAGATCCATAATTATTTTCACAACGCCAACGCGAATTTCCCCCGGGACTAGAACGCATCATCTCGTTTTTGACGTGTGTTCAAAATAAACATTCTCAGCCTCATTCTCAGCACATATTATCCAATTACTGCGGTTACAATATTTAAAAGGTTAAGAGTTCATCTTCCTAAGACACGCAAACAGAAGTCATGTTTAAACTCTGTCTTGTTTGGGAATGATTGGCTGAACCGTAATAAGGTTAAATGCGCCTTCCAGAGAGGAGAGCCTGAAAAATTATGACGCATTCGGACGAATATTTGGAGGAAAAAAGTTACTTTTCTAAAAAAAAAAAAACACCTTAATTGAAATTGAAGCAGGAACAATACTACTACTACTACTACTACTACTACTACTACTACTAATAATAATAATAATAATAATAATAATAATAAGAAGAAGAAGAAGAAGAAGAAGAAGAAGAAGAAGAAGATGAAGAAGAAGAAGAAGAAGAAGGGAAAGAGAGGAAGAGGAAGAAAGGCAAGATAGTGCCTCGACAAATTTTTAACGAACTCCTCTCAAATATAATTTATATTGATAAGTGATTTCAATCATCTTTGGGTGCATTATACTGGTGCACAAAAGTGTTATACTTATAAAATATCTATGTTTGTATGTATGTATATATATATATATATATATATATATATATATATATATTTATATATATATATATATATATATATATATATATATATATTACTGCACATATTTCAATGAACACAGATGGATAGATACAGAGATATATGTGAATATTCAATAAAAGCTAGCTAGATATAAATGGTCAGTATTACATAGATAGATATATAGATAGATAGCTTTGCGCGTTCAATAATAGCTAGGTAGATACGTACGATAAATAATAGACAGATAGATAGATAGATAGATAGATAGATAGATAGAAATGTGTGACTAGTCACTCTAGCCATGCATAAATATTAGATAGATAGCTCGATTAGAGGCAAAAACTGATATATATATATATATATATATATATATATATATATATATATATATATATATATATATATATATATATATATATATATATTGAGAGAGAGAGAGAGAGAGAGAACTGGAGAGAGATACAATTTGAAGAGCATCTACGTTTTTCGTGTTTTTGTAATGAAAAAATACCGGAAAAAGCATGCAAACATTTGAAGAATCAGACTATAAATAAAGGATGACAAGTATTATATTAACGAAAGTAAATTAACATAAATATCATTTCGAGTGCAACAAGAGAAATACATTATAGTCGAAAGAGCTGTCATTCACATTAAAATAAGCGTAAGTGGACCTGCATATACAGTAACGAGTAAATACAAGTGCAAATCCAGTGTTCCATAGGATCAATATTGAATTTTCTCAAACACAGTATAATTTAAAAGAAATCAAATATCTAAATGAAGACATTTTGTACCTCATTTAACCAGCATCGAAAAAAATATACCTGCCCGCTATCAGCATGGCTGATGTTAGATTCCTGGGGAGCCACACACTTCGATTTCTTGGTCTCACTTCTTCTTCTGACTTGAAGTGGAGCGACTACATCGAATCAATAGCTGTATCTACTGCAAGGAAATTTGGTTCACTGTGTCGTGACAGAAAGTTTTTTCCTTGCCAGAGTTCATCTTGCACATTTACAAATCTACCCTTTGTCTGTGCATTGGATTCTGTTGACATATCTGGTCTGGTGTTCCTGCTATTCATCTCGACAAAATCCAAAGAAGGATCTGCAGCCACTTTCTCACCGATGTGATGTGGCTTTCCTCAGTCTTTTCTACAAATATTTTCATGGCAACTGCTCTGACGACCTTTTTTCACCTGATGCCCCGTCTACATGAATTTAAGCGTGGTACTAGATTGGCCTCTACATGCTACACTTTTAATGTTGAAATACTTAAATGTAATCGCCACATCGACTCCAAAATTTTCTTTTTTTGCACTTCCTGTCTGTGGAACTCCCTTCCGTTGACTTGCTTCCCTGATAACTACAATCTTCAAAAATTAAATGCAACGTCAATCGCCATCTTCTATCATCTTGAATCCCGTTTATCTTTTATCCTTTCATCAATCCCCCTATGCACAATCTTTTCTGTTACTTTCATTCTCTGTTACCACCCCCCTTGCGAACTTGTGGCCTTCCCGTCTAGCGTGGGGTGAAATGATTACAAAATATAAGTAAAATAACTGGTAATCCAAAGTCTGGATACCCCTGGTATCTAAGTATATCTATTTGCCCACGCCCGGTATATTTTGTGTTTCTTCAACATCTGGGGATACGGCGCTGGGGATACAATGCGAAAACGCCACTAGACCACTATGGATTATAGTGAGTGAAAAATAAAACTTTAGTAGATTGGATTGAGGTTAGGAAAACAAAACGTACAAGACTACAGCCATTGACGTTGCGTTTAAATTTTTGAAGATAATTTAGAGATGACACTGTCTGTTGGGACAATTATTTCCTCGGTCACATTAGCTTCCTAGACGGTTTCCCAAATGATGCGTGAAGCCATTGGGTGAACCTTTCATATGTTTTTCAGGAACGTCCTTCTTACTGGTGTTATAGAGAAGTCATTTCCCTGACAAATCGACTGTGGTATTGTTCGAACCTGTAGTTAGTGGTCAGAAGGGTAACATTCTGACTATTCGGCCACTAATAATCGCACAGAATTACGTTTTACGTCCCGGACTAATTTCGGCTTACATTTAAGATTTTCTGTAAAAAAGAATTCTATTATTAATTTTTGTTTTTGCCAATATAAGCTTTCTTCAATTCTAATCCTAAAGAGATCAGGGCTCAGACACAAATGAAATATAACTAATCCTTTGAAAGACACTGACCAACAAATATAACCTCCATAATTTTTCGCATCTGAAAATTGATTTAGATATTATAAGCGTATTTTTCGTACCCCACAAAAAAAATAACATTATAAATATATGATTGGATTTTAACTTCATTGGATTTATGTCATAGTTTTCTAAGCACGCGACATTTTAGAATCAATGATTCTTCTTCTATATCTACCGTGTCCCCTCAAGAAATAGCTGATCATGTCTCTCCACAATTTCCTGTCATTTGTAGCACTTAATAACTTTCGTTTTTCTGTTATTTTCCCCAAACTCTGTTCTACCATAAATTTTCTCAAACTTATTTTATTATGTTGCCCCAATATATCCTGTGAGTATCATAATGTCCATCCCTCTACCCACAAAATGTGTCCCCAAAATTTCAACTGGTTTTTCCTGATGTTAAGCATATAAGTTTATTATGTCTTTCTATTTTCTCTAAAACCTCGTAGTTGTTTACATGTTCGGTCCATGGTATCCTCAGCATCCTACTGTAGTACGCCAGTTATGTAGCTTCAACTATCTTCTTTATATTTAAGGCGATTGTCCAGCATTCAATGCCATATTTGAAAACTGATATCACGTTACATTTCGGTACTGTTTTCTCTGGAGTAATGAATTCGGATTGAGGAATCGGAGAGCCGAGTTCGAATTCCAGTCGAATCCATTACATTCACTTACCTTGAGAAAGGTTTGAATCTTCTCCTCCTCCCCAGCTATAGGTAATAAGCCGGACAGTTCTATAGCCTTGGATGGCAATTGGTTGACCGCAGAAATAAATGGCAACCCACTGAGGCAAAAAATCTGACTTGTCAGTCATGTATCAAAGGATATATGATCGCCTAAGCGTGTATCACGCATGGCTTTTCTGTCTCCTAATACTCTTCTTAGCTTCTGGGATGTAGATTTTATTATCCAAATTCGTCTTTGCACTTTCTGTCTTCCGTTAGAACATCTCCAGTATTTTTGTGCTTAATTAATTTTGGTACAGCCGATTTTTCATGCGCATTTTTAACAACCATGCATCGTGTGTTCTTGCAGTTGATGACGGCAAATAGCGATTGACATCATTGTTGTTCGCTTTCCTTCACTACCTTCTGTAGGGGCCTTTGTAGTTGTCTTTCCGTCTCTGCTATCAATACTGTGTCTTCTGCCTATTTTATGTTAAGATTGTGGACACCAAAAATGAAACTTGGAATGACTTCTAATTCTCTCATCATTGTCTCCCTTTGTTGGTTGGATAAATCCGGGAAGAAGACATTTACGTCCCTTTCTATTTATGTATATATGCTGAACTCATTTTCTATCCGTATGCAGGCGGTTTGTTGCCAATTTTGGTCAAAATCGGTGGGATGGATCTCGAGTGAAAAGGTATCACACAGACAGACAGACAGACAAACACACATCCTCTGTTTTTTATATAGAGAGTTTAAGCAAATGTCTCCCCAAAACCTTAATTCAGTGCGTTTTATTACTGTTTTTTATTTAATTATTTATATTTTTCACAAATCATCCAGTCACATTTATCGCGCCTATTTGAACCTCAGGGCTACTTTTCCAATATAAAAAAAAATTTCTGATTAATGTCGGAAATAAGATTTTATCAAGGAAAATGAAATCACCAAACTGAAACTGACTATGAAACTTTCAGATAAATGAATTGGGGCTTCCATTTCTTCCTTTTACTGTTGATGACGTTTGAAATGACAGCCCCAGTCTACTTAATTGCTTCTTCGACTACGCTATGCGCAGATACAAGCAAAAATTTGAAGTGATGGGCAGTGAATATTTAGGCCTTCCGTGACACAAATCTAAATCTACTTGCAGAAAACAGCTTTTCTGCTTTCCCTCTTGATGGCATTGTACAGACAAGGCAGTTTGCTATACTGAAGGCATACGAGGGTTTTTCAAAATGTTATAAGCCTCAGCAAGAAAGAACAGCCATAGCTGAACATTTCTGTAGTGTCAACTACAATTTCTTATAAAAGTACGGAAAAAGTAATTCAGATTTTTATCTTAATTTCAGTGCTGGCGAGGCCCACGGGGAAGTGAGAAGTGTGCGACAAATCTAAAAATGGAGAAAGAGTAGCCCGAGCAGTTATAAATTATCTGAAAAAGAAACGTATGACACCTATGAAAATCCATAAAGACATGTTACAGACACTTCCCTTTCCTATGTAACCGTGAAGAAGTGTGCTGAGCAGTTCACGCAGGGAATGGATAGCACAGAAGATGACTCTCGGTCAGGCCGTCCAAAAAACTCAACCACTCATGAAAACGTTGATGCCCTTCATCGTACGGCTTTAAATGACAGAAATCTTACTATCCGGCTGATAACTAATTCCATAGGCATTAGTTCTGGTTCGATCCATTCTGTTTTAACTGAGATCCCGGGCACGAAAAAGGTGTCTGTATGATGGGTCACAAGTGTTGACACCAGAGCAGAAGCTGCAAATAATTTTCCTTCCCAGAACACGTCTGACTCGCTTCCAGGCTCACCACGGGAATTTCCAGCACAAATTAGAAACTCAAGATGAAACATTAATTGACCACTTCGAACCTGAATCAAAGTTACAAAGGAAACAGTGTAATGACTCCGGTTCTCCACTCCGAAGGATTTCAAGCAGGTAGCGTCTGTTGGCATGGTGATGGCTCCTGTTTTTTTGTTTTTTATTTATTCTGAAGATGTAAGAAAGCGGAAGAAACTTTTAACTGACAGTACTATGCATGGGGTTTAAAATGAAGGAAGTAATCAATTCAAAACCCAGAGGTAAGCTGAAGGTAGGTGTGCTCTTGCTCCAGGATAACTTACCGGTTCACATTGTTCAGATAGATGAAACAGCTAACAGTGGCTTTAAATTGCTACCCCATCCGACTTACGCACCGGACTTAACTTCATCTGAATACTGCCCGTTTCGTAAACTCAAATCTTACCTGCGTAGTCGCCATTTTGGAAACAATAATGAGCTCATATCTGATGTGGAGGAGTTTTGGTGGACCAAGTCGTTACCCTTTTCCGTGATGGGATTGAGACACATCTCTGAACCAAGTGCATTGATTTCTAGGGGGGACTTTATTGAAAAATATTGAAAAAACTCTTTTGTTTTTCAAAATCGTTCTGGATGAGGTTTAGCACTTTTTGAAAGTCCATCGTAAGTATTCAGAGTTGTGATAAAAAGATCTTGAAGAAAAATTCAGCATCCTCTATCAAGTGTTCTTAGAAAGAGGTCTCAAGAGAAAAGTTTCGGATACATAAACTATGATCTCGAATTGGAATGAAAATACTGCTAACACATGCACTGATTCAATCAGGATGTGAATTTAATGAATACGAAACGCTTCAAATCCATCACTGTCTAGATTAGTAATAAAAAAATCAGCTCAGTTTCGTATTCTATCCTAAAAAAAGCAATTTCGAAAGAAATGGATGTATTTTTTTATTTGCTTGCGCAGGATCAAATCCTGCCAGAAAGCGCATGTTTTTAAAAATAAGTTTCTATAAAAAATCTGTTAATTTATTAAATAAAAAATGCATCAGACAACCTCGCTTTATAACGAACAAGTCGATATGAATGGCTGCGTGCCTTATTCAGGAAACTTGAGAGGTAGTACTCGTTCCGAAACTGCTTCTTTGTGTCGACTCGTTCGTTATATATATATATATATATATATATATATATATATATATATATATATATATATATATATATATATATATATATATATATATATATATATGGACTTGTTCGTTATAAAGAAAACTTGTCTGATATATTTTGAAACATGACTCTAGTCTGGGAAAGATGCTTATACACCCACTCACATAAACACACAGACACACACATATATATATACATGTATATATATATATATATATATATATATATATATATATATATATATATATATATATATATATATATATATATATATATAAAAGTGGACATCGAAGTCAGCATTTAGAGGCGACAGTCTGTCTCATGCTAGTGCAATCGTCAGGCGAGTCGCCTGACTATTGCACTAGCATGAAACAGACTGTCGCCTCTAAGTGCTGGCTTCCATGTCCACTTTTATATTTACACATGCTCTATCTCTGATATTGAGCACTTTATCTCATAAATATAGCACACTTTAAGACTATATTTCTTCATATATATATATATATATATATATATATATATATATATATATATATATATATATATATAATGATTTAAATATAAGTATAATATTACCTATTTTATTGTTCAAATAGATACAAAAGTTTCTCGTTTAAGAAAAAAGGGAGGTTTAGGCGCCTTTCGGCCGACACTTGTCCAGAAAAATAATCCTCGGCAGTATAAAAATAAGCGTCGGCAGAATAAAACAAAGAAGTTGATAAAAAACATTATTATCAATTATAATTGATATAATAATTTTTCTTATAGACTTCTTTGTTTTATACTGCCGACGCTTATACTTATGAAGAAGTGTCGGCCGAAAGGCGCCTAAAATCTCCCCCTTTGTTTTTTCTCAAACTTTTGTATCTATGTAAACACTAAAATGGGAAATATGGTCCTTATATTTAAATCAATGTTGATGTAGTGTCGTAATAAAAAGAACCTCTTTATATATATATATATATATATATATATATATATATATATATATATATTCACAATAGCCTCTCGAGGTAGAGAGTTAGACTCTGGTTTTAGATGAGTTTTGCAAAAGTCAGGAAATGGGGATATGCTATAAATGTAACAGTTAATCCTAGTCTTGAAGAGGTCAAGAATGTAGTGATTCGGAAAAGCTGACCGAATTGAACTTACTCTTTACTATTGGAATATGAAGGGAATATATAGCAGATAAGGAATTTAGATGTAGTTTCGCCCACCATAGAAATCATTAAACCAAGAACCCGAGTTCTTAAATAACTCAGATCGATGCTTTCATGTAGATACCATGCATGGCACCAAAATCATTCAGAAATATTTAGACTATTAACTGTATACAACCTCTTTCTCAAATCAATGATTAAATATATCTAAGAAAGTATGAACTCAATATGTCTTAGAGAGGAGTATTCTTCTTCAAATCTCGTAGATATGTGATATAAAATTACAAAGAACTGTAGCAAATAACACAATTTACGTCTCTTGAGATCATTCAAGTGCAACCACAACCAAAGTGGATGGAGCATGTAACTCGAAGCGAAAATTATGACATAATGAAAATGTTGTTATTCCACACTACTTCAAGCAAACGGTTGAGAAGTGATCCTTCAACAATACTGGAAAGAATGATGAAAGTTACTGGTGTTGCAAAACCAATTGTCTCGAAGAAATAATTTTAATGTACATATTTTATAAATTCACAAGGAAAAGTGCAACGTAGATGGCATGAATATATAGACGATCTCTTCCATGAAAAGCAAAGAAATAATACTGCAATACGTAAGAATATATAAGGTTTTTTAATATTAAAATCTGATATCGTCGGAACAATCATAGACGATTTGGAGATCTATAAGGTTACCTAAATAATGGATGAAATATATGACAGTGGTGAAATACTGGAAGCTCTATTATGATATATTGCGCAATTCAGGAAAACGATGCAAATAACGGTAAACTTAATCAGAGAATCGATTTGATGAGCAATATGAATAAATTACTAATTAGTTTTCTAACATAAAATTACTGCAGATGGCTGCCATTTCCTCCTGTGGTAAACAGGTTGACAACCAAGGCTATAACATACAGTCAGTCCTGCTACTCAACCCATGGTTGTGTGGAAGAAGAGATTGATTTATTTAGGAATTCGCTGGAGGAAGTGTACAGTTTTAAATACTTGGTAGCAATCGTCTAAGGATGGCTTCTGAAGCTCGGAAACCCGCACACGGATTGCCGCAGCTGTGGCAGCGACGGACAAATTGGCCTAAATATGGAGGAACAATATCAGCTTTCAAACGAAGTACAGACTGCACAAACCGCTGGTAATCTCCATTCCCCTATATGGATGTGAAACATGGACACTGTTAGCAGAAGCAGCAACAAGGTTCAAGTGCATGACATATCTCTTTGGGAACATAAAACCAATGGGTTTGTGCAGAAAATGGTTGAAAGATTTTGGGGCCTGCAAGAAACTCTTCTCACCTTTGTCAAAGTGATAAAAATGAAGTGGTTTTGAAACGTTACATTGCATGACAGCCTGTGCAAGACCATCATGCAAGGCACCGTCGAAGGTGAATGCAAAAACTCTTTGGACAATGACAAACAATGGATAATTATGACTATACCAGAATTGGTGATGGTTGCTCTTGATAGACTGTTGTTGGGGAGATTCAATATGGCTTCTACATTTGTATCCCCGTCATACGATTACAAGTTTAGATGATGATGATGATGATGATGATGATGATGATGATGATGATTACAACGTCCCAGAGTGGAATTCGAACTTGGCCAGCCGATTATCTACCGTAATTCCCTATGTATAATAGCATTTTTTTCTAATAACTAATAAAGAAACTTAGGGGTGCGTATTATGTACAGCTACAACAAAATCTTCAAAACATTGCCGTTTCATAGGTCGATTTCAGTTGCGAAGTTACTACTCACCACAAACATACCAGAATTTGACGCTAACATTCGGCAGTTACGACCCCATAAGGATGTCAAATACAATCATATGTACCTAACAATAATTACAAACATAAAATAAAATAAGAATTATCATAAAACGAAATTAGAATAATATTATTCTATGTTTAAAACCATTTGTTTGTGAAAAACTACATACAGCTCCGGTAGATTGCACATTTTATCGAACAAAAACAGGTCAATGAGTTTGCACAGTTGGCAAAATATAGGTATTTCCGTTTCCTTTTAGAATCGTGATGATCAGAAATTTTGATAAATATCTTCAATTACAGCTTGAATTCAAAGGCTGGCCGTAATGGAATTGGAGAGGTACAATTTATAGGGTTTGATTACCAAAAAGTTGGTGCATATTATTCGTGGGTAGAAGCATTTTCCCACACTTTCAGCACAATTTTAGGGGAGTGTATTATGGATGAAGGCGTATAATACATGGGGATATACGACAATTCCGAGGCGTTATCCATTACCCCACACTGCACAACGCGACGAAGCCGTCTATATATAATTTAGATATATAATGAAAGAAATAATTCAACTAGAAATGTAGTTATTGGTAGCAACAGACTAAAGTGGCGAGGCAAACCATTTTGTATCCGAAGTAGTAAAAAATAATATCCGAAGTTCCAACTGATTCATTGAAAGGGTTACTTCCCTTTGGAGCGCCCAGCTGATAGAACCATATTTGCAAGAGAACGGAAGTACATTTCTTCTCTTCTAATTATCGCGAAATATTCCCCAGACATTTTTAAGGTGCCAAATTAGCCAATTAAATTTTAACAAATATGGATTCGGTAAATTATTTCGTTCCTTTCACTTCTTTATCGCCACCACTATATTTTCCTTTATAATTTTAATTTTTACTCTGCTGCAGATGACTAAGATATAATTAAACCATACCGAGTCTCAGAGGAGAATGGTCATAGGTAGAGTATGAGGCAAGAGAAATTCAAGTAAAGAGTTTCTGGTTCCGATGGAAGGAAAGACGCCTCATTGTTATTTTTTCAGAAGTTTACACCATTTTTAAGATGTAATCCTATTTTATTTCATCTCAAGTCTGTTTAAGATATTTCAGTATAAAGATCTTGATTGTTCACGTTATTATACTAAGACGGAAAATAACCCTACCATTCATCCATCCTTTGAAAATTGCTGCAACATATGGTCTGTGGCTCCTACTATATACGAGGGTCATTCAATAAATAAGGTGAATTTTTCTGTATAAGGATTTCTAATACAGATAGAAGCTTACTTTTTTTAAAATTTTTCAACGTAGTCTCCCAGCACTATCACACACTTTTTCCATCTGTGCAAAAGCTTCCGTATTCCCTCAGCGTAAAAATCTTTGGACTGAGTCGCTCACAACACTTTTGACTCCATCGTCACTTTTAAACTTCGTGCCTCTCGTGAACGCTTTCAAGGGAACAAACAGGTGAAAGTCTGAAGGGGCAAGGTCTGGGCTGTAAGGGGGATGAGGGAGCAGTTCCCAGCCCAGCTCGTTGATGGTCTGCACCGTTTGGGTTGCTGTGTGAGGCCTTGCGTTGTCATGATGCAAGATGACTCCTTCTGACTGATGACCTCTGCGTTTGTCCCAACAGATAAGCTCAAAGTCCTTGCAATGTCATCCACTGTCACCCTTCTGTCAGACTGAATGAGGTCATTGACTGATTCGATCACCTCAGGAGACCTCACTTCTGTAGGCCTCCCAGGCCTGTCTTCATCCTCAACACTGCTCCGTCCTTCTTTAAACAATCTAGCCGACTTGTAGACATTTATTTGGCTGAAACATGTGGCACCATACACATTTGACATTCCCCTATGAATTTCAACTTGTTTGCACCCTTCACCAACCAAAAACTTGATAACTGACCGCTGTTCAATCCTGGAGCATGCTTCTTGGTCGGCCATCTTTGTTAATCGGCAAAACTCTCAACGTTTTTTTTTAATCTGCAAAAGAAATTAAATCCTTGTGAAAAAGAAGTAAAACAAAAAGAAATAAAGAAGAGTAAAATTCTATCTGTATTAGAAGTCCTTATACCGAAAACTCACCTTATTTATTGAATGACTATCGTATTTAGAGATACTTGGTAAAGTTGAAAGACGAATCTGCAATCTCAATGATGCTGACCTGGCATCTCGTCTTCATTTACGTTTCAAGCGCCTTAATGTGTCATCACTGCTGTTTTCTGTTAATCCATTCATGGTAATTATTGCTATGACCTTTCTCTCTATTTCACCTATTGAACTTAAGCGCAGTACTAGATAGACAGCAAGCTCTAATCATTTTACAGTTCAAATGGCTATATGTCACCGTAAGTTCTATGCTAACAGTTTCTTCTCTCGCACTTATCGCCTCTGGACGACTCTTTTGGCTTCGTGCGTTCCTCTCAACTTTGACCTTTAAATAATTTAAATGCAATGTTAATTATTACCCTCTGCTTATTAGGTCTTGTTCTTTTATTGTCTTCTCTTCTTAATAATATATTTGTCTCTTATTATCTGACATTCAGTAACCCCTCGAGTTTTAGTGGCTTTATTGCCTTGCTTGGGAAGAAATGATTAATGTATATTAATATGTTAATATACTAATGTATTTGCGCGAAATTGAATATAACAGAGCGAACTGGCATTGAAATTCAGCTCTCCGATTAACAATTCAGAGCGAAAGCCGTCACCTGCATCTGCATCAGGTATATATACATCCATCCATCCATACATACATACACACACACATATATATATATATATATATATCTATATATATATATATATATATATATATATATATATATATATAGTTTTAAGGCGTGCTATATTTATGGAATAGTGCTCAATATCAGAGATAGAGCGTATGTAAATATAAATATAAAAGTGAACATTGAAGTCAACATTCAGAGGCGACAGACTGTTTCATGTTGGACGCAAATACGAATAAAATAAATAGTAAGGGAATAATTCGTTTTGATTCAATTAATTTGAACAAGGTTATAGATATGGAAGATAGATTTCGCAGAATACGCATGAACCGACTTTCTTAGTTGTTGCCAGTTGGATTCAGTATAATCTTTCCACTTCATGTCGACTGAATACTTTATCCCAATAAGGCGCAACGAGTTCTTTCCCGGAGGTTAGAATGAGCCACGTTGAGGGAAGCGAAATTTAATTTTCTTGGTAGCATTAGTAATTTCTTAGCGAAAAATGTGTTGCTTGTAATACTTTTTTTCTAAAAAAAAAACGTATTGGTGGTAATTTTTGTACTATGAAAATTTATTGCTGACATTTTCATACTGTTTTGTCCCCAGTTTGTAGTATCACTATCTTCCAATAGCTAGCACCATAACCATGCTACCACACCATATTGAGTGGACTTGACAACAACAGAAATTATGAGGTAGTTCCCCGCTCGTCACAACATCTTGATCACAGGAATTACAAGGACAATTAGAAACTCTTTATAATTTCAAATGTTTCAGTCTTTGTTTAGCTCCAGCAGAAATGTTCTAAGTGGAATCATGCAGAGTAATTTTTAATTCTATGTCGTTTTGTTTTCATTGTTTGTGTAGACGTCCCATGTATATTTTATGGCGTTAATATTAATATATCAGTTATTAAATTCTGTTTTGGTTTTATTGTATTGCAGAAATTAGGAGTACGTTTTATGGCGTTAGTGTATATGTATGCATCCATTTTTAAATTATGTTTTTTTCTCATTCGTTGTGTCGGAGCTGTGACTATGCCACATTAATTATATATATATATATATATATATATATATATATATATATATATATATATATATATATATATATATATATATATATAAAGAAAAACAGAGCACTTTAAGGCTCCATTCTAATAATTTATTTCACCAGAGCCCGTTTATGTAATTTAAAGTTAAATTACATAAACTTAATACTACCCGTCAAAAGTGTGAATTTTCATTTCATTTTTCGTTTCACCTTTTGGAAGTGATGTCTGATGATCCAGCGTCCTTTAAAAGGGCTATGGTGAAATAAATTATTACAATGGATCCTTAAAGTGGTCTGTTTTTCTTTAAATTATTAGCTCTGAATTTACATTGAGCTCTCAGGATTTCATCATCCTTGGGACTACCCATACGGATTACCAAGTTTTTCCTAACTTAACTATATATATATATATATATATATATATATATATATATATATATATATATATATATATATATATATGTGTGTGTGTGTGTGTGTGTGTGTGTGTGTGTCAGCGTAGATTATGCGTGTTTTCGTGAACACATTTTTCTGGTGTTTAATATTTGCACATAGGTTTTACTGAAATTGAATTAATCAGATTAAAAACAATGTTACTTATGCATTTAGGGGAATTAGAAAATTGAGATTTTGCTTCAAATATAACTTCTACTTTCCAACTAATTCAAAATATTGATTTCAGTCTGTAAAATTTAGAAAAAGGCGAAGCTTTTGTTGCAAGATCAATTAATCTTTCCCGTCTTTGTCTATTGCAAGGTATATTAAGTAATTTAAGTGGATCATTTTGAATTGGCAAAAGAGAACTTTTATATAGTTCTTTAAAGTAAATGTAGCGGGTTTATATACAAATATATATTCTACTATATTTTGCAGTATTTAATTTAAGTCATAATTAAATACATTTATCAAAAAATATGATCTGTAGAATGAAAGGACCGGGTTACTTCTGCAGCTTTCCCATGAATGAAATTCAAGTTATTTATTTATTAGGGTACACGTACCGTAAAAAATGATGACAATTTTTAGAAGGTTTTAAAGAGAGATGCAATGAAACAAGACCCCTATAACAATGTAGTTAGTTTCTTTAAAGCGGAGATAAATTATTTACAACTACACTCTTGTGCAAATTAATTGAAAGGTAGAATTTCGTTAATCTTTACATTATTTTGTATTTTTCCAAGGGCACATGTTAGTACTTCGTATGTCACTTCCACGAAGTCGTTCCTTGCAGATTGAACAAGGAATCTTGATTGGATTTAAATCAGGAGAGTTTCTGAGCCAGTCGATAGTATTTTGGTATGAGCAATGGTAAGGCTTACCAGTGTGCTAGTGCAGCGTTAAAATCTTCGTCCGTTTACTCAGAGTAACGTCCAATGCAAACAATTGCCGTAGGACAACTAATTGAGAGTCGAGACAGTAGTGTCGGGACGTGATGAAAATCTCAAGCAATCACGGGTGACGCAAAAGTTTTCAAGACCAAAAAAATGTCATCATATAGATTGGAAATAGATACATATTACTGCATACTACTGCCAATGATCTTGTATGAGGAAAAAATATAAATAGATTGCACCCTGTCACTCCAGTGGGTCTAAAACTGACTGTATGATGAAAGAAATGAAACTAACGCGGTTTTTTCAATTACTTTGCGCAAGCGTGTAAAATAGAGGTCACTGTACCGTTTCATTCATCCGTTCTCTTTATATTTTTCTGACTTTGAAAGCAACCTATTATTCATTGATTATTATTGTTATTATATAAATATCTTTCCCTGTATCTTTTCATGTAAAAAAAAAGTTTAATATAACAGTGGAATTAAACTATCTCTCGGAAGATAAAGACTAACAAAAGACAGACAACAACGGCGATGTAAAAATCAATTCCATGATAAAGCTAATGCAAAAAAATACTTAATAGATAAATGTATCTGAGTGTCTCACATAAAAGGCTAGAATAAATAGGACTGTAATCTAACAAATGTAAGATTAAATAGACTGATTAATTAAACGGTGCATTTTGATTTTTAAGTGATTTTGTATAAATTCAGATAAATATTTTATTAAAACGACGAATGGAAGTAATCACTCAGAAATGTACTAACTTAAATTTTATGTACATCTCTTCCCAATCCAGATGGGACAGGAAATATATAAATAAATATACATTGACAATTATTATATGGTTTGATTTGTATAGATTATTAAACCGACTAAAATAATTAAACACACATAAAGTTAATAACTTAACTTGCTTTCCCAATACAGACGTGAAATGTCGGCCGAAATGCAAATGGAATTTTTATAAATCGCAAAGCCAATAATATAAAAAAAATCTGAAAAATGTTTTTGTAAACATGTAAGGTCTTAATCGGACATATTGAAAAGTCAATCACAAAGAAAATTCTTTGATTTCAATGACATAAAAATAACTTATAAACACAATGTAGGTTATCACAAAAATTATTGTTTTGAATAAGTAACCGATCGCGGGGCGATTGTCGTCAGGATATAGAAAAGAATTATTTACCAAATTTGTTATCAAAGAATGTATTGTTTTTAAATGACTAGCCAATTGTTTGAAGTTAGGCATCGTTTCTCCAAATTTGGAGAAATTATTTAATTGATATAAATATTAATGAGACCTGGGGTACGGTGGAAGTCGGGCGGAATGCATATTAATAAAGCGCTTAAGTGACCCAACAGTTGGAGCGAGAGTTGGCAAGAGACGCAGAAGCAACGAGACAGCAGAAGACAAAGCAGTTGCTGAATCCCACGTTACCTGCTGCCGAGAGAATTCCCGACCGACATCTTTCTTTTGTGACTGAACCTGCTCCAAGTCTTTGAGGTAAAAGAACTGTACAGTAGATTGTTTAAGAGGAAGGCTTAGTTTTGTTGTATCAAAATCTATATAAACCTATTGAAAATTAAGCCGGAAGCATTCTTCGTTATTTTATGTTGTCTTTATTCTCGCCAGCGGAAGCGTTTTTTGTCAGATGATTCAACGAAGTGGAAAGCAGATTACCATCAGTTGATCAACGGCAGTACTGACCAGCGTGGGAACAACCCTGGATATAGCCTGGTTGGTCGTGATATAATTTGTGACCAATCACCAGGATAAGAACATGTGTACTATAATTAATGCTGTGGTTATAGGGGCGAACCAGGAAAAGTCAATAGAAATTTAAATGTCAACCTAAAGACACGAAACAGCGCGATAAAACCTAGAAGAGTGAAGAACTTCAATTCGATGAAGGAGTAGAACAATCGGACTTTAGTTATTTTTATTATATGGTTCTAAAATTCCCTGGATATCTTTTCTGCCAAGTTGGAACGACGACAGGACAAGTCAAATGATAAGTAAGAGACATTTTGCTTTCCAATGTTTCTCTCGTGATAATTCTTCCACCAGGTAAATAGAATTGTTTTTGTAACTGGATTTTGGCGGATTGTTCCCGATGCCCGTATGACAGTGAGCTAGGCAGATAAAATGAGTGTATATGGATAGGCTGATGGGGCCAATCGCTCTATAAGATGGAAATGAGGCAAACAAACCTCAGCTATCAAATAAATTTAAAACACCATTGGTGGATCAGCGTATAAACTGGACCTGGGAGAATTAAAGAACTGGTTAACGGCAACAGCGAAGAAACAGCTAATCTACGAGCTGTCAGAAGTAGAGACGGCATTGTTGGCATATGATGCAGCTAAGGGGCCGGTCTCCGAGTTAATAGGGGGTCACCTAGCGATTGACCCATTATTAACGTGGGCTGATCTAGAGAATCTGATGATAACAGAATATGCAAATGAGGGAACGACAATAGAGTCCGTGAGGGGACTCACGAAGCTCAGAAAGGCAAGAGACAAGATAAGAAAGAAATTTGAAGCAAAATCGACGTAATTGTCCACCATAGCTTTCCCCGAAGTAATAAGGAAGAATGTCGCCATTCAGGTATAGACCGCGGATTTATTCGTGGATGCGCTGGAAAAAGAATGCATCAGGCACAGCGTGTTTAAGGAGGCCACAATTAAGTTGCCAGTGGCTATAGATCTGGATTGTCCGACAAATTGTGGACTGCTCCCGAATTGTGATGAGCCAAAATGCACTACGTGTGACCAGAACGGACATCGGATCAAGTTGTGTGGAATCAAGAAAAAGAGACTCACAATAACCCCCGTCACCAGACTCGCACATGGACAAAAAGTAAGAGGAAGGGTGGTCCCTAAAAATAAGAGGGATATTTTGCTACCAAATGCCCCAGAAGTAGGTGCTGGTTCTGAAAGGAACTAGGGCACCTGAGGAGAAGTTGTCCCTTTAGATATAGGAATAGCAAACCTCGGAAAGGTTATCTGAGGACACCATGAAATAGAGATAGATGGTCGGGAACACCGTACTACAAAGCTAACGAGGGGGGTATTGTTGCCGGCACCCATGTTTGGATGGCTAAGCAGACATTATCCCAGAACAAAGAGTAGCTAGTGTGTTTTCATTATTCACACAAGTAGGGGAACTTAAAAAGGAAAAGCAATGAGGGCCTTCATAGACATGTGGGTGTCTGTATCTCTAATAAGTGAGGATCGGAACAAATGTTTGTGGCTGTCGGGTTGGTTCAGAAAACGTGATATCGAAATTAGCCAGACAGACGGGAAGGCGAAGACTATACTGGGGGTGATGAGTCTCCCAGTGAAGATACGTGGGAAGAATAGTGTCCACAACTTGTATGTGACCACGGATCTCTGCGGAGAGATGATTTCGGGTGAAGAGAGATTGCGTTGAAATAAAGCCCAAATAAAATTTAACACTGCAGTCTTGATAGCCAATGGTGTGGTGACGGCATTGGAGAGGCCTCTGATAAGCCATTGTCAGTAATAGTTGAAAATTACATAAAGCTATCTACTAGTGCAGATAAAGATGTCAGATAAAGGCAGGCTAGTAACAAAAAGAAAATTGGGGAAGATAATTTGTCAAATAAAACCTGCAGAGAAATATGTCCCTGAAGAAGAAGTGACTTTGTATGAAATAGTGGTGGAAGCAGCAGAGATAGTAGTTGTAATGTTGTCCAATCTGGCCAACAAGACGGCAAAAATAATGAAAGGGGAAAATGTAAGAAAGGGCTCTAGCAATACGATCCATAAAGCGGGTAAGATATGACAAGTAGAAGAAGATGGGGCGGAATCAGGTAGAAGTAGAAAAAGAAATAATAGCTCCTGAGAATTTTAAGGCCAGTATAGAACGATTAGTATGAGTGAACCGTGATGTGTTGGCTAATTCTGACTAAGAATTGGAAAAGACCCACGAAGTAAAAGTTCGGATCGATACCGACGATCAAGCATCAATCAAACTAAACCATATAAGATACCAATTCATAAGAGACCACTGGTGTAGGAGGTGGCTAAGGAAAGGCTAGATTCAAGAATGATTAAGAGGTCCGACTCATCTAGGAGTATCCCAGGAGTATTGCTGGATGAGAAGGATGACGGGGGAAACAGACTGTGTGTCGATTTTAGAAAGTTGAATACTGTTTCAAAACTACTGGCAATGTCCTTTAAGTTGATAGGTGGCATCTTGAACCTTCTGAGAAAATCTAAGTATTGCTCAATGATAGATTTGAGCTCAGGCTATTGGTACGTAGCCCTCGATGAGACAAATCGTGAAAATGTCGCGTTTGCGTACCATATGGGGTTATATCACTTTTTATGGTCATGTCATTTGGATTGTCCAATGACCCTAGTCGTTTCCAGCGGCTGCTGTCATTAGTGTTGATCAAAATGGAAGGCCTTGCTATTGCCTATGTGGATGATATTTTGGTTTCCTCCGACACAGTCAATGAGCATTTTGACATCTTGAGACTGGTGTGAGGACAGTTAAGGTGATATGGATTGAAGTTGACATTACCATAGTGTCAGTTCCTGAAAGAGGAGACAAATCATCTGTGATATGTTATGAGTGGGGGCAGGATTAAGCCCAACTTGAACAAGGTAGAGGTTCTTAGAGAAATTCCTGGGCAAAAATAGTCAGGCAGTTTTTTTTGTTTTTTTTGTTTTTTTTAAGCGTATCACCCCAAGCAAGGCCGGTGGCCACTATCACGCATGGGGTTACAGAAGGGTTGGAGGAAGAGCAGATAGGAGTAGTAAAGGAAGGGATGTGGAGAAAGAGAAGGACGGAGGGTCGATCAAGGCAGGGGGGTTACGGAAGATATAGAGCGAGAGCAGATAGGAATGAAAGATGCCAGGAAGAGGAGAAGGGAAGTGGATAGATCAAGGCAATTGGAGATGACGATTGACGCTACACTTAAACCGTTGGAGATTGTATTTGTCAGGGAAACAGTAATAGGGAAGGGAGTTCCATAGGCGAGATGTGCGAGACATGAAGTAGAAAAGACGTCTACACCTAACAGTTTCAACGGTGAAGGGGTGGGAACGGGATGCCAGCCTCGTAGGACGCTTAAATTCACGAGGCTTAGAGACAAGCGAAAGCAACTCCTCGGAGCAATTATCGTGGAAGTACTTGTAGAAAAGGCAGAGCGATGCAACATCGCGTCTGTGAGAGAGCGACTGCAGACGAGATGACAGATCAGGGCCAATCACATTGCATATCCGTCTCTGGATCTTATCAAGAACCCTGAGGCAACACGCAGGGGCCCCAGACCATAAATGGCAGCAATACTCCATGCAAGGGAGTTCATAGAAGTCATAGGCTATTACCGATGGTCCACCCCAGTATTTTCTAGCTGACTACTCCTATGATAAGCCTTGACCTAAAATGTGCTAGGTTTAAGTAGACAGACAACTCCAGAGAGCATTTGACAGCCTGAGGGAACAGATGACTGCGATACCTTTATTGATGTACCCAGGATTTAGCAAGCCGATGATACTCTACACAGGTGTTAGTGGCTTATTTAGATGATCAGTGTATTGGAGCAATCCTTACCCTGCCTTACCAGGACAGGAATGGCTCAGTGCCCGGTGTACGGAAGGAAGTACCGGTATACTTCATATTCAATAGACTCTCTGAAAGGCTGCCCAGTGATACAGAATGAGATATACGCTATTATTTAAACCTTGCAGAAATTAGATTACTACATGAATGAGGCAGTATTTACTATCAAGACTGACCACAAGCCACTCCAATACCTACTGGAAGATGAATGGACTAGCAAAAATATCCATCAAAGAAACTGAAGTTGAGCGGGCACAAATGTACGATAGAGTACCGAGACGGTAGGGATAATACATGCGCGGATTTGCTGTCGAGAATTCCAAAACAGTTGGAGACAAAATCCGTAAGGGTTAGAGCCAGGAGAAGATGATGAGGCCTCCAAATACCGGTAACCAATTCCAAAAGATTAAAGGACGCCCTTTGTTAGATACTGAGACAGAAGTTATGACTGATCCTCACTGGAAAGAAGCAATAAGGGAGCTTCAGGAGGACAGTGAAAGAGCTGCCCTTAGAGCAAAAATAATAACTGGGAATATCTGTAAGTATGCAGTGTGGGACGAAATTCTATAATACCAGTCATGAAAAATAAAGTGGTAACGCTCAGATTGCATGTGCCTATAGGACTGAGAGCCGAAATATTAAAGCAGTGTTATGAGAAACTGGCTCACATGGGGATCAATAAAACTTGTGATCAGGTAAAGGGAACCTATTATTGGCCTAAGCTATATAAAGAATTTATATACAAGGCTGTGTGTTGAGAAATTGAGTACTGATGTTCCAGGACCATATGGTGAGACTGTTGACCATGTTCACCATAGTCTATGAATATAGAATCCAGCGCAGTACGTAATCTGTAATCTGTAAACACTCACGAGTAAGACACTCTACTAAATCTGACTATATAGCCAATACCACCAGCAGCTGTTCCGTAATTCTTCAGTTTACGATATCAAAGGCTGGCAGTGAATATTCCGGAAAAAAACATGGCCGCCTTTATACACGTTGAATTGAATGTTTTGAGCCTTCTGATTGGCTGACCTTCTATTGGTGAACTATAAAATGAGTCAGCTTATTTTGGCTGGCTCACTAGTACATCAAGGTACCCAAAAACTCCAACAGAGACCTCAAGGGGAAATCTATACATCGCAAGTGTTGTAGATTGGCTGACGGTTCGGTCTGGGGCATATGCAATACCTGACAAAACGCCGAAACAATGCCTGACTTGATACTGGCGGATATATGTCCTCACTATGAGGCCCAGTACAACTGGTTTGAGACAACGGACCAGATAATGTAATTAAGATAATGACCGAAGCCTTGACGAACCTGAATAAAATACATGTGATCACTTCCCCATGCCATCCACAGAGTAATGCGAAAGTATAAAGATTTCATCGGAACTTGGGTTATATATTGGTGAAATTGGCAGGGGATAACAAGTATTGGGATCTGTATTTCACACAGGCCTTGGTGACAGTGATGTCTATCACGAATGAGACTTCTAACTTCATTATGTCCGTACTCTATGCTGTTCAGACGAGACGTGGTTTTGCCAGTAGATAACCTCTTAAAACCTCGCAAAAAGTACACGAAGGAAAACCAACACAGATTGATAATAGAACAGCAAGATAAGTTGTTTACTCAGGCTTGAAAGAGAACAAAAATGGCACAACAGATATGAATGAGAGGGTGAGCAAAAGAGAAAGAAGTTAGAGTTTGGGGTTGGAGATCCCGTGTTCTCCAACTTTCACCTGAGGGAAGGAAAACTGGAGCAAAGGTGAGAACCTTATTATAGAATGTCCGTTGTCATCTGGGACCAAAGAAAGAAAGGCTCATGCCAACGATCTGAAATTGGCTGAAGTAGATGATTGGGAAGGAACCGAACCAAAGAGCAGGAATGAATGGATGGGGAAAGCAGCCCTCGTGGAACCAGAAGAAATGGAAACAGATGAAAACTCTGAGTAAGAAGAAGAAAGAGAAGTAGATCAACAGCCAGAAGAAATGTCTATAAGAAAAGCGAGAAATCCGCCAAGGAATCAGCGGAAGACTAAGACCCAAGTGAGGAAGTATAGGTCCTGTTTCGCAATCTCCCGAAGAGAAGGATGACCTAGGTGATTGGGAAGAGGAGGATGAAATCTCTCTCTCTCTCTCTCTCTCTCTCTCTCTCTCTCTCTCTCTCTCTCTCTCTCTCAACTGAAAAGAAACGATTCAGGGAAGAAAATAGACCATAGGCTGACACAGAGTTATTACTTATTCAAAGATTGACAAGGGTGGGAATATCTGAATTCCAATAAAGAGGAAATACAAGTGAGAACAATGGGATGGATGGATTCAATGTCGGTGCGCAACGACGTCGAGTCCATTAGAAACGCCCATCCAGTAATTAACAGTAGAAGTTAGTTGGAGAGGACGGAGGTGTGGCTAGCATGTCATAAGGCGCGGTCAAATTTACTTATGGGTGCTGTCGCTGGTCTGCATGGGACACGCTCATGTCCGGCGGTTGCATCGGGGCGAAAGCACCGCATCTCGGTCTGAAACCAATTAGACCTGCCGGAAGTTTATCAGCAACAAAATAAGTTGAAATTGAAAAAAAAACAAAAAAAAGGGAATAACAGGTGGGAAGATTCTAAATAAATGTTAATGTGTACAAGCACAGAATAGTCGTCAGAATAAAATAGGGAATCTTATTACACTTGCAGGAATGGCTGGCATGACGAGGCTGATAGTCCTGGTAACGATGGTAGAGGTATTGCCTTAGAAGCACAGCCAAAATACGATTTTGAGAAAGACGAGAGAAGTGACAGGAACGCAATCGAAATGTTTATTCACTTTCATGATAGATTTGAATCCCTGCAAATAGTTGTTAAATAGTTTGTGGAGTGAAATATTTCACTTGAGGCTAGCCAAAATGAAGGCAGTGGAGAATTGTATCAAAGAGGAACACTATTCCCAAGAGCTGGAGATTTACATAATGGAGTCTCGATAGAAATATGAAAAATTATTTAGAAGGGACCGAACTGTTTCAGACAATAAGGAAAAGAGCGCTAATCCTCATTGTTTAAAAGGCGTTAAGCAGAAGTTAAAATTATAAAGAAAAACCTGGTAGGAGAGGAAAAGGATAAGATAATTTTAGACCAGGTGGCACAAGGATGTATATTGATACTGAATGTGACAATCTTAGAACTGGTTGAAAGCAGAATAAGTAAAAATGGGTTAATAAGTGATATGCAAAAAAATGTGACAAAAGGTAGCCAATATCTATGAGGCCATGGCTATGGACTTACAGTTGTTAAACGATATCATGCAGAAGTATTTTTAATTAATTATAATTCTTAATAAGCTAAGTTTTATGATGTCAACGAAAACTCATTGCTACTTTTGTAATACCAACGGATACTCGTTGTCATTTTCGTAATTCTCCTTGTAGTAGAGACTTTTTAATCGCCGATACAAATATAGTAACGCCGTTGAACAATACTGGTGTCAGACGCCGTCGAATAGCACTCGCACTAATAGTACTTGCTCGATAATACTCGCGCGTAAAGTAACCACCGAATAATAGTCCGAATAGAGAAATAGTATATTGAATAGTATAAAAAACAGCGGTCTGTATAGTAATAGAGGATAGAGTAGAAATAACGATCACTTAGACGCCAAGCTAATACCTACTAATGCGTTTCCTCTATGGTCATGTGGTCTACTTACTTCAATAATGGGATCGCCTGTGTTTGCTCACTGGCGATCTATGTTCAAACTCAAGTGTCAGCAGCGACACTTTATTCCTGTATAACAGTACGCCATTCTAGTCAATCCGTGAATATTTTGTTCGTGCATGTCAGAACTCAGCCGAACTTTGGTCACATGAAGTAGTTGCTGTTGAAAATACTAAACGACTTACCTTGAGATTGTCAGTGGACCGCACCGAAGAATTTTGGAAGTCCTATATTTTTACTAGAAGATAACAACCAGTTGGTTTTAATCGCCCAACGATTGTTAGACAGGGAAAGTAATTTTGAGAAATATCATTTTCTAACCCGGCGCAGCACAGGGACCGAGGGTGGGGGCGGTGGTAAAATATCAAACTGAAGATGGATTTAAATTCAGCAAGAACGGAAGTTATGTGACGGTGAATCACAGGTGGTGCGTGCTTGAATTAGTTTAAGAGAGATAAATATGGAATGAAGGAAAGTTGCAGAGTGAGTGTTTGGGGAAATACAGTATTACCACAAGCTATCAGTATATCAAATGGGGGTTAGGCAATGGCCATCTTGAGTTAGATGGATTTGTCTGGTGTATATTTGGAAGTTCCGCTGGAGCAATAAGTATAGAACCACTATTGGCCTTGATAGTTTTACCCCTGGAATGTTCGGCATTTCAAGTATCAATCTTCCTACCTCCATGTTATCAGACCAAAGAGAAATATGAGATTGAAAGACTCATTGGTGAAATTAATCGAAATAAGAGTTGAATAATTGGACAGAGATATGGGAACCAGTGGTAGAGAAATTCCCTGAAGGCAATTCCAAAGTTATTAAGGAAGGTATAGAGATTTAGTCAGGACCAATTAAAAGACAAATTGAGTGCCATGGGAAAAGGGAATGCAATAAAGGGAGAAAATTTAAGGATCATAATGACTTTGTCAGCTACATTAGGTATCTTAGTAGCTATAGTAGCAATTGCTGCAATACTGACAGTAATATGGGAACTGGAAAAGCCTCGTAAAACATCGAATAATACACAGGTATTGGCAAGTTTGTATCAAATAGGAAATGGGACGTTTACTTAATGTTCTGTACCCAAGCAGATTGAATCCAGATGAGGAAGAGACCGATGTGAATGCATTGGGAGAACAGGAAGTAGAATTGACACCTGTTAAACAACAATACCTCTGTACAGTATTTACATTAGTCGGACTATTGTCCTCATCTTTGTCGCCATATTTGTCACAACGTTTCGGCCGTTGTACGCTCCGGCCTTCTTCAAGGACACATGGCACAGTGGATAAAGGCGTTGGTTAGATCCAGTGACAGACCCAAAGAGTGTGAGTTCAATACCCGGTTAAGGCAGTGGAGAACTTTCAGAGGGAAAATTAGCAGGAGATAACTGATAACTGACATCTATCAAACATGGCTCGTGGAACTAGAACAGTCTAACCCAGTGATCGGAATAAAGGGTTCAGTTCGAAATTCCAACCACCTGAAAAAGGCCGGAGAGTACAACGGCCGAAACGTTGTGATAAATATGGCAACAAAGATGAGGACAATAGTCCGACTAATGTAAATACTGGACATAATACCTCATCTCAGAAATATAGACAAACAATACCTCTGTGGTGAGGGGAAAATCGACCAAAAAAACTAACCATAAAAACCGGTCAAGGGTTACAATTCCGAACCCAATGTAAATATTTATACTAATAGAGCAAAAAGGAAGGATAAACTTTTTTATTCCACTGCATGTTTAGTGGAATGAACTCTGCATGAATAACTCTTCTTGTTTTCATTATTATTTGGGTCGGGGACATTTTCAAGTAAATGACAGAAAATCTGTTTCCCTGTTTATCTGAAACTTCGTCGTTTTCACATATGTTCAGTCCATGGTATACTTAGCATCCTTCTGTAGATCTACATTTCCTTTTCCTGAATTTCATCTGTGATGTGATGGTTCAACATTCTCTGTCATGCAGGAGTACCAATATTATATAAAGGTTCAGTGCTCTTTTCTTTATTTCTGTTGCCTCAAGTATCTTCTCCATATGTGATAAGACGGTCCAACATTCACAGCCATGTAGGACCACCAATATTATATCACGGTTTAGTTATCTTTTCTTTGTTTCTGCTGCCTCAAGTACCTTCTCCATCTGTAATTAGATGGGCCAACATTCATTGCCATGTAGGAGTGCCGATATTATATAACACTTCAGTTATCTTTTCATTGTTTCGTCTGCCTCAAGTACCTTCTCAATCTCTGATTAGATGGCCCAACATTCACTGGCATGTAGGAGTGCCGATATTATATAACAGTGCAGTTTTCTTTTCTTTGTTTCGTCTGCCTCAAGTAGCTTCTCCATCTGTGATTAAATGGGCCAACATCTTCTGCCATGTAGGAGTGCCGATATTACATAACAGTTTCGTACCTTCTCCATCTGTGATTAGATGTTCCAACATCCAATGCCATAAGTGAATACCGATATTATATAAGTTTACTACATTTTTCATTGTTTCTCTTGTTTCAATTCACTACTCCATTTGTGACGAGATGGTCTATCATTCACTGCCATAAAGGACTACCTATATTACACAACAGTTAAATACTCTTTTCTTTTTTTCCAATGACATTTTTCTTTTCTTAATATTTTGTTTAAATTGTGCAAATCATCTTTTGCCATCTGAATGTGTCTACGATATTTGGCATCGCATCCTCTTTTACAACACTGGAAACATCTTACTAAACGTTTTTGTCAAAGGAAATTATCGTTCAAAAGGTAGACGTTATGGAAAACCATGATCGGCTATAGAAAAATCCTACATTATTTCATAGTCGAACTTAACACTACTAAACAGGTGGAACGGAAATAGTTTACTAAACCTGACGTTAGGTAGGTTTCCACTTTTATCGATTTTGGTAGCGTTATTATCCACCTATGCGGCTATGGTGGCTGGATTGGATGGCGTTGAATCCGGGGAAAAACACGGTTTTCAGACGGAGTGATAACTGGACGATTTCGGTTTCTAAACCGCTCGCCCACTGGGCCGTGTAGTTAAAAGTGCGCTCATAAAGTTCACCGCGGACCGACGCCATCCAATTACCACAGGAAAATTGACCTCGTAAATATGCCTGTGAAATAAATTTCAAAGTCGACCTACCACCAGCCATAAAAGTAAAGAAAAAAGAGAAGAAAAGGGCATACAAATTAACAGATGAAAAATATGTTCCCTAAATTGGTATAAACAATAATGGTTAAAAAAATGGATCAAGATGTTTTCAGGTTAGGAAGGCTTCCTATCTAAGAGAACTGAGTAATATAATTCTGATGTAACAATTTCAAATTAACCTTTTCACTATAACTGATTCTAATTTAGAATTGTATGCAAATCACTGTTTTAATTTCAACTAACCACGACATCTTTTAAAATTGGTGTAAACGACAGAGTCAATTTGTAGTCCATGACAGCGCAATAAATTTGCGTCTTTTTTATTCTTCTATATGACATCTCACTTAGTGGTGTGGGAGCTCATGTATCTCCAATACTTCCCATCCTTTGTCATTGGTTAGTTACAATCAATAGATGAATGAATGCATATGCGTTTAATTCTTAGAAATGAGCTTCCACGTTACAATTAAATTTACCATCGAGCACTCATACACATCCGTCCCTTTCTTAGACGTTATCATAAAATTAAACAAACATACACTTTCTACCAGTCTATACAACAAACCCACAAACCAGCATAAATTCCTACACTTTAACAGCTGTCATCCTCTTAAATTAAAAAAAATCTATCGTATACAGCTCATTTCTAAGAATCAAACACATATGCTCAGACCATCTAGATTTTCTATACAACATTAATAACTCAACAAAACAATTCCTAAAATGTAAATACCCAATAAATATAATAAAAGAAGCACTAAATAAAACTATCCACATAAATCGTAACACACTTCTCACATACAAGAAAAGTAATAAAAAAAACAGTCGGATTGATATGTGTTTTAACCACAATCAATATTCCCACACACTTATTCACAATTTAAAAAAGGGTTACAAGAACCTCCAGTTAAACAAAAAGATCAAATACATTTTCGCTAAACCACCCATCACTGCAAATAAACAATCACCTAACCTATCAGCTATCCTCACCTCTACCAAATATCTAAATAATACAAACCAATTAGGAAATTACAAATGTAACAAACTTCGTTGTTTAGTTTGCAAACACTTAACAATCGATAGTGTATTTTCTGTACCCAACACCAATATCAAGATAAACCCCCCTTGCCTCACCTGTGATAGCCATAACATAATCTACTATTTATTCTGCACAATATGTCCCAATAGTGGATATATTGGTGAATCTGGAAATAATTTTAGATTTCGCTTCAACAACCATAAACTAACCATATGTCAAAACAATTCTTATTCCCCCATAGCTGAACACTTTAATCAATCAAGACACTCATTAGACAACTGTAAATGTGTATTGATAGATTCTGATTTCAGTTCCACGTACACATACACACGCAGAAAAAAAAGGAAAATACTGGATTTTAAAATTAAATACATATAAGCTAGGGTTAAATAAAGACTTGGGTATTTCAATAGATAATTTTTATTTTTTTTTTAGATATAGTTAAACAATTTCTTTTAAACAACATCTAAAATATTAAAACAGTTAGATTTACGTTAGAAATATTCAAATACAGTTGCATTCCATATCACGTGACGTCTGCGTCTCGCGACAGACGCTACTTAATGTAAACAAACTTCTGAAAACAGTCATTTCTGATGAAAGATCGGGGCCGATCTGAAATATCAAATATATATATATATAAATATAAATAAATACTTTCACAAAAACATTCATTTTTTTAAAATTTGCAACTTTTCAGTTGTTTTTTCTATATATATATATATATATATATATATATATATATATATATATATATATATATATATATATATATATATTATAAATTAACTGATATAAATCAGGTTTCTTCGCTACACAGTAATAACCATGTTTCAAAAACTGAAGCTAAATACCTCAAATTTAATTATATAATTAAATTAAAAGTATTAGTTCTGCTTCATCTTCAAGCGAATAATTTATATTTAAATTTACTGAGTCTTAAACGCACATATAAATTCATAATTTCCTGTTTCCCAGGATACCCGAGAAATCCAATCATTCGGACAGGGGCGGTAGCGTGTTCATTTTTATTAACTATTGTTGTATCAATTATAAGTTACGTTCGAAAAAGAGTTTAAGTTTAGGGAGGGTATGTGTGTTGTTTTTTTTCAACGAATTCTGACATCCGTTAAACGCATGTCGACCAGCGTCTTTAGCAATAGATCGTATGTAGTAGTTCCAAATGAGGTTCGGATCGATTTGAAGTCTCACTAGGCGCTCCAGTTGGGATGCGTCCCTGAGGAACACCCGTTCATCGCGATTAGCGAAAAATTCTGGGTTGGTTATGGTTCAACATAACATATTTGTTTTTTCGCAACATTGAGTATGGCTAATTAGTTTTTGGCAGCATTGAGCAATTAGAGCTAGGTCAGAGGCGAATATGGCTTCTGACAGAGATTGCGCCGCTGTCCTGCTTGCAGCAGAAACCACTGTAGAGACCGCTGTGCTTAAAGAGGTATCACAAGCGTAAGACCTTACAATAAAAGAAAATACAACAACTCTATTCAAAAAAGTACATCACCCTTTCAGAACATTCGAAGCCCATATCTGCTGCTTCTTAATTTTATGTTCCTACCTAGAATATAAACAATGTAGTTTTTAAGAAATAAACTTTTTTCTGACATTATTTAAATGATATTAGTGGATACACATGTTTGAATAGACACGAATTTAACAGCGGAAAATTAAACGATGTCTCCCGGCCTGTGCTATATATATATATATATATATATATATATATATATATATATATATATTAATTATTATTATTATCATAATTATTATTATTATCATAATTAATACCTATAGTCGTGCAGTGTGAAAAAAAAAACAGATAATAACATTTGTAAATAAAAAATATATTTGAACAAACCGATATGAATAAATTTAGGAAAAAAAGAAGAGTAATGACATCCGTGTTGGTCGAAAAGGATCTATCAGCACCGCAAGGCCTAGTCAAAAGAAAAAAAAACGCCGTCTGAGTAAATTAAGTAAAAACGTAAATGTGCTCAAAATCTGAAAAAAAAACAACAACTAGTGAACCAGAACCTACTTACCAAGGCTTCACGTAACAGATATCCAGGGTATTCCTAGAATACCCTGAAGATCCGTTAGGTGAAACGTTGGTAGGTAGGTTCTGGCCCACTAGGTTACATATATATATATATATATATATATATATATATATATATATATATATATATAAAGAAATATAGTCTTAAGTTGTACTATATTTATGGGATAACGTATATATATATATATGTGTGTGTGTGTGTGTGTGTGTGTGTGTGTGTGTGTGTGTGTGTGTAATGCTATATGATTATTTGGATTATATTGAAGGTCTGAATCTCTGGGTTGAGGAGTAATCATTATTTAATTATTTACACTATTTTACATGTGAACCATGCAATGTTGTTCTTATCTTTGTTGTTTTTATGACAACGCATCGGCGATTGTCCCTTCCTGACTTCATCAGTTACATGTTGATCCGGGTTGCCTATTGGTTACTGCAGTTGTTGGGCGAAATGTATAAGATTTTTCTGTTAAAACAGGTTGTCAGTAACAATGATTTATCAACTCCAGTAGGTGTTATCGCTCTTTCTACTATTGATTGGGATTTCCTAACTTGCATTTTGTTTCACGTAGTGTGGAACACCAGCATCTTTGTAATGTCCTTAGTTTCTCTTCATTTTAGTTGTTGCAAGACCTCAAGTAATATGCTTTCGGTTTTTAATTACAGTTCTTTGACGAAGTCAGAAGTCATCGTGGCCGAGGGTTTGAACGTATTGGCCTTACTCCGACTGTCAATCACGCCAGAATATACACTCTCTCCCAGAAATTGAAACTGAGGCCCGTTCAGTATAGTTGCAATATAAACCACAACTAGGCTCTGCGCTTGATTAACAAGCACAAAGGCGTCTGCAACAGGGAATTGGGTAACCAATATAGACAGATATAATTGGATACGAGCGGTCAACCACCACAGTTCTTCGATTGCAATTCACTGATTCAATGTAGAACGTTCCTCGCTGAAACATATACGCTTCAGTTGCTCGAAGCTATTTTTAGCTATGGATCTAAGGAAAAGTTTGTATACAGTTGCGGCCAAAATGTTCAGAACAGCATTGTTGTCGTCAGAAAAGTAGGTATAAGTTTTTATCAAAGTTGTTTTATATTCTATAATTTTCACCGACTATATATACGATATAAATTGTTATTGTCCGAGATTTTGGTGTAATTTGAGAGGATAATACAAAAATTATGGATGATTTAGTGATTTACTGCAAAACCCATGGCGGCCAAAATGATCAGAACGGTTGAAAAAATAACAAAATAATAAAAAATGACAGAGAATACTGGAATTATTTAATATTTAGTGCGAAGCCCTTTATCTTAAATCACACTTTGACATCTTCGACTGCATGAGGAAATTAAATTTTCAATTTCTTGCTGGGTGATCTTATTCCATTCTTCCTTAAGGGCATTCCATAATTGCTCGGTTGTTGTAGGATTTCTGGCTTTCGAACGTTCTCCTAGAATATTCCACACATTTTCAATAGGATTGAGATCTGGGCTTTGAGCTGGCCAATCCATAACAATAACCTTTTCAGCCTTGAGGAAGTTCATCACTACCTTAGCCTTGTAACATGGGGCATTGTCCTGCATGAATATGGTTGGTCGCTTAGTTGAATTTCTCAGCACAGGCAAGACATGATCTTTTACAAGTTGTTTATAAACTCCTGCATTTACCTTTCCATGTAATCGCACCAAAGGGCCCACATCATCTCCAGATATCATCCCGCAAACCCTGACACATCCGCCACCGAATTTAACACTAGTGTTGAGACATTTAGACGACAATGTTTCACCTACATTTCGACAAACGTACCTTTTCCCATCTGAGCCAAATAACATAAACTTAGATTCACTGAAATGCACCGTCTGCCATTTTTCTTGAGACCACAACACATGTTCGGTTGCAAAGGTAAGACGACACTTTTTATTCTTGGAGCTGATCAGTGGCTTCACTGCAGGTGCTCTTGCTTGTAGGTCATGTTCAACTAAACGACGAGACACAGTTTTTCAAGATAAAGTTTTCTTCAGTACAATGCTCATTTTCCCAAGAAACAGCAGCAGCAGTTTTAAATCTGTCCTTTTTAACCAACTTTACCATAGCACGATCTTCTCTCTTGGTCGTTTTTCTTGGCCTACCTGTAGACTTTCTTGCTTCACACGAACCACAATCATCGTAGACCTTAAGAATACCGCGAACAACACTTTTTGACTTGTTAACAATCTTTGCAATAGACCCAATACTTAAATTATCCTTCTTTCGAAGCTTAATAATCTGCTGACGAATTGGTAACGGAGTAAGTGGAATTATATTAACAAAGTACACTGCAAATATTCTTACTAATGTTTAGTAAACGAACCGTCACGTAAACAAATTTAAAAAATAGAGTTCGCCGGTTAAATATACTAAAACACGGAGTAAAAGCAACCGTTCTGATCATTTTGGCCGCTATGGGCTTTGCAGTATATCACTAAATCATCCATAACTTTTGTATTATGCTCTCAAATTACACCAAAATCTCAGACAATAACAATTAATATCGTATTTATTGTCTGTGAAAATTATAGAATATAAAATAATTTCGATAAAAAAATATACCTACTTTTCTGACGAAAACAATGCTGTTCTGAACATTTTGGCCGCAACTGTATATTTGACATTTAAATAGATATTTAAACATCACTAAATTTATCTTGGTGACACCACTTCAGAATACAGACGGACAAAAAGTTTCTATGGACGACTTTTGTATGTATTTAATATGATTTTTTTTGTCAAAATCAAATAAAATCTTTAGTTTTGTTCGCAGGCGTCACTCTAATCTTTCGTCTATACTTTTTCAGCCTAGCTTATTCATATCGGTTGTCTCCTGTCTTCAAAACATTAAATTATCTTTTATTCTTGCCTTATTTGTTTAGGCTGTCTTCTGTTGAATAAAATGAAAATTTGTTCTGAATATCCCATCGTGTCATCTAATTCGTTTAAAACGTCTAGGTTCATTGATGAAGCGGGTTTGCGGCAATATCAAGTTGAACCAACCTTTCTGATACGATCAACGAAATTATGCAAAGTCAAACTTGATCTGTACCTACATCGACGACAGCTTGGGATGCCGGTAAGCTGGATAGGCGGGTAGTGTAATGGAGAATGGTTCAAGGGTGGAAATCGGAGAGCCGAGTTCCAATTCTGGTCGAGTTCGTTAAATTCACTGACGCACAAATATCCGTGTGAAAGGTATGTATCTACCTCTTCTCCACTCCCAGCTATTAGTGTATTAAATGAATCAAATGAGTCTACCAATAGTAGATAATGAGTCAGCTTTTTCTCCCTGAGTCGTGGCTATGAGGATGACCTAGATATACATTATTAGGATGAGAGTGATCTTAAATAGAAAGCCAGCATCCTCTATCAAGAGTTCCATGAAATGAGACTCAAGATAAACATGAAAAACATATAATCTGGAATTTGAATGAACGTATTGACGGCACCTACCCCGAATCCATCATAAAAATACAAGATGTGCAGTTAGTAAATACTAAACACTTAATATTTCTTGGTGTATGAATCAGTAAAAACAAATTATGCATAGGAGAGAAAGGAAATGAACATGGAATAAGCTGAGCCTGAGGATGTTTCACCCAACACAGCAAATTGCTATGAAACCAAAACATCAACCTGAAAAGTCGAGTCATGTTCTTAAATAGCTCCGTCAGAGCAAGACTTTCATATGAATGCATGATTGATCTTTTTATTGTTCCAATTCTGGTCGGGTTCGTTATATTCACTGACGCACAAATACTCGTGTGAAAGGTATGAATCTAGATCTTCTCAACTCCCGGTTATGAGTGCACTAGTAGGATGTATAAAAAAATCATCATGACCGTGCCTCAAATGAATCTACCAATAGTAGATAATGTGTCAGCTTTTCCTCCCTGAGTCGTGGCTATGCGGATGACCTAGATATACATTATTAGAATAAGAGTGATCTTAAATAGAAAGCCAGCATCCTCTATCAAGTGTTCCATGAAATGAGACTTAAGATAAACATTAAAAAAATATAATCTGGAATTGGAATGAAAGTATTGACGGCACCTACCCTGAACCCATCATAAAAAATGCAAGATGTGCAGTTAGTAAATACTAAACACTTAATATTTCTTGGCGTATGAATCAGAAAAAAAAAAACAAATTATGCAAAGGAGAGAAAGGAAATGAACATGGAATAAGCTGCACCTGATGTTGTTTCACACAACACAGCAAAGTGCTATGAAACCAAGACATCAATCATGTTCTTAAAAAGCCTCCTTAGAGGGAGACTTGCATATGAATGCATGACTGATATTTTTATTGTTTTTTGTTAGCATATTATTTTTTGTACTACACAGATTATCTACCAAAAGACCAATCTTTTAATAGAAATCGTATATTTATCTACTGAATACTAAACTAAATACTAAACACATTGGATACTTAGGTATATGGATCAGCTATAAGGAATTAATTATAGAAAAAAAAATGGACATAGAATAAATTGTTACGAAACCAAAACATCAACGTGAAAAGACGGGTCATGTTCATAAACAGTCTCCTATGTATTATATACATGGTACCAAATCCGTTTATATATATATATATATATATATATATATATATATATATATATATATATATATATATATATGTGTGTGTGTGTGTGTGTGTGTGTGTGTGTGTGTGTGTAAAATCATCTGTATATAACCGCTTCCTAAGATCAGTGGTCAAAAAGGCGTTCAACGAGTAAAGCCTGAGACTCTTGAATCGAATACTGGCGATAAAGATTCACAAAGAACTGTACCAAATACAGAAAACAGATCACTTGAGGACTACCAACAGCAGAAACAATTAAAATGGATAGCACATGTAACTCAAAGAGAAAATAATGACATAATCAAGATATTAACGTTCTGCACTACTTCTAATAAAGAACTGCACCAAATAACAGAACCACATCACTTGAAGACTACCAACAGCAGCAACAATTAAAATGGATAGCACATGTAACTCAAAGAGAAAATAATGACATAATCAAGATATCAATGTTCTGCACTACTTCAAATAAAGAACTGTACCAAATAACAGAAACCACATCACTTGAAGACTACCAACAGCAGCAACAATTAAAATGGATAGCACATGTAACTCAAAGAGAAAATAATGACATAATCAATATATCAATGTTCTGCACTACTTCAAATAAAGAACTGTACCAAATAACAGAAACCACATCACTTGAGGACTACCAACAGCAGCAACAATTAAAATGGATAGCACATGTAACTCAAAGGGAAAATAATGACATAATCAAGATAACAATGTTCTGCACTACTTCTAATAAAGAACTGTACCAAATAACAGAAACCACATCACTTGAGGACTACCAACAGCAGCAACAATTAAAATGGATAGCACATGTAATTCAAAGAGAAAATAATGACATAATCAAGATATCAATGTTCTGCACTACTTCAAATAAAGAACCGTACCAAATAACAGAAACCACATCACTTGAGGACTACCAACAGCAGCAACAATTAAAATGGATAGCACATATAACTCAAAGAGAAAATAATGACATAATCAAGATATCAATGTTCTGCACTACTTCAACTAAAGAACTGTACCAAATAACAGAAACCACATCACTTGAGGACTACCAACAGCAGCAACAATTAAAATGGATAGCACATGTAACTCAAAGAGAAAATAATGACATAATCAAGATATCAATGTTCTGCACTACTTCAACTAAAGAACTGTACCAAATAACAGAAACCACATCACTTGAGGACTACCAACAGCAGCAACAATTAAAATGGATAGCACATATAACTCAAAGAGAAAATAATGACATAATCAAGATATCAATGTTCTGCACTACTTCAACTAAAGAACTGTACCAAATAACAGAAACCACATCACTTGAGGACTACCAACAGCAGCAACAATTAAAATGGATAGCACATGTAACTCAAAGAGAAAATAATGACATAATCAAGATATCAATGTTCTGCACTACTTCAACTAAAGAACTGTACCAAATAACAGAAACCACATCACTTGAGGACTACCAACAGCAGCAACAATTAAAATGGATAGCACATGTAACTCAAAGAGAAAATAATGACATAATCAAGATATCAATGTTCTGCACTACTTCAACTAAAGAACTGTACCAAATAACAGAAACCACATCACTTGAGGACTACCAACAGCAGCAACAATTAAAATGGATAGCACATGTAACTCAAAGAGAAAATAATGACATAATCAAGATATCAATGTTCTGCACTACTTCAACTAAAGAACTGTACCAAATAACAGAAACCACATCACTTGAGGATTACCAACAGCAGCAACAATTAAAATGGATAGCACATGTAACTCAAAGAGAAAATAATGACATAATCACGATATGAATGTTCTGCACTACTTCTAATAAAGAACTGTACCAAATAACAGAAACCACATCACTTGAGGACTACCAACAGCAGCAACAATTAAAATGGATAGCACATGTAACTCAAAGAGAAAATAATGACATAATCAAGATATCAATGTTCTGCACTACTTCAACTAAAGAACTGTACCAAATAACAGAAACCACATCACTTGAGGACTACCAACAGCAGCAACAATTAAAATGGATAGCACATGTAACTCAAAGAGAAAATAATGACATAATCAAGATATCAATGTTCTGCACTACTTCAACTAAAGAACTGTACCAAATAACAGAAACCACATCACTTGAGGACTACCAACAGCAGCAACAATTAAAATGGATAGCACATGTAACTCAAAGAGAAAATAATGACATAATCAAGATATCAATGTTCTGCACTACTTCAACTAAAGAACTGTACCAAATAACAGAAACCACATCACTTGAGGACTACCAACAGCAGCAACAATTAAAATGGATAGCACATGTAATTCAAAGAGAAAATAATGACATAATCAAGATATGAATGTTCTGCACTACTTCAACTAAAGAACTGTACCAAATAACAGAAACCACATCACTTGAGGACTACCAACAGCAGCAACAATTAAAATGGATAGCAAGTGTAACTCAAACAGAAAATAATAATCAAGATGCTGAATGTTCACACCACTTCAAATAAAAGGTTAGGCTAGAAAACCCCATATTTGTAGAAAAGTGAGGGTGGATAGACATCACGTCTGTGAGAAACTGACTGTAGGTGAGATGCCAGATCAGGTCCTATCACATTGCATATAAATCTCTGAATATTTTACGAACTGGAGATGAGCATCGTGGCCACCAGACTATATATGGTAGCAGTACCCAATGCAAGTATGAATGTTTATAGACAAGGCTTATGAAAGGCACGTCATGACGGTGAATAGATGACAAAAGTCGAGATTCCTTGACAGTATCCATTACATTACAGACCGTCTTTGATTTTTGTCGAGAATAGCAACAATATTTATTCAATTCACGGATTTATAAATGTGCAAGATTGATTCCGATGCAAATAATGTCTGGCCCGGCACAGTGAACCAACCTTCTTTCCAACAGGCCTAACGATTGCTTCAATAGAATCACCCCACTTCGTATCAGTAGAAGAAGCAATGAGTTACTCGCTATGTTATTTTTTAAGTGTTTCACCCCAATCAAGGTGGAAAGCCCCTTGCACGCAAGTGGTTACAGAAAGTTGGAGCGAAAGCAAATAGGAGTGATAGAGGAAAGGATCAAGAGAAGGATAGGGGAATGATCAAGACACCTGGAGACGTCGATTGGCCTTACATTTGAATACTTGGAGATTATAGCTAACAGGGAAGCAGGAAAAGGGGGGGAGTTCCCCAGGCGAGAATTGCGAGACATGAAGCTATTGGAGTAGATGCCTGCCTAGTAGGACGCTTAAATTCATGGAGTCTGGGGACCAGCGAAAGCAGCTCATCGGAGCAGTTACCGTGAAAGTATTTGTCTGTGAGAGAGCAACTGCAGGCGAGATGCCAGATCAGAGTCAATTACATTGCATATCCGTCTCTGAATTTTATCAACGACCTTGAGACGAACAGAAGGGGCTCCGGACCACTTATAGCAGCAATGCTCCATGCAAGGGCGAATTGTTGATTTGTAGATTTGAATGGTCGACTCCGACGAAAAAAAATTCTTGGCGGGGTACAGGGAGCCAAATTCCCCTGCGGAGGACGAAACTATTGACTCAATGTATTTGTTCCATCTCAGGTCAGCGGTTAATGTGAGACCGAGTAGCCGCAAATAGGTGCTCTCGTGGAGTTGAACGTCAGACATTCTAATAGGGTGGGGGTGGGTGATACATGGTTTTCTGTGGTCAGTAATAGAGAGCAGTTTTGTTTTTGAGGCAGTAAAGTTAACCGGCCAATTCCTGTCGCAGTCCACAACCGATTGGAGGTCCTTTTCGAGACAAACTCGTGAAATAATAGCAGTTTCTTTTGGAAGGCGTTAAAATTTACAAAGAATTAACTGCCCCATTTAACAACTGCTTGGAGATCGTCTGTGAGAACAGCTACACGGGAGTACCCGACTTATGTCGAAGATCAGTTCCCATGGCGCGACGTAAGGTGATTTTCGACGTAGGTTGTAATTCACCTACATATGCACCTACGAGTCTGCTTTACACTTGGTAGCCATAATGAAAGGCACAAAGTCCTCCCGACAAAAAAAAAATACAAAAAAAAACAAAAAACGACACAAATGAGAGATAGCGAATGTAGCATAATTCAATATGGCGTGCAGCGCGCGTGACGACGTATTATATCATGGGAGATGGCACTTTAACCAGGAAACGCCGTACGTCGGCTCTGACGTAACTCGGAAACCTTCTGTACTTATATTTATGTAATGCAAGTGTTGATATTTAGCACTTTGGGGTACGCAATGGTACGTGAGATATGAAAGCTAGTAGACTCTATAAACACTGCAATGTGATTTCTTTGCAAAATGCTTAAACGCTGGACGATTTTCTGCTTATCTGTACTTCGTATGGAAATTACATACACAGAGAAAAATAGGTATGACTAATACATTTTACTTAAATAAATATCTTTTTCGGATTATTCTTGAATTTGCTGAGAATAATAATATAGGTGTGTCGGGTGGATTTAATGAAAAGACTCATGTCAACTTTGCTACAGACGGAAATTCTCAAGCTATTCGCTACTCCATCGCTATTTCTAAGACAAATATTCTGACGAGGTTTATCCTATAGTTTAAAGTGGTTAACACTTCAGATGTGTACAGCTAAGATCTGGCAAAATATGTTTACATGGTCGAATCAATCTTATTCTCTTTATATTCCATTTGTATAAAAGATAGTTTCTGTCAGACAGGTTGTTTCTAAGACCTGCTATTTAACTTCTAGTGCAGGATAAATCCTAATGTATCCTCCATATTTTCATAATCATAATGTTCGTCTTCCGCTTTCTGCTTTCACACCACTCATCGTATTCACTAACCTCTTTTTTGAGTGTCTTGAATTCGATGCACATTAGTAAATATACTTAAAATATATGTAAGATTTGTTCATCTCTTTTTTAGCTGCTTTCTGTTCATTTCATTCTTTTTATCTGTCTTTCTCTCAAATTCCTTTTTTGTTCTGCCTTGTTGCTCTCTTTGCATCAACACCACAGCAGAGCACAATGGCGATAACCTTCAGTATGCGCTGTCGATGCACTTTGCTGCAAACGTATCAGAATAGCTTTTCTCCTCCATCTAGAATGAACATTTTTCAAGGTCAAGTGAACAAGCATTGCAATGGAAAAGATTCTCATGCAATAATATGGGTTGCCCACGTCGAAGTTTGTACAAGAAAAGCATTTCTAGTGTTCTTATGAAAATATCGAGTGGATACACACACACACGCCCACATTCACACACACACACACACACACACAATACCTACAGATATATATATATATATGAGAGGAGGCGTTTGTAGCCGTAACAGTGATTCGTGAAAGTCCTTTTCAAGATAATAATAGCAACGAAACAATTTAATTGCTAGAAACTTGACAAAGTATAGCCAATAAATATCTTTGATTTCCTACTTGTACAGTAATTGGAAAATAAAGGAAAGCCGACTCTCATCGAACCGCGAATTTCTTTCCATCGCGAATTTATAAATATTTAACTACATACAAAATTATTTCAGCATAAAAAACCTTCTTCTTACATCTTCAGTATACTTGATGTTATTATAATTGATTTTAATTATAGATCTAGGGAAAATATATATATATATATATATATATATATATATATATATATATATAAAGAATTTATGTACTTTTTAAAAATTTAAATTCGACTAGTTTTATTACTTCAAACAATTACTGGATGTCCGTATTTGAGGTAAATGTATGCCGGATTGACGATGTGGTCGTGGTGGTGGGGGTTGCAGATTTGAACTCTGCCAAATTTATTAAGCTTTCTTAAGTGATTATGACGTTAGAAGAAATAAAGCCTATTAAAAAAAGAGAAGGCATATTACTCATCCATTAAAATTACACACACACACACACACACACACATATATATATATATATATATATATATATATATATATATACATATATACACGCACATTATGAAATGGACAAAGTCCGACAATTATTTTAAGACACTTTTTATGTTTATACGTACTAGAGACGGATATGCAATGTAATTGGCCCTGATCTGTCATCTCATCTGCAGTCGCTCTCTCACGTTGCCTTGCTCTGTCTTTTTGCAAATACTTTCA
>OZ038505.1:33886829-33904329 GCA_964036315.1 Acanthosepion esculentum
TCTGCATGTTATCGATGTGGATTTTACTCACCATCTAGCTGGAATAAGGAACAGAAAATTTACTAGTAAGATAAGAGCTACTAGAATTCACGACGAAGACAATATTAACATAAGAAGATACGTGGAACTTGAAATTTTAAATAAAAAGATAAAATTACAACTAGACACAGGTTAGGATTTAACGATAATTAACCTACAGACATGGAGAAATCTTAATAGACCGACCATGATATATATGCAGAAAATTGCTAAGTCAGTTACAGGGAAGGAGAAGTGATCTTAAATGTGAAATTCCACGGAAAAACTAAAAAACTCAAGATATTCGTAATGAAAGATACAGAAAATCAGGTGGACACAATCTGGATGTAAAAGTTCGACGTATGGAATTTACCTATCAATTCTTTTTGTAAAAAGATAAAGTGCGAACCATCAGAAGCTATAAAGTTAAAGGAAGAATTACATAATCAATTCCCAGAAGTATTTTCGAACGGGTTGGGACAATGTAACAAATTTGCAGCTAGAATTGAATTAAAAGAAAACGTCCAACCAGTATTTAAAAAGAAGCGTAACGTACCGTTTGCTACTATAGAAAAAATCGCGTTTGTTATTATTTCATACCGGATTTCATCCCGGAATCCACAACAATATATATATATATATATGTATATATATATATATATATATATATATATATATATATATATATATATATATATATATATATATATATATATATATATATACACACACACATACACTCACACACACACACACACACCTATATATATATATATATATATATATATATATATATATATATATATATATATATATATATATATATATATATATATATATAAGGCTGTTCCAATAATTTAGACAGATTTTAAATGTGAATTAACTTTAAGCTTCTAATGATTTGCAAACATCAAACCTAACAGAAAAATTATCTTACCGGCAAAATCAAAACTATACCAGGAAAATATTATTTATGAATTTAGATGTTCCCTAGAGAGCTGCATTCCCGACAAAAACAAACACATAAATAATTATGTCAGATAAACACCCAACCGCAATTTAAGATGACTGACACTACATCTCTATGACCAGAGATCCATACGGACACATTTACACAAGCCTGGAATTATATCACCCTAAGTATGTATTAAACTAATCGAGAATATGAATATAATGCTTATCAGCCACTGCAAAAGTCGTTTAAAAGTGATGGAATCCCTTATTATAAAGGAGGTTCCAATAACTTGGACCGATTTTAATGTGAATTAAGTTTAAGCAACTTATGATTTTTTTCTTTTTCCTTCATATTTGTCGGATATCTGCGCGATATCATTTTTCACACGTAATTGCCACGATTTAAGTAACATGATCCATTAGAGAAATAAATAAATTTTCACCAATAACACTGATTTATTTTCTGCTATTATTGATCCCTCTTAATGTAACACACTTTATAATTCCAATTATCTTATATGTCAGGGAATGCTGGGAAATTACATCACAGATGAAGAAGATATTAGTGGTCACATAGAACGGTACGAAGAAGATAATCGTAAAAGAATGTAAGTACATCTAAAGATTTAAAGAAAATTGAATCAAAATAGATAATTAAAACCAGAAAACGGTAACTAAAACAAGAAAAATAAATACCTGGGAAGATGATGGGAAATATGACACCAAAGCAGGAAAAGGTATTGGAATAACATCTACTTAATGGTGGCAAAACAGAATTTAACAGCTACAACCAAGAAGCAGAAATTAAGTTGAAAAACGGCAACACCATCAAGTTCGTCCAGGAATTTGTTTACCTCAGCAGCAACTTCCAGTCCACGGAGAGATACATCAACTTCCGTAAAGGTAAGTACTGGGATATCCTTGATGCTAGATGAAAGATTTAGATTTGTCATTCATGTATATTTGTGACTTCAACTTTTAACGTGTGTAGCATTGAGTTGACTGAAAAGTGTTCCGTTTAACAATGGCAGGATATTACTAACAAGAGCTGGCAGATATGACTTTAGCATACGGCTGGGCGAATATATAAGTCCTCTTTCTCTGAGAATTATAAGAGGAACTTCTTTAAGTCCACGGTAGAATCTGACTTGCTCTACAGCTCAACAACATGGACACTGACGAAACACCAAGAAGCATCACTTGACGGAACATACACAAGGATGTTATGAGTTGCATTGGATATCAGCTGGAAGAAACACCCAACAAAGAAGCGCTTGTATAGACACCTTCCTCCTATCTCAGTTTCGCTAACAGAGAGAGGGCTTCAGCTAGATGGTGAGTAAAATCCTCGTATAGAACCCATTGCGCGGCAAAAGATCGGTTGGAAGACCTCATCACTCCTATATTGACCAATTTTTAGATGGCTCTGGTTACGATCTGGAGAACCTGCTCGCAGTGATGCCTGACAGAGATGTTTGGAAGGAATATGTATATTGGTCTGCAGTTGGAAATTCGTGCAGATCAAACTCTCTGCCTCCGGGTAGAGAGGATGTCAAAGGGTAGAGTGTCGTCTCGGGAAACAGCTACCAGACACCTTTTTATACGGGGTCTACGGGGATTTTTTGGCCGAGCCTACCGGATCGGATACCAAACATTAAATTCGGCCTCTGACTGCGTGGGGCGGTTGATAGATATCCTGCAGTTGGAGATTCATTGTGGAATTCACTTGATTCCCTTCTAACAGTTGACTAACTTCTACGCGCCGTTAGCGAATTTTTTATGTGTTGTTCTACGTAGTATTGTTCCTTTGCCACGGTGGAGTAATGGATAGTGGCTCTGATTGAGAAATCGGAGAGCCGAGTTCGAATTCCAGTCGAATTCATTACATTCACTTACGTGCTAATAAGCTTGGGAAAGTTATGGATCCTCTTCTTCTCCCCCCAGCTATGGGTAAATAGTAGGACAGACCGGGTTCTATAGCCTTAGTGGCAATTGGTCTACCGAAGAAAGAAATGGCAAACTGCCGCAGGTAAATATCTGCCTAGTCAGTATTGTATATAAAGATGCATAATCACCTAAGCGTGTATCACGTATTGCATATAACTGACTGACCAACCTTCGTGATTATTCTATTCAGTAACCTTCCCTAGGTTACAGCTTAAAGACAGATGAAATGACGTGGACACATAATAAGGAATCAAAATAATACCATGGAAACTGCTAGGGAAGCTTCATTTATTTCGGAAGAACATTAGAATATTCCAGAACCTATACTGGCAGCACACCTCCCGTTTATATATAGAAAATGAATTAAGTAAATATACAAAAAAAGAAAATAGTGTAAGGCAATGATGTATCTTTTCGCTGGATTATTCAATCTGTGCAGCAAGGAAATTCCGAGAATTAGATGTCCAGCCAGGATTCACTACTTGTGACCACAATATTGACAACATTAGCTATGTGGATAATACATTGGTGATTTCAGACATAGAAAGGAACCTATAATAGCTCCTATAGAATCTAGTGAAGGAAAGCGAGAGGAAAGGACTAAACATCAAGTCTAAGAAGACAAAAAGTTGCCATAAAAAATAATTTGGAAAACTTAAACATGACGGTGCCTACTGAGAGCAAGGAAGATAGCGGAAGACAGAGAGTCATTTACCTGATGTGCTTGTGTGAACGGAGGGCAGAAGTGTCGACGAAGAGATTAAACTGATGGCATGCCAGTTCTGAAGAGAAGGGTTAAGCAGTTCTGAAGAGCCATGATCACGTATGTCATATATATATATATATATATGTATATATATATATATATATATATATATATATATATATATATATATATATATTATAATTTTATCATATAGACAAAACCATTTTACTCACTACAAAGATGCCACTTGGTTTCAGTGCATTACAACTGCACATCTACGGGTGAGGGTCGAAAATGGTTAACCATAATAAATAAATAATTATCGCTGAACTATCTGTATCGAGCTCTTTTTTGAATTAACGCTGCGAACGTTGGAATTTATATATTACTTTCGTTCTCATCGCATCGGGGGTATATATATATATATATATATATATATATATATATATATATATATATATATATATATATATAATTAATTTTGGGATATTACACAGAAAACATCTCAAAATCACTGCACCATTGCAGTCAGGATCGGATGCGTATCAATTCATCTCATGAAGCGATTGTGAATTACACACACAGACACACAGATACACACACACAAATATATATATATATATATATATATATATATATATATATATATATATATATATATATGTATATATATATATATATATATATATATATATAAAAACAAGTGAAAGAATTTTTAGTTGACGCAAGTATTTATAAACAGAAGAAAAGAGTGTCCGTTTTTTTCAGGACGATCATAAATATAATTCAGGCGAAGTGAAAAGTCTAGGTAAATTATGGAGGATGCTAAGTAAGGTAATTTAGTGTCTAGTAGACGAAAGTGAGTAAATGTTGTTTCAATTTTTATATGCACAGAGACACGCACTCACACACGCACATATATGTGTATGTGTGCTCGTTTGTGTGTGTAGTAACTTAATTAACTTTGTTCACTTAGTTACTGTATATAACTAGTAATCAACTGCTATTCAACATATTCAACAGCTAAGCAAATTAAAAATAATAATAATAATGATAATAATAATATGAATAAAATGAAGGTTACCAACACCTTAGCTATACCCGTAGTAACATACAACTCCAACATTATTAAATCGAAGTTGAATGAATTTAAAAAAACAGACAAATGCTTATCAGATGTTCATAGGCTGTATGTAGCAAGAGGTTTAGGAGGCTGAGTTATAATCAAATTTGTACTAATTCTAAAACCTACGTCAAACGAAATGGAAGCATACCTTTAAAAAGATGATGACCCTCTCCTACAAATAGTAAAGCACCAAATCCACTCAATCAATAAAGACGCTTCACTCTTCAAGAAACAGTTTAACATACCTTTAATCCTACCAAAAAAAAAACGCAGCGAATAATCATCTATGCCAAATGGGTAAAGCAGAAATCAAAACAACTTGACCAAATGAAATTACAACAAAACCTGGAGGACAAGGCGTTGCATTGCAAATAGATGAAAAGAACGAAAGAATCAGACAACAGAAATCACATGATTGGCTGATGAGCACCGGTTTGAAAGCTAAGACAGAAGGCTTAAGTATTACAGCTCAGGACCAAAACCTCGAGCCAGATCCTATCTCTGTAACATAATCAAGGAGAGAACTAACTCGAAATGAAGGATCTGCGGAAAATATGATGAAACTCTCGACCATATTTTATCTGGATATCGGAACTGGCAAAAAATTGGATATACCCTGAGACATAACAAGGTAGCGACATATGTGCACTGGAAGATATACAAGCTGCACAAAATTGAAACCACTGAGGGATGGTTTGACCCCTAACCAGACACAGTTAAACAAATAACGATGTAACTATCCTCTGGGACATATCAATTCAAACTGACAGGGAAATAAAAGCCATCAGACCTGATATTATCATAAACGACAGGAAATTCACGAAGTGTATGCTTATTGACCTCACCGCCATTAAAATAATTGAGAAATTGTCCAAATACAAGGACTTGGAGATCGAGATTAACACGGTGTGGGGAATTAAGACTGAGACTGTACCAATAGTCATCGGAGCTCTGGGCATCGTGAGAAAAGGAATGGACATTTTTACTAACAGTGTCTCAGGCAACATCAACATACATGTTGCCCAGAAATTCGGCCTACTAAGAACATCCGATATACTAATAAATTGCTATCAATTAAATGACAATTTTCCTATATGGTCTAAGGACCATAGTTTCGACCCGGTTCTACAGGATACAAGGCAGGAAACATAACACACAACAACAATAATAATAATAATGATAAAAATATTAATAATAGTAATAATGAAAATAAAAAGAATGATAATAATAACGAAATCCCTTTGACTCATTTTAATTGTTTCATTTTAATTTCCCTTTTCTCTTTCCTTTACCCCTTATTATTATTATTATTATTATTATTATTATTATTATTATTATTATTATTATTATTATTTTAACCCTGAATACTAAAATCTAATATCCCCCCTGGGAGTGTCCACTCCCAATTATACTAAGTTAAATCTTTGTATAGTCTACCCAACTGATTACAAAACACTCTTTTGAACTATTCCACCTTCGATATGTTAATAAATCCACATTCGTACCAATCTCATTGGTTGGGCGTTCTCTTGGGCCTTCTTCGATAGTCGTCCTAAAGCTGGTAACTTGAACATAATTACCCCATGGCGGTCAAAGTTAAAAAGCAAATCTCTACCAATTTCAATGAATACGAATAAAATTTTATACCGGATCGGTCGTCACCCGGGTCAACAAGGGCCGCGTCACTCAGAGAGGAACCAGGACGAAAAATCTGTGACTGGAACAAACTCTTCCAAAAACGAAGAGACACTACGTCACCAAACCCGGACTATTGTCAAACTTGGACCAAGTGACTCAATACCAAATCGACTAATAAAAAGAAAACTAACGAAATTGTCTCGCGAACAGTATCGACAAGTCATAACATCATTCTTCACTGCACCCGAAAACCCAGCAAAGAAAAGCACCAATCAAAACATACCAAATATGGAGACCTATGATTTTTGTAAAAAATAAATAAATAAAAGGACCTAAAATAAATACTTTTTACATAGATAAAGCCCTTCGCAGTGTGTTAGCTGTACTTGTGAGAATAATAATTTTGGGTTCCCTTAAGACATGGGCTATCAGAGATCTCTTTAATAAACCCATCAAAACCTTTTTCCAAATGCTGATGCTCTCATGTACCACGATTTTGAGATTCCCACTTCAAGATCGTTGTATTTTGATATTATTTAAAAGATCTTCAAAGATACATTGGCTTTATTATAATTATAATTATTATTATTTTTATTTCCTTTGATATCTGGCGTTTAAACATTTCTTTCCGGGTCTCGCCCAGGGACATAAGGTTAGAAATGGCAGGATGACACATTCCACTGCAAAAAAAATAAATAAATAAAATAAAATAAAATAAATTTAAAAAATAATTACATAGATAAAGCCCTTCGTAAAGTGTGGGCTGTACTTGTCAGAACAATTATTTGTATCTCTTTGAGGCATGGACTTCCAGGGATCCCTTCAATCAGCCTACTGGAATTTTTTCCAACCAGTCCAAGGGCTACAACAGGGATTGCTGATGTTCCCATGTGCCACATTTTTGTGATTTCTATTTCAAGGTCCTTGTATTTTGACAGTTTTTCGAATATCTTCAATTATTATTATTATTATTATTATTATTATTATTATTATTATTATTGCTCTCTCTCTGGTACTCGGCACTATAATTACAAAATCGGCATACACGAAATATGTTATCTCACATTTTTCTAACCTGGTCGACCGATCTTTGGCGAAACACCATCTAACCTTCACACACACACACACACACACACACACACACACACACACACACACACACACACACATATATATATATATATATATATATATATATAGATATATATATATATATATATATATATATATATATATATATATATATATATATGTATGTATGTATGTATGTACTCGGCGAGGGAGACAGAGAGAGTCATAAATGCATGTTAAGACTTATTGTTAGGAAGTGATTGACGATGTTACGCTTTGTCAAGACCTGGACTATAATTTTGTGAATTTAACTAAAAATATCCTATCGTGTACAATTCGAGATTTGGCCTAATCGATGAATAGATAGATATATTGAACGTCTATAAAATTCCAAAATTAGACTGTCAGGGAAAAATGAATTATGCCCATCTTTAACATCAAGGTCATTTGAGCAAATATTTAAAGAGATACGATTGTCATATCAGAATGAATAAAGAAAATCACATTTTATTAAACTTTCTCCATATAAAACATTTTCGATTTTATTATGCAAGTTAATATATTGACAATAAAATTCGTATTAAACAACCGATGTCGGAAAAATTATTTGTGAATTTCAGCCTATATTAAGAGTTCTAACTAAAAATATTTGAAAATAATATTTGGGTAGTTTGAGATTTTATTGTGGAAACCGAATTTTGTTCTTAATTTTATAATACTCCGGTCATTTGAAAATATCTATGCGACAGTATATGGGCAAATCTCCAAAATTGTAGATTTCCAGATACCTTTCATTTCACCTAGCTTTGACTCTGGGGGGAAAAATTGCTGGTCACATTCAGTTCTCGTAAACAAAACTAGTGACGTTCAATCGTCAGTGAGCGGACACTGAATTGCCACCTATTGCGATGAACGTTTTTTTTTCTGTTAGGACGCGTACCATAGGTGCCTGTTGCGACTTAAGCTCAATCCAGATATCATACGCAACTCCTACCTACGATCCATCGCCTAAATATACTGGGAAAATTGTCAGTTTCACTCTACCGCGCCAGTAAGTACGTGATTCGGCCTTGACCCTTTACCTCTACAAGAGCCAAATCAGACCGAATATGGAACAATGCTCGTGTACATGGGCAGGGGATGCATGGTAGAGTAATGGATAGCGGCTCGGACTGAGAAATCGCAGTGCAGATTTCGAATTCCAGTCAAGTTCAATACAGTCACTTACGTGCTAATATCCCTGGGAAAGATATGCATCCTCTTCATCTCCCTACCACAGCTATGGGTAAATAGCAGGGCAAACCGGATTCTATAGCCTTGGATGGGAACTGGTCTACCGCAGAAAGAAAAGACAACGTACTGCGGAGAAGAAGTTGACATAGCATACTGGGTGTTTTAACAAATTAAAAAGTCATGGTGTCTCCGGATTAATTTTTGAACAGATTTAGTCTTCTTATCAAATCGTGAAATGAAAGTTGTCTTGAATGGCAACTCTTCTCAATCATTCTTTATTAGGTGTCCCAACTAGGTTCTATCCTTTGTCCCACTTTGTTTTAATTTTCATTAACGATATTCCTGATGACAATTTGGTATATATCCTGATGACACAACCATTGACTCCAGTCTTGATATTAAATCTGATCCATTCGGTAAGGTCTAATTGGCGGCTTATCTAAACAAACGACCAACACTCTCTTGTTAACTGGGGCAAAGAATAGTACGTTAATCTGAACTTCTCTAAAACAGATGCTCACTATTAATCATCAGTAATACGCAATTTTGAGATAATTAGAAACCCTACCGGGATTTAGAATTGGCGAGCACAGGCTCAACATAAGATACACAGACGACACAGTACTGATAGCAGACACGGAAGAGAAATTACAAAAGCTCCTACAGAAGGTAACTACGGAGAGTGAGAAAAAAGACTAATCAAAAATTACAAGAAAAAAAGTAGGAATTGTCATCAGTTCGAGGAAGAGCCCGAAATACGATTTGCAGGTCGGGAAACACTAGAATCAAGAAGACGCATAATTTTAAATACCTGTAAAGTGTCTTGACAGAGGACGCTAAGTGCGACTCTGATCCGTAGACGTACTGGGACGGTCAAAGTCACATTCCAAAAGCTGATCAGAGTATTCCGACACAGGAGGATTTCTTTGGTAAAAAAGAAAAGAATACTGAACTGTTAAGCGACATCTGACCTTCTTTACGGCAGCGAATGTTGGACGACATTTCAAAGAAGCAGCGGAAGTTTCTGGGACACATAATGAGGAAGGAGGGCCTGAAGAATCTGATACTCACGGGTCGAATAGATAGAAAGAGAAACAAAGGAAAGCAGCGCGTGATATACCTGACGAGCTTGAGCAGGTGGATGAACAGAACGTGGTCTGCGGGGGTGGGGAAGCAGAGGGAAAGAACATCCTGATAGCTACAAGGCATAGAGGAAGGTGTAAACCCATGATCGCCTACGTCCTGAAAGGAAATGGAACATAAAAACAAAAGAAAAGGTTACCCCTTTCTGATTTCCATCAACTTGGCTGATGCTAACCTTCAGGAGAATGACTAATTCCGCCATCCCAAGCTAAGGTTCTCCACTAATTTGAAGTCAAACAAGTATAATGGATTAATTGCAAAAGTTGGTACACTGTTATTCCTTCTCTCCTGAATCTATCTTACGTCATAATTCTAACATTCAGCTATGCTTACAATATAGCTGCCACATATGGCCCGGTGCCCCTGCTATTTATTTAGAGATTTTTGAAGAAATCCAACAAAGAATCATAAATATTATTGCTCCAAACCTGGCGTCACGGCTTCAATGACTTTCCGGCCTCGGTAAAGATGCTTCCCCGTGCCTTCTCTATAAGAACTTTCATGTTCGGATGAGCTCTTGGCTATGGTATATAAAATGTAATCACAGTACTAGATTGACAACGGGAACTCATCAATTTGCAGCTGAATTGACCACAGGTGTAACGGAAAGTCTTATGCTAACAGTTTCTGTTTTCGCTGGTGGAAATCACTTTCGGCTTCATGAATTCCACCACAATTTTATCTCCAAAAATTTAAATGCAACCGCAATCTTCTGTCCTGCTGATTACTCTTCTATTGTTCTTATTCTTTCATACAGTTTTCTGTTTTCTAATTCTTTCACACTCTGTAAAACCATCTGCCAAATATACATACATACATATATACACACATACACATACATATACAGAGATAGATAGATAGATAAATACATACATACATACATACATACATACATGCCTACATATGAAGAAACAGAAATAGTTTGAATAATATGAAGAGACTGAAATAGATAGATAGATAGATAGATATGAAGAGACTGGGATAGATAGATAGATGGATAGATAGATAGATAGATAGATAGATAGATAGATAGATAGATAGATAGATAGATGGTTTTTCTTTAAATCATTTTATTTATTTCTCTTTGACAAGTTTACGCATAATTTTTGTTTTTTGTTTTTCTTTCTTGACTTCTTTTCTTTTTACATTTTTCTTAAATTTGCGGACATTCACTTTTATTTTCTGATTGCCAGAATGTTTTTTCTTCCATTTTCTTCTGCGTCACCCTTTCTTTCGTTCGTTCGTTCGTTCGTTCGTTCTTTCTTTCTTTCTGTCTTTCTTTCTTTTATTCTTTCTTTCTTTCTGTCTGTCTTTCTTTCTTTCTTTCTTTCTTTCTTTCTTTCTTTCTTTCTTTCTTTCTTTGCACTTGTTCTTCCAGCCATTCATTGTGCTTAAATCTGGTTTATTTTTATTTCTTTATATTTTTTTATGATTTCTTGATTTATCTATCTACGTCTCTCCATATCAATCAGTCTCTGTCTCTTCATATCTATCTATCTATCTATCTATCTATCTATCTATCTATCTATCTATCTCAGTCACTTCATATCAATCAATCTATTTCTGTCTCATCATATATGTCTGTCTGTCTGTCTGTCTATCTATCTATCTATCTATCTATCTATTTCAGTCACTTTATATCAATCTATTTCTGTCTCTTTACATCTATCTATCTATCTATCTATTCATTTTTATTCATATATCATCCTTTCTTTCCATTTTCGCCTTAATATTCTCCGTTTTCACTCCTTGTCATTGTCCTTTTTTCTTTCTTTGATTTCTCATTCTTTATTCCATTCCTTCTTACATTACGTGTTTCCTTATTATTTCTTTTTTTCACATTTTTCTTTCTTTTACCATCTGTCATCTACTCTTTGGTTTTTCTCTCTGACCTTCAACTCTCTCTCTCACAATCTCTTTCTCTCCTGAATAATTCTTTAAACTTTTCTTTCCTTCGCTTCTTCTTCTTTTCCCTCCTCTTTCCTTTTTCTCATCATTTATCACTTACCTTCTCTTTATTTCGCTTCATCTTCCCTATTTCTCTCCCAGTTGGTTCCCTTTTCCCAATGGTTGCTTTCTATAAACATCAGATTACAGAAAGAGGCTCCGAAAAGCCTCGCTCCGTAATGACTTCCGCATTGTTTATAAATATATCGCATATCTCTGATATTATTCTTGCTATTGCACGATTGCCCTTGGCTGGTCGTGATCATCTCCATCCCGTGCGGTTAAAAGCACAGACTGATTACTCATCTATAGTTTTATAATATATAGCCGGCAAGGTTATCCAATTTTCTCCAGAGAACAAGAAATATCTTTTATGCCATTTTGTACAGTGATAAAGTAAATTTAAACGTGCGTTTGAAATTTCAAACTGAGCATTTATTGAATTACTTTAATTCCCCATGTATAACACGCATATTTTTTCTAAAAAAATTAATGAGAAAAATTAGGGGTGCGGATTATGCACAACTAAAAAAAGTTGCCGTTTCATAGGTCAATTTCAGTTGCGAAATGACTGTTCACCACAAACATACAACAATTTGAGACTAACATTCGGTGATTATGGCTACATAAGTATGTCAAATACAATCATATGTACCTAACAATACTTACGAATATAAATTAAAATAAGAATTATCATAAAAGTAAATTAGAATAATATTATTCTATGTTTAAAAGCATTTTTAAATAAGAGTAGGAAACACTGGCCGTAATGAAATTGGAGAGGTACAATTTATAAGATTTAATTACCAAACTAGGGGTGCGTCTTATGCTTGAGTAGAAACATTTTCCCCACACTTTCAGCACAAATTTAGGGGTGCGCATTTTGGATAAAGTCGTATTATACATGGGAAATTACGGTAAATGGAAAATTAAAAATAGTTACTATGCATATTTTAAAAAATCATTTCACCCAAGCAAGGCGATAAAGCTACTAAGACACAGGGGGTACTAAGAGAAAAAGGAAACCTGTGATGACAATTGGTGTTGCATTAAATTTTTTTAATATCGTTGTTGATAGAAATGCAAGAACCTGGAAGAGCATTAGAATAGAACTCACACTTAGCAAAAATCAAATGATGTGACCTAACTACCAATCTAGTACTGCACTTAACTTCATAATGACGAGTTACCAAAGAGGAGAGTTGATATTAAAATTTGACTTAAGAAAGAAAGTTTGTAAACGTTTACATTCTTGAGACTTACATGTAAATTCAATTTTTAATAACTAAAATGACGAATTTACACACTTTACATTGTTCGGACTTTAATAACCATCTTTGTTGTCATATTTACAACTCTTCGACCGTTGTACGCTCCTGCCTTCGTCAGGAGATTGGAATTTAGAACGCAAACGTTATATATATATATATATATATATATATATATATATATATATATATATATATATGAAATGGACAAAGTCCAACTATTATTTAAAGACATTTTTATGCTTAACATTATTTTTATAGATACAAGTATTTAAGTAAATGCTCTGTTTATAATAAACAGGATTAAATAACATTTACCGACCTGAATGTCCGAGAAATTTCCATAGAAAATATTCGTCCTCGACAGGATTCGAAAGTATCCTATACGAAACCGTCATATAGCCTGACGTCCCTGAAGCGTTTCGGCCACTAAGGATCGATCGGTTGGCAAGGTCGAATTTACTGCTTATAGACTTCAATGTTCCATGAATCTTTCACGTACATTCATAACTGCTCCTAAGCAGTAAATTCGACTTTGCCAACCGATCGATCCTTAGTGGCCGAAACGGTTAAGGCACGTCAGGCTATATGACGGTTCCGTATAGGATACAGGTTCGAATCCTGTCGTGGACGAATATTTTCTATGAAGTTTTCTCGGACATTCAGGCCGGTAAATGTTATTTCATACTGTTTATTATAAACAGAGCATTTACTTAAATACTTGTATCTATAATAATAATGTTAAACATATATATATATATATATATATATATATATATATATATATATATATTATAAATAAATAAATCGTAATGAGCCTGGTGCTACCTACATAGGATCCACCACATAGCATCATCAGGATTGTTCAAACTGATGATCCCATGTAGTGTAATCTCTGTAGGTAGTTCCTAGCTGATTAGGATTTATTTATTTTACTTTGGTTCTCCTTTCTTCGTTTTAACCTATTACTCGCTGTTTTTTGTACCGGAAATTTAAGCGACTGGACGGTTTCTTTCGCCCTGTCCTGAGGTTTCTGGTGTTTTCTTTTTTTTTCCTTTTTTCCTTGCATGCCAATTTATCTGAAAATTGTGCTAACAATTTTTTCACCCCCCCCCCCCCGAGTTCAAATAGATTTACATAATTCGGTTCTGTAAATTCAGGAAAATCTCTAATAAAATTCTCTGTAAAGGCAAAGCGGTCGTTAGATATCTTAAATAGCCCTAAAGATATTCCATCGCGATATGACTAAAAAAACGCCCTTGAGCAATAACGATGATAAAGACCATCGCTTACATCATTTCTCCTTTCCTTGCAGTGCACAAACCTTGTAATATCTGTATAAGTTTCCAGACTTATCAAAAGCCTTGACTCTAAGAAGGCCACCAGTGCAGATAAAATGCCGGTGCTTGTTCTTAATAATATCAACTCGAAAGTATATCTAATTTTCAAAACTATTCGACTGATGTTTGAAGGAGAAATGTTTACCAAGTCCATGAAATGTGTCAATCAGTGTCTTGTGCCCCCTCGGATCTATAAAACGGAACATGGAGTCTGTGTCACGAGACCCCGAATCTATGATAAAGGACTCCGAATCTATGATACGGGAACCCGAATCTATGATATAGGACCCCGAATCTATGATACGAGAACACGAATCTATGATACGGGAACCCGAATCTATGATATAGAACCCCGAATCAGTTTTTACAAATTTTTATATATAATTCTGAAACAAATTTTGTCAGCCCGTATTTTACAGATTATTTTTTCGAATTCAATTTTATTTATACAATATCTTTATAGTTATAGTGACAAGTTTTAGATTTTGATCGAATCCCACATAAAAATGCATTTCATAAAAAGATGTATAGTGGCATATTTCGCTTTACGTTGCTTCGCTTTTACGAATGTTTCAGATAGCTCAAGATAAGTTCCTCTGTTATCAAAAATGACGTAGAGAGAGAGAGAGAGAGAGAGAGAGAGAGAAAGAGAGAGAGAGAGCCATTAATTTATATGGAGAATTTAGAGAATGTTCCCAGACTTAAAAATATTATTTTTATCTGTTGTCGCTGTTGTGGAAGAGATGAAGAATGGCATTATCGTTGCTTGCTGAGAATGGTACAATTTTTATATCATAACAATACAAGATTTTTAGGGGACGTTTATAGTTATATAATGTAGCACTCTGCCTTTCTTCACCAGTTGAAAGGTGATGATATTTCTAGACTAGTTTTTCATCTGATTCAATGTTTCTTATCAAAACCGTAAATGAAAGTTATCTTGAACGGTTACTCGTTTATATCTCTTTGCATTAATGCGTTTGTCGCCTAGAGTTCCTGTTAGTTGCTCCTAATTTTCATTAGAGGCAAGTCTGATGTCATCAGTTCTTAGTTCAGCATCTATACTGATGACACAACTATTTACTCCTGTTTAATTGTAAGTCGGATCGGATCGGTAAGGCTATATTAAGAGGGGAGCTCAAAAATAACCTATAATATACAATTGCTACTGGAGAACGAATTGGTTTGTTAATTGCAGCGCTTCCAAAAAGAGTCTACTCTCCTTTAACCCTCTGAGAGAACCTTTTCTGTCTTTCTTCAGCATGACTGATGCTGACCATCAGGAGGATAGCACCTTGCGACTTAGCAGGTTATTGTTTTCCGCTGTCTTGGAGTGAAAAGATTATATTTGATCAATTGCTAGTTCACTGTAAGAGGATGAGCCCTAAATGCGATCTGAAGGTCGGGGACACTAGAATCAAGCAGACGCAGAAGTTTAACTACCTGGGAAACGTCTTGCCAGAAGACGGTAAATGCGACACTGAGATCCGTAGACGTTTTGGGATGGCTAAGGACACATTCCAAAAGCTGGACAAAGTACTCCCAGACAGCAGGATATCTTTGGTAACAAAAAGAAGAGTACTGAACTGTTACGTGGCATCTGCCCTTCTTTACGGCAGCGAATTTTAGACGATTTTCTCAAAGATGAAGAAGAGACTCGAAGCGACAGAGATGTGGTTCTACAGAAGGATGCTGAGGATATCATGGACCGAGCATGTGAGCAACGTTGAGATCTTAGAGAGATTGCAAATAAGGGGCAGGCTTATACTTAATATCAGGAAGCGGCAGCTGAAGTTTCTGGGACACATAACGAGGATGGAGGGCCTGGAGAATCTGATACTCACGGGTTAAACAGGGCGAATGAGAGACAAGGGAAACAACGCGTGACATACCTGGCGGACTTGGACAGGTGGATGACAGAACGTAGCCTTGGGGCGGATGCAGAGGGAAGGAACTTGTTGACAGCTGCAAGGGATAGAGGGACGTGGAGAGCCATGATCGTCTACGTCCTGAAAGGACACGACACATAAAAAGGAAGAAAGAAAAGAAGTATCATGTTAGACAATCTTTTTTACCAAAATTTTTATGTCTACCATTCGTTCATACTTTGAATATTGCTGCCACATCTGGTCTGGTGTTTTTGCCATTTACAGATTGTTGAGAATATTCACAGAAAAATCTGCAAGGTGGAGCTTCTTTTCACACAAGAAAATGATTTATTTAAACTATTTATATTTGGACTATTGTTCTCGTCTTTGTTGTTATGAAAACGTTTCGGATGTTGTGCCCTCCGGCCTTCTTCAGGTCTATAACGATCTAGGAGCCTACAGGGAGTTCTGAATTTAAGCCTTTCTTTAAACTGCGGGAGTAGGCTTTTCTCATTCCTCTAAAGGACAAAAGATTTAGTTTGTTAATTTGTTTCTCTAGTGGCTGTCAATACAATGCCTAGATCGGATAGTGCATACTTCCACTCAGTGAAAACGGACGTTCAATAACTGAAAGGTTCTCATTAAAAATAAGAGCAAGAATATATCCCTAGACTGATCAGTTGAGAAGAATTTGAGAGGAGCCATGATCGCCCACCTCCTGAAGGTTCATTTTACATAAAAGAGGAATACTTTTGCACAAGTATCGCAGTGCTTTTATTCAGGACGAAATATTGGTTGTTTTTCTTTTCTTTTCTTTTGCATCTTGTGAAGTTTCATTTTTAGTACTGCGAAGCAATGCTAATTCCTTATACATCTTTCCATGATTCGGTTTACACTGGAATATTGGACGTCCTGGGTATGACGATAAACTACATCAGGCAGCAAGACTCCTGATCGAGAGTTTTGAGGGGCGTGGAACAACCTCTTAATTTTTTTCAGGTCTTTTCTCGAGCGATACAATGACGAGCCCCTACTTTCAGCCTCTTTTGCCATAACCTGAATCCCATTTGAGATCATGAGCATGCAAGATCTGGCGCAATAATCGAGATTAAAACTCCCCTCAAAACAATGTTGGATAAAAAACTTTAGATTATCACTCATCATCTGTTAAAAACAGCACATCCAGAAATATAAATCGTCCTGGGTATGATAATAAACTACATCCGGCAGCAAGGCCTCTG
>OZ038505.1:33906829-33969329 GCA_964036315.1 Acanthosepion esculentum
TTTTCTAGTCATTTTTATAAGCATGTCAACATTCTGATTGGAATTATAATTTTCCTTGTAGTTCTGAGTTCCAACTTCTTCTAACTACCGTAATTCATATGTTCTGCTAATGCTATTCTAAGCAATAGTCGTAGAACATCTCTTTAAATCTTTCCTTCGTCTGGATTGAAATTGGCCAACATTCACTGCTTTATAGGAGATAGCTGTCCCAAAATATTGTCGCTATTTCTAACGACATTTTACAGTAGAACCAAACAATACTATTTTTTTTATTTTATATTTTTTTAAATTTTAGGAAAATGTGCAGAATTCAGTGTCATATGTGATGACATATTATATAGCTGTCCAGCAGTCTATTCTTATATTCTAACAGCATTGTCCATCAGATCTAGAGGATTCAAGTTTTTTTAAAATTTTATCTGTGAGTAAATTGTCCAACATTCACTGTCAGATAAAAGATTACATACTACATAGCAGTCCAGCACTCTTTTCCGAGATACTAACACTATTGTCCATCAGAATTAGTCGATTCAGTTTCTTTTATATTTGTAAGGAAATTGTCCAACATTCACTATCAGATAAAAAATTACATATTGCATTTCAGTCCAGCAATTTATCTTAGTTTCTAAGGGCATTTTTCAGTTGAACCACGTCATTCTCATTTCAGGCCTTTTCTGCTGCTGCTCGGAAATTGTCCAGCCTTTACTGCCATATAGCGGGTTAGATATGAAATAGCAGTTCAACACTCTTTTCCTTGACACCAAGGGCATTTGTTTTCAGTAGAACCACATCACTGTTGCTGCAATCTCAATCTATGTGGAATTTGACCAGCATTCACTCTCATATAAGCGATATTAAATATTATTACATAGCATTTCAGAAGTGCTTTCCCATTGTTTACTTATGCCTTTTCTTATCTCTTAATTATTTGCTTAATTTCTGGAACGCTTTTTTTTCATTTCTTTGTATCTTTGGTTTTCTGTTACAAACTTACACAGTTGAATTTCGATTTCCCTTAACATATAAGTAACAATCAAGTGTTCTGTCTTCAGAGACACGTAATAATGCTTTATTCTTGCTTTTATTTACTGGTCTGTCTAATAATTCTTTCCGTTTCTTTTCTAAGTCTACCATCTACACAGTCAATCCTCATCTAAGGAATTATTTTTCTCTGAACATCTTATTTGAATAAATCGAAATAGGAAGCCAAGAAAAAAAGTCTGATTATGAAAATAACAGGTAGAGAAGATAGATAGGAAATAATTAGGTAAAAATATTATAAGAAAGTCTACCATTAATGCGACATCGGTACGACGCAAAAACTTATGTATGACTGAGTATTATGTTAAAATACTATATGTATTGGTTTCTAAAGTAATAATAATAATAAGTGGTACATTTGTTAACTAACTGTTTACTCCGACATAATATATATATATATATATATATATATATATATATATATATGTGTGTGTGTGTGTGTGTGTGTGTGTGTGTGTGTGTGTGTGTGTGTGTGTGTGTGTGTGTGTGTGTTTAATCGTGTTTGTTCCTATGTCCGTACCTCTGATTTTCGCATCTTACCGGGATGGAGGGTCTTGCGTTGTCCAATGACTCTATGAGCGATGCCATGGGGAGTTCCAAACTCCTGGTAGGGCCACCCTTGGCGGGAAAGTCGAAGATGAGGACAAAGACTAAGCGCGTCCAACCCCAAAGACTCCAAATGTAGAACAAGCCGATTGTGATTACAAAAGATCCCAGAGGTTGAACTAGCGGATGAAGAGTGCTACGCCTGACGGACATGTTACAGTAGACGCGATACGAAATTATAACAGAGTTAGAGGTATTCCGTTGCAATTTCATAACTGTATTATGCAGGTCTCACTCCATGTGAATCTCAGAGGAATGTCATGAAACAAGATCCCTTCCTGGCAAGTTGAGGTCCGCCTGAAACAAATTCCAGCCATCGTCACTTTCTCCTACTCTGATTTTCATTCACCCCCAAGCAACACTTGGAAAGCCAAACAGCGATAGGGAATGGATGACAGGAGCAGGTTTTGGTGAAGCTGAAAGATTATAGTTCTGCACTTGCACAGTGGCAGCGAAATTAGTTATCAACGCCATCTACATAAAGGAGGTGATCAGAAAAGAAGATTTTATTCGATACGATAAACCGACCACAATGTTATAATAGAAATTATAGTTAGACATTCTATCCGATCAAAGTATTCTGTAAATAAAGAAAAATTGCATGAGAAGCGACTGAAATTTTAACGAAACAGCGATAAAATGTAAAAAGGACGTCTGCGCTTCACAGCAAGCGAAGTGCTTTCTGAATTTACTGGAGGTATGACTGGGTCAAATGTTCAGCAGGTTATAATGAAAATGGCCAAAAGACAAATACAAATGAATTTGATAATTTTTGGAAGTGCTCAGACACAGTAGATACAGCAGCTAGTGCACACCTAATTGTAGTGTCAGCGCCGGAAATCTGAAATACCTATCATGGATTTACTACCGGGATAAATAGCGCCCAGGATTACTGATTTTATCGGAATGTTGATTGCCTGGATAATGATGTCTAACAACTATTATTTAACTATTTTTTATATTATTATTTAATGTCTGAATAGATGGCCGTTATATTTTCTTTCCAGGATGAGAGTGTAGTATCTGTTTGATGATCAAATTTCTGAGGGAATTTCTTAATAAATATACATTTTTCATCACCTTTCACGCTTTTTGTTTCAAATATAAGTCTCAAGAGACACTAGGATAGAGAATTACTGAATAGGGTTCTTTTATGAAGTAACAATTGTAGACTACAAGGATATGTAGGTTGACACTAGATTTCTAGTTAGTCTTCCTTAACACCGAGGGATTTTTTTAAAAGTTTTAACGCTAATTCAAATTTGAACGTATAACTTCATTTTTCTTAGCGTAAATATAATATGCAGTATAAGATACATAATTTCTGCTGTGCATTGATAAAATTTCCCAAGTAACGAAACACATTGGCATATTTATTTTTCATTTGTTATTTTACGATCGCTAAAGTCAAACATCATCGACCTTTGTCAAAAGGTAAAATGGATGAACGCTTGGAAATAACAGGTTTGTATGCTTGGATATGCGACTGATATAATTGATAAATGGTAGAAATTGTACACCAAAGTGTCTAGTTTCAATTACTCTCAGGTTCGTTATATCAACTTACGCGCAAATACATTTGAGAAATCTAGGAGTCCAACACATCTCTCCTAGCTATGGGTTAATTTGTAATACTTGTAAGAGTAAAAGTCATTATTTTATTCAAACAATTTTTATAATCTCAAAATATTTTCCGGCTTTAAATAGCGGACAAAAGGTTGATAAAAAGTAATACATCAATTAAACTATCGGTATATATATATATATATATATATATATATATATATATATATATATATATATATATATATATATATGTGTGTGTGTGTGTGTGTGTTCGTGTGTGTGTGTGTGTATATAGTCTTAAGGTGTGCTATATTTATGGGATGAAGTGCTCAATATCAGAGATAGAGCGTGTGCAATTATAAAAGTGAACATTGAAGTCAAAACTTAGAGGCAACAGTCTGTTTCATGCTAGACGCAATCGTCAGGCCACGAGTGGTTGACTTCAATGTTCACTTTTATATTTATATATATATATATGTGTGTGTGTCTGTGTGTGTGTGTTTGTGCATGCGTGTGTGCATATATATATATATATGATGAAATATAGTCTTAAAGTGTGCTATATTTATGGGATAAAGTGCTCAATATCAGTGATAGAGCGTGTGTAAGTATAAAAGTGAACATAGATGTCAACATTTAGAGCCGACAGTCTGTTTCATGCTAGATGTAATCGTCAGGCCTGACGATTGCATCTAGCATGAAACAGACTGTCTTTTTGTAGTGTTGACATCTATGTTTACTTTTATATATATATATATATATATATATATATATATATATATATATATATATATATTCTTCAGATGTGCTATATTTATGGGATAAAGTGCTCAATATCAGAGATAGAGCATATAAAAGTGAATATTGAAGTCAACACTTAGAGGCGACAGTCTGTTTCATGCTAGACACAATCGTCAGGCCACGAGTGGTTGACTTCAATGTTCACTTTTATATTTATATATATATATATATATATATATATATATGTGTGTGTGTGTGTGTCTGTGTGTGTCTGTCTGTGTGTTTGTGCATGCGTGTGTGCACACACACACACATATATATATATATATATATATATATATATATATATATATATATATATATATATATACAGTACTGTGTTCAAAGATGAACGATCCCCTATGAAAATATTTCAAATAATTGCCTCTTTTCTCCAGATAATCAACAAATCTTTATATTCATTAAGGAAAACCTTCATAAAATCGATTGCAACCACTTTGAAAGACTTTTATCAAGCTAGATTAAAAATAATAATAAAAAATTAAGATGTGAAAAACAAGTGGATCATTACATTTATGCTTTGAATTTTTGTTGTACATTCTCACCAGTACAAATATTTTTTTGTTCACGTATTCTTTTGTTTGGTAATCTGTGTATACTGCAGTCAAACAGTATAACTGTGTATGCAAACGTGTGCAGTTAGAGACTATATTAAAAATATATATATCGTGGGATTAAAACACAATGTAATAATTATATATATATACATTGAGAGCTGGTATTAATAAAATAATGATCGATGTAATATAACAGGATTATAAACTATATATTAATAAACATATCTTTTTTCCTCGCCCTCGGCACGACTCGGACATTCAGCACCTGATGATTGCGTTGTGCATTAAACTGCGAATCTTACTACAGGTGAAAAATGTATATTTATTAATATATATATATATATATATATATATATATATATATATATATATATATATATATATAGAGAGAGAGAGAGAGAGAGAGAGAGTGCTGTGAATCACAAAGATAATATTTAAAATAATTATTTCTTTTTTCTTGATAATCTTCAAATCTTTAACTAAATATAAAATCAATTACAAACACTTTCAAAGATTTTTATCACGCTTGAATAAAAAATATTAATTACAAATTAATAATTTAGATTTTCAAAAGTAAGTGAACCCTGCATTTTTGGTTTACATGGTCGTCAGTGCAAATAATTTTTTGTTCACGTATAAAAATCAAATTGACATGTGTTCTTTTTTTTTGGCTAAGCTCTGTATACTGCAGTGAAACAATATAACTCATTGTGCATGCAAAAGTGTGCAGTTAGAGATTAATTAATATATATATATATATATATATATATATATATATATATATATATATATATATATATATATATATATATATATATATATATGCAAAGATCAAAGAACTCTCTGAAACTTTACAAAATCGCATATTTGAAACCTAGTATGATGGAGAAGGCGACAAAACAATTTGAAGTGTAATTCTCCACCTTGCATCAAATTATTTATGAATGGAACGTCTTTGGCATGGCGACATCACAATCACGAATTGGGCGTGCGCGAAAAATAACAGCAAGTAGATCGATCAGGCCCAGGCAATTCCTGCTCGGACCTCTGAGGTTTTTTAATGCTCACTGGGCAATGTCGGAATCAATGTGCATAAATCTACAGTGCGAAGAAATCTGAACAATACTGATCTTCATGGACGAATGCCTCGGAAAAAACACTGCTTACGAAATAACAGCATTCTCGTATCAGCTATGCCAAAGATAGAAACATTCTAGCAAATTGTTTTATGGTCAGATGAGACCAAACTAGAGATTTTTGCGTGGAACATTAGGTGACATATCTGGCGAGATTCTAATGCGGCTTTTGAAGATAAGAATTTGCTACCAACCATTAAACGTGGCTCTGACAGCATTATGATATCGGTAGGGATTTTAAGCAAAATGGAACAGGCAAAATAGTACACATAGATGGCACAATGGATTCTGCAGTATAACACGCAATTTTGAACGAAAATAAGTTATTTTCACTTCACAAGTTGGGTTTATGTCATGGATGGAATTTCTACTAGGACAATCATCTGAAGTATCAAATCAAGTCCACAAAAGTAGTTCGTAAAAAGAAATTTCAAGTCTTGAAATGACCTAGTCAATGTCCTGATCTAAACGCAATTGAAAATCTGTGATTCAACGAAAGAAGGCAGTACATGCAAGAAAACAGGTAAAATCGAGCAATTATGGGAATTTTGCCAAGAATGGTCAAACATCGACACTTACTACTACAAGTCACTTCTTAAAGATGAAAGAAAAAGGCTGGTTGACATTGTAATCGCAAAAGGAATAGAGACCAAATAATAAGTGTAAGAGGTCACTTACTTTGGCACATCATAATTTTTAATAAACATATTTATTCCGGGTTGATAAAAATGTGTGTAAGTGGTTGTAAATGATTGAATAAAGGTTTTTTCGTAATGAATATATAGCTTAATTAAGATTTGTTGATCATATGGAAAAAGAAACAATTTTTTAACATAGTATCTTATTGGTGCACAGCACTTTATATTAATCATTTCACCCCAAACAAGCCAACAAAGCCACTAACAATTTAAGTTGTTACTGTGTATTAGAGTGTACGAGAAAAAAGGAGAGGGAATAATAAAGGAACAAAAGTTAAGAAAACAGGAAATAATAACTGATTTTACATTTAAATTTTTGAAGATTCAAGTTAATATATATATATATATATATATATATATATATATATATATATATATATATATATATATATATATATATAACGCCGGTAGACATTGATTCGAATCATTAATAAAACAAGACGTATACCGGCTTGAATACAATGTTTATCTTCATAAGATATATCCTTAGAGATTTATAAATGTTCCTTGCTCGACCAGCTCCCTAAATCTGATCCAATCACCAAACATAATAATTTCTTTTCTATCCCTTCTTGGTCAAATATACATTAATATATATATATATATATGTATGTGTGTGTGTGTTTGTGTGTGTGTGTTTGTGTGTGCGTGCGTGTGTGTGTGTGTGTGTGTATGCATGTATATGTATATTTATATATATGAATGGATAAATCTGTCAGGGAAAAATTAATCGGATATATCAATCATAGACAGTACAGTAATCATGCTATGAATAGATCGATTCATTTATATTCTCTGAAAGCATTTAACAATGGAGGTGATCGATATAACAAGCATTAATTAAATTACGTCTCTGCTGACGAAAGTTAATTGATTTGTTGTCGGAACAGGAATATTAAGAAAAAAACACATTTCCCATTGATATCTTTCTCAATGTAGAAATATACGACGATATAATCCTAGATAAATACATTCTATAAGACACATCCACACGCGAACAGGCGCGCCTACCAATACACACACACCGTCTCTCTCTCTATATATATATATCTCTCTCACTCTTTCTCTCACACATACACACACACACACACACACACACACACACATATTCCCAAATACAATGTTACATAGTTTTTACTCTCACTCTCTCTGTAACTCTCTCACGCGCAGACACATACGCATACACTTGGAATTATATATATAATAAGATCAAGTTTTCATAGGAAACTATTCCGACCGGTGTGGATGTGAAAATATCCCCGAATCAACATACCGACAACTACACACACGCGCACACACGCGCACACACGCACGCCTACACATAGAAACATACACACACAAACATTATCATTCTCGCATAGAATATATAACATATAACACACTTATACATATAAATTATGCGCACAAACGTTGCCTGATATGTCAAATGCATGTGAAGCCTGCTTAACCAATGAAAATCAAAGAACACAAAAATAATACCAGAAGTTATTTTCATATCTCATTCTCTGATAAAGTGTTGATAAAATTAAAGGTGTTAGATTTATAAACGTCTCCTATCTGTTCTTTATCCTATCATTCTGCCAGATTCAATCTTCATTTGATCCGAATTAATCTCATCTGAACTACAAATATATATATTTATTTAAAGATATTTATGATATGTTTAACGTTCTACTTATAGATACAAGTATTTAAGCAAATGCTCTGTTTTATAATAAACAGTAATAAATAACATTTACCGGCCTGAGTATTTGCTTAAATACTTGTATCTATAAAAAGAAAGTTAAACATATCATAAATGTCTTTAAATAAATTGTCGGGTTTTGTCCAATTCAAATATATATATATATATATATATATATATATATATATATATATATATATATATATATATATATATATATATATATATATAGGAAGGGGAGGGGGATATAAACACAAGTAAGTGCCGCTTATACCTTCCTGAAGGAAAACACTGAAAATATGGGAAGGATAAATTTTAATTATTAAATTTTTCGAGTTTTAATTTTTCTTTTCAGCCGCGTCTAGACACGGAGTCTAGACGATCCACTTTAGTTCCCCAGTGATTTTTTGTTTTCATCATTTTTTTTAAAACTATCCCTCATAATCGTTATAAAAGATCTGTTACGAAAGTTGATATTTTGTCAAAACCTGGACACAAATTTGTCGTGAATGATTTAGAAATCAGAGCACTTTCTATAAATTTTCACTTTAGTATACTGCGTTAATTTTAATTGAAGTGGCATTTTTGTTAAATCGGAATTCAGCTCAGACTCATTACGATGAGTGACTAATGCATCGTCTGTATTTTTCATAATATAAATACTTTATTTATATTTATTTATATTTCTCGAAGTTTCTACTTTGTATTACTTGTGGCAATTATTACAAGTGATAGATTAAATTGCTCCTTTATGTTTTACCATACTATTTTGTTTTGTATTAATTAAGTCTTTTATTGTTTTAAGAATTTATAATAAATGTTCTGGTAATCTTAGATAATTTCTTTGCAATTGTAGTTGTGATTGAGTTCTAAGTTATATATATAGTTAGAGAGAGGGGGAGGTAGAGAGAGAATTAGTATATATATAAAATTAATCACTGAGTTGATTGATGTTACCTTCAACATCTCGACTAGCATTTCGTGGGCGTATCATCCAGTAATCACTTCGTCCACTCGTCAGGATATATAAGCAATTGACTGTTTATTTTTATATATTCACTTTTCATTGGTGCAAGCTTCATTTATTTTTCATTGCGTGTGTATGTGTGTGTGCTTCAATTGATAATAGCAAAGCTAGTTTGCACCCCCCAGTACAACTCGTACAAATGTATACACACACACACACACACACACACACATATATATATATATATATATATATATATATATATATATATATATATATATATAGTAATTAATCGAGTCTAGAAGAATCTTCAACAGAATGCAGAAAGCACTAGACGACCATTTAATCCTATTTGTAGCTCAACAGCAGAGCATCCACTCACGAGAATCGAACGTGGACCGTTAAAATACAGCGCAAGCGACATACCACTGGACCAACGTTGACGAAAAAGTAACTGGCTATACTCGATATAGCGCCGCTACTCAATCAGTTTCGTAGTGACACTTATCGTCCGACTGGATGAAGTGGCCGGTCAGTGCTTTCTGCATTCTGTTGAGAATTCTTCTAGACTCGATGGATTACTATAAATGATTATTCTAATCCCCCCAAATTTCTATCACTTATATATATATATATATATATATATATATATATATATATATATATATATATATATATATATATATATATAGAGAGAGAGAGAGAGAGAGAGAGAGAGAGAGAGAGAGAGAGATAGATATAGATAGAGAGAGAGAGAGGAGAGATATGTAGTTTTTAGGTGACTTGGTCAAGAATTAATTTAATTAAAGGGAAATTGACTGATTTAATTCCATAATGTTAATTTTTTCCAGGGTATTTCATTTGGGTGAAATATTAACTTTTATAAAATGTGATCGTTAATTAAATTTTAATAATCTAAAAAAGAAAAACAAATTCGATTGTGGAAAATGAAGCATTTTCAGTTACGTTATTATTATTATGTTTCAAATAGGCGAAAACAAGTTTCTTAATTTTAAATTAAAATTACTTAATAATAACAAGTAGGGGATGTATTTATTATTCATCAAATTATATTTTTAATCTTCTATGACCTTCCTCAATTTCGAATTCCATCTTGAATTGATAAAATTCTATGTCTCGAAGGTATGATTAAATCTCTAAAGACAAAAAAAAACACTGCATTGACAGAAAAAAAATATTATCCAAAAGTGTTAAGTCTTGCTAATTGCCTTGGGAATAAAAATTCACCGGCCAATCTGCAGTATGGATATTTAGATAGGGAAAGCAACGTGGGCAAACAGAAACAAAACAAAATGAGTCCCCTAACAAATTTGCGCAGAATAATTACCGTATATACTTTTAAACAGAAGTAAAGGTTTTGCATTGTTTTTAAGCATTTCGCCTGAAGCAAGACGGTAGTGCCAATAGCAAGCAAGGGGTTACAGACAGTGAAAGCAAGAGAAAAGAGGGTGTTTAAGGAAGGGATATAGAAAAGGACGGGGGTCAGTATCAAGATATCAGAAGATGTTGATTCACATTACATTTGAATATTTGAAGATTATAACTATCAGGGAAGCAAGTAGGAGGAAGGGAGTTCCACTGGCGGGAAGTGCTAGAGAAGAAGCTTCTGGAATAGAAAAAACAGTTATATTTAACTGCTTCGACAGTGAAAGGGTGGGACCGAGATGCCAACCTAGTAGCACTCTTAAATTCATGCAGTAGGGATACTAGTGAAAGTAGATTGTCAGAGCAAATGCCTTGAAAATATTTGTAGAAAAGACAGAGGGAAGCCACACACGTCTGTGAGAAGGTGACTATAGACGAGACGCCAGGGCTGGACTTGTCACAATCCATATCCGTCTCTGGATTCTGTAGAGGACCTCGAGATGAAAAACGGGGGCACCACAACATATATGGCAACGGTATTCAATGCAAAGACGTATGGTAGATTTGTAGATGTGAAGGATGAACAAAGGCCTGCTGGTGCGATAGAGAAAACCGACTGTCCTTGCAGTAGATGAAGTATTGTTCCCTGTTTAGGATCGGATTTCAATTGCTTCTAAAATCTTTTCATTTTCTTTCACTCCCGTTTGTCCCTTGTGTCTTCATGGTGTTGTTGTTTTCCTTGGAGCGAACGGATTAAAAAAAAACATCCCCCCAAAATGTACCTCTTACTCTGTAAGCCTCTACTATGAGGGGCTCATGCGCCTTGTGCAGGTTTAACATAAAAAAGAACATTAATACTGTACGCATATCGTGATACATATATCCCTCGATTAATGGTCATTCGATTAACGTGTTTATATACTAGCATTCGATTGGTGCATACATAATACTCTTCATACTAATATTCTTCAGTTTAACCGTATTAATTAAAAATTGTTTTTTTTAATTACTAATGTAATAGCCGGAAAAATCTAGGGGTTCTTGTATATACATTTACACCACTGCTATAATTATTTACATGTGTCGCAATCATCAGGAAACAAAATTATCAAAATATATCAAACGAAACTAATTATTATTATTTACTGATAGTTCACCAAATATGAGGTCCAAAGAGCCACTCCGGGTGGAGTAGTACTGAAGGAGATTGTGAGGAAGTGGAAAGAGAGAAGTAAATGTATTATGAGTACGAGTAGGATTGATATCGGTTTAACCTGGACTTATAAAGACCAATATTGTTTATTTCAAGGAAGCATTCTCTAGGAAGTTTGCTCTACAAATAACAGTTATGGGGATTAAGCTGTTCGAGTGGAATTTGCCTTTTATGAAAAGAACACAAACGGAATGGCGATGATTTGCCCGCCATGACACGACATGGAGAACCCTAGATGTAAAGGCCCGAGCTAGTGACACGAGGGAATGCAACTCGTTCGAATGTCTGTTATAATAATAATGATATATTAGTGAAAATCTGGCGACATTTGTTCTCTGGCATATGTTTTGCAGAGTGGATATTAATTCATCAGTAACAAAGCCACGTCAGCGCTTTTCACCTCGGACGCGCAGTGAGGATTAGGCAACATAATCCCAAATATGGCATCAATACTCCATTATTTGTCTCATGTGACTTTTATAAAGGAAAAAGCATTACAGCCGGAGTTATGTATTTTTCGGAGTGATACAATAACCATACAATTCTTTCAGCATCTTTGCGATAACTTGAATTCCTTTTGAGATCATAAGTATGTAAGATCTTATAGAAAGCCTAATTTAATAGTTATGTATTTTCCGGAGCCATACAATAACCATACCATTCTAACAGCATCTTTGTGATAACACGAAATCCTTTTGAGATCATGAGTATGCAAGATCTTACACAAAGTCTTATTTAATAGTTATGTATTTTCCGGAGCGGTAAATGACAATAGATTTCTTTCAGCATCTTTGCGATACCTTAAATTCCGTTTGAGATCATGAATATACAAGATCTTGCGTAAAACTCGAGATTGAACAAGGGGACCGTCATATTTAAGCAGTCCTCAGAACAATTTCGATTGAAGAACGATAAGTTGTCTCTCTTGATTTGTTAAGAAAGGAGCATCCAGAAATATAAATAATCCTGGGTATGACGATAAACTACATCCGGCAGCAATGCCTCTGATCAAAAATGTTTGAGGAGCATGGAACCACCTCTTAATTACTGTTGTTCCCAGGTCTGCCCTGACCCAGGGTGGTAGCAACTGTTATGTTCCCAGGTATGAGTAAAGAGTAAACACCAAAACTGGAGCTAAAACACTATAAAAGTATATAAATAAATTTATTTTTGCTAAAAATACTAACAATCCATTTTTGAAAAAAAAAACCGTCAATACATCTGACTCTCGCCAAAAATCTCTTTACAAAAATACGTCAATGAAACCAGATCGACAAATTGATTTCTTACAAAGAATACATATTCTATTCACACGAACTTATTGCAAAAATCTTGGCATTAAATAACCCACTGAGGTTGATATACCGTAAAAGAAAATAAACCCAACCAGACATGTACAAGATGCACTCTCATGCCTTGTGGTTTGTTTCTTAACTTTTGTGTTATAAACATATTTGTGCGTGTCTAAATCACACTCCTATTTGCAGACATTCATTTATAAACATGGCATGATTTAGGCAACCCAATTTCGTCTACAGTAATCTCAGAACGCTTTGAAGTTAAAAGCCTTGATATTAACGCGTGCCTATCTTCGTGAATGCCCTGAAGCTACACATCTTATCAGGCTCTTGTGGTTCCCTTTTTTTTCCTCTTGGTGCCAACGACTCAAAAGCCCTCAACACTTCGACCCTTATTAAATTTGCATTTTGAGTCTAGCACCTGTTCCCTATGCCCCTGAAGTAATCGAAAGTAATGTCTAATACGGCTGATGGAATTTTACAACCCTGCCCAGGTCCTTCTCATTCCCAATGCAATCCGGTGTCTATCTGTCTAAACAGCTGTCTGTCTGTCTGTCTAAGCGTCCGCAATTTAGCCTAGGGGATGTGAAGTGCACGTTGGAGAGCATTAGATGGAAGCAGGGGCGACATGTCTAGGTTAAAATTTGCTTTTATTTCGTCTATATAATGACATCCTGCATTGATTAAAATACATATTTTCGAGGCATATCTGCTAGACACGATCAAAAATACGCGTCAGCTACTTACATCGAATTAGAAACATTATAAATAATCTAATTCTTCCGTTTACTCTCCCCTTAATATTTGTCTGTAAATATACACACACACACACACACACACACACACACACACACACACACACACACACACACACACACACACACACACATATATATATATATATATATATATATAAAGTTGTATCTTGGCACCATTAATTATTTCAAACTTGTTTGGTTTAAAATATCAACGAGATCTTTATATCAAAATTTTTATTTAATTTTTTCAAATTTACAAATAAGTTGTTTTATGTAATCGGTGAATTTACCAAAGTTCGTAATTATTTTATTGTATATTATTTTCTTCTGGGCTAATTTCGAATTTTGATAGATTCATTTTCAAGAGTTCTGTTTTCTGTATGTTTGCTTAAACTTTTTCATTAATATCGATGTCTTCACGTTTGCTAGTAACGTCATTTAAACTGGAATTATTATGGTTTGTTTTTCTTTGTTTTATTTTACGGCATATCAACCAAAATGTCTTCATTCGTGCCGACAAGATTTTTTATTGCTTGTAATATTTATTCCAAAAATGTATTGCTTGTAATTTTTTTTTCAAATATGTATTGCTGGTAAGATTTTTTCAATTATGTATTGGCTGATAACTTTTTTTAAAAAATGTATTGCTGGTAATAGGTTTTTCAAAGATATATTACTCGTATTATTTAAAAAAAATATGTATTGCTGGTAATAATTGTCACCTTCAAAAATTCATTACTAGTAATAATTTTTACAAAAATATATTACTGGTTTTAAAAGATTTCGTAAAATACATCTATTGGATGCTTTAATACACATTATCAGTGATGTTTCTAGCTGAGGTTCATTAGCGGTTTCGGGTCTTTCAACATACTGATCGGGTATCGACTTGTGTACCTTCCGTCAGCTACAATTTTTTCCATTTTCCAAACTAAACACGATGCGACTTTTCTTGGTAATTTTATTGTCCAATCCCGGATGACTTCCGGTTCAGCAGCAGTGTACGCTCTTCTATAAAAAAGGAAGGAAAAATAACCACAATTTCTATCTGAAATATGGCGGCGTGCTTGGCTTGAAGTGATAAGTACAGATTTGATTCTCCCTTGAGAAGTACACACACGCACGCACAGAGAAACGCACTCAGACATCATATTCTGCTTGCGCCTATCCCCATTTTCATTCATGTTAATCCTCTTGAGAAGGTGGGCACCCCGACGTGGTGTACTGGTTAGAAAGTTTGTCTTGCTAGATCAATTACGACTGAGTAGTGAGTTCGATCCTCACTGGGTGCCCCATACTTTCTGCCTTGTGCCACATCTAGACCGGGCTTAGAAAATCACTAATCATCTTGAGAAGGAGAAAGAAAAGAAAAAGAAACATATTTTTTACACTTTCAGAACGCTTTGAACCCAGTTTGGGGGTTAACTATTATGTCCATAGCTGGGACCCTAACAGGTGCTATCACCTCAGTTTAGTGGACCTGGGAACACCAGCAGTTAAGAAGTGGTTGCACGCTGCTCAAGACCTCCCGATCGGAGGGCTTGCTATTGGACGTAGTTTATCGTCTTACCCTGGGCATGGATGTAGTTTATCATCATACCCAGGAATTATATATTTATGTGTATTTTCTGCACACACTTTTCATCATACGCTATTATATATATATATATATATATATATATATATATATATATATATATATATATATATATATATATAAAGATACTTTATTTTATGTAGGCTGCTTCTCTTGCATTAAAACAGCGTTGACAAAATATCTGTGAGCACAATCGTTATGTCTGATGTCATTGGTGATGGAACATTGAACCAATCATGAAACGCGGATGTTCCTTCAGAGATGCCCCGTGCCATCAGCGCCATATTAGGACTTAAAACCCAATCCAGACCTCAAGCGGATGTCTTACAAACGATCCATCGCTAAATATACTAGAAAAATTATCCATTGTTTGTAACCCCTCAGTATGTACCTGTCTCCTCCCGTTATCGTTTACCATTATAAAAGATCAGTCCGAAAATGGCGTACTTCTGCCATATATGGGCAGTAGTTTCCCCGGTTTTCACTTTCTAATCACGATAGATTCCAAAATAAAATGTAGATTCTTGTGGGTGACAAAGTGATGTGCACCTTACAACCACTCTTTCACAGTCGACACGTCGCAAGCTTCTCTATGCAAAGTGTTCAGGTAAAGTACATTCTTTAGTTCCCCAAGTTCTAACCTACACGGCTAGGAACGGCCATTTCACGAACATTATAGCGACCCACTCTCCTTCCCTTCGTATCCGATTGGTGAGATGTAATTTCCACTCGAGCAGCTTATCCCCACGAACCGCTACTGCTTGTAGAATCAACTCCCAAGTGGATGCTTCCCCGATTACTACTATCTTAACCTGTTCAAGTCTAGGGTTAAGCGTTATTTTCCCCACATATCCGCATAAACAGTGCCTCTTATTATGTAAGCCTCTACCTCGAGCGGATCACGGGCCTTATGAATATCATTGTCAAAATATTTTACAGATATAGACTCAGTACAAACAAATTGAGTTATACCTCAGTAGTACACAAATATTAACAAAACGATAACACCCGGGAAGTACTTACTTTCGTATGTCTAAGGATTCAATTCAAAATTCAGAGGTTTCCCGGATACTTGAAGAAGGCCGGATATCACAACGGTCGATATGTTGTAATAACAATAAATATGAATATATGAGTCCTTATATAAATGATATACGAAATAAATATGCAGAATTAGTGGTAAGTATTCTGGTCGAGACCACAAAAATATGATTGTCTTTGTAATACAACTGTTATTTATGTCATTCCAAAATAATTAGGAAAGGGAGAAATTTAATGAGGATTTTAATACAATAAAACGTCAAAAAGTAAGAAAAATCAGTCATACAAATCAAATGGTAGACTCCCTGTACCGCTCTAGTAAGTACTTAACTCCTCTACCTCTACCTTTATAAGAGCCAGATCAGGCTGAAAAGTGTGTACTGTTGTTATAGTTGGGCGTGAGCTGCCCTGTCATCAATTACGAGTCTTCATAGACTTCAAAAGCGTCTACGTGTCCTTCTGGGTGACAGATGATGTTTCAGCTTCTCACCTGTCTCTCCCTGGCGAGATGTGGCGAGACTCTTACCGTTCTATCGCTACTTCCATAGAAAGTGCTACGGCGAATTACATTTTTTGGTTCCACCAGACATAATCTTCGTAGCACCCGCCATGCCACTTACATAGTAGCAAAACAACCACATTCGCTCCGTATTTCATCGGGGAAAAGTATGTTCCACGGAACATTCTTCTGTGAAACAGACACCGAAGAAGATGTTACCTGGATTAATATAATCTTAACCTGTTCAAGTCTAGAGCTAAACGTTATCTTCTATCCGGATAAACTGTCTCTTAATGGAACGCTCTACCACGAGTGTTCCCGGACTTTATAAAGGGTGAAGCTTACTCTCTCTCTCTCTCTCTGTTTATCTATATATATATATATATGAACATAATAAAATAGGCAGCATTTATTTACATTACAAAGAGTCAATCATACCTTGAATCAATCAGCATATATGAATGCGATTATTGGCGAAATCACTTCGCTAGTAGACATAAACATAAGCATTATACTACTGATAATCCTCATAAATAAATAAACATGGTGTATGTTTTTATTTCTGCTAGTACTTTCGAATGCTTTGCGCAATTCATCATCAGGCTTTATTTTCCATCAGAATCAAAACTGGGAGACGATTTAAATGTGTCTATCCAACCGAAAGATATTTTTAAGAATAAGCTATTTGTTAACTGTTATATGGTGTTGGAGAGTGCAAATCTCAACGCTAAATTTTAAATATTTAAAGTGAGATTTTTTTATGTATTTTGTAATTTGGTAAATCCACGTGTTTTCTTTTATAAGTGTTTTTCAGTTAATATGATATGAACTAAGTAGATAGTTCAAGTAACAGAGTGATATGTCTACTTTGTAGTTTTTTCCTCATATTGCTGATTGATTCAAGCTATGATTGACTCTTTGGAATGTAAATATATGCTGCCTATTTTAATTATGTTCATGAAAACAATTGATCCGGCAGTAAAGAATTCCTAAGGAAAAAAATGTGTATATATATATATATATATATATATATATATATATATATATATAAAATATATATATATAAGTGAACATAGAAGTCAACACTTAGAGGCGACAACCTATTTCATGTTAGATGCAATCGTCAGGCCGCGAGTGCTGTTATTTTTCTCGGCTATTTATATATACGGGTCAGTGGTGCCTTGTGGGTAGTCTATTTTGCCAGTTATTTTACCCGAAGTCGTTTACTTGTTGATTTCTTTTTTTCTTTATTTATTTGGGTTAAATTATTTTGTTTGTCATTATTTATTTTTATTTTTTATTTTTATTTTTTATTTTTATTTCGTATGTAGTATTTATAATATTTTTTACTTTAATCGGTGTTATTATTAACGTAGTAAAAATGTGTATATATCGCTTATTTAATAGTTTTATTTTGGTTTGGGAAGATAAAGCTATTTATTCAATTTTCGGGTTGATAGTTCTAGTTTATTCTAACTATTATTTTGACAGGAGCAGTTTTGAATTTGTTTATTACTTCATGTATTTATTTGGATTGATTATCTTTATTTGTTTTTTCTAACGGTTAACTTATCGGGATCGGTTTGTTACTTTATTAATTTATTTGGATGAATTTAGATTAATTTATTTTACTGATGGTAGCAAGAGCATGAAACCCAGAGTCACAAACTCATATTCATACAACTTATTATATATATATATATATATATATATATATATATATATATATATATATATATATATATATATGGTCTTAAAGTGTGCTATATTTATGGGATAAAGTGCTCAATATCAGAGATAGAGCGTGTGTAAATACAAAAGTGAACATAGAAGGCAAGATTGAGAAGCGACAGTCTGTTTCATGCTAGATGCAATCGTCCAGTTGCCTGACGATTGCATCTAGCATGAAACAGACTGTCGCCTCAAAATCTTGGCTTCTATGTTCACTTTTATATATATATATATATATATATATATGTATATATATATATATATATATATATGGCAGAAAATTAATCAGAAACGATATTGCATATGCAAGTGTGCGTTTTTATTTCTGTGTGTGTCTCTTATCATACTGTGGGACTTGTGTGTTCATTATTGCGTTTCAACATAGAATTAATGTGAGAAACTCTAGAATCAGAGAAATCGCAGCATATGGAAACACATAGTTTGAAGAAAGACAACGAAGCCTTGCGTTGAATATAGCGGATAGTCGAACAATTTTCCATTAACCTAGAAATAAAGGGAGAAAGAAAGAAATGATTTCAGATATAAATGAAATCATCAATTTTAGAACTATCTACCTCGGTCTCTGGTGCTCACAGCTTTCAAAATTCTTAAAGAGAATTTTTCTTGACTTGTCGGAACAGGTGTATCTCGTCACTCTAAGAGCTGCCATTAAAACTATTATATCAGCATAAGAAGAATTTTAGCCGGAGGGACAGACAACACATACGTTCCAATTTACCGTCGAGCCTTCCTCCCGACACCCGCGACTATTAATAAATTCTCCCTTCCTTCGCCGCCTCTCTGATTTGACCATTAATTCTTCTCTGATACACCTTTCCAGGCGAAAGTTTTCTCCCCCGAGTTGATATCTTTCCCATCCCACCTCCTCGTCGGAGAGTCGGCTTCAAGAGTGGAACGCGGATCAGAAGACTGACGGTCGTTTTGCGCCGGGCGCTTTACTTCATATATAAACAGGTGCTTACGAAGGGTTTCGTTAAAAGTGATTTTCGATTGAAGGGTTTTAGGGCAGCAAATTGTTTGGGAATCCGCTTGAGATCTTCAGGATAATTACCTGCTCCAAAGTTAATAGCATTATTCCACTTTTCCAAGCATCTACCATTTCATGGCCATATTTGTCATCTTCCCAATTGCTCTCCTGGTTACTCCATTCAAACACACACATACACATTCTGGCATATATTCAATCAAATGTATGTATGATAGAATGCATATACATATATATATATATATATATATATATAATATATATATATATATATATATATATATATATATATATATATATATACATATATATTTATATATATATATATATATATATATATATATATATATATATATATATATATATCTGCATGCATATATGTATATTGATATTAATGTATGTCTTGGCAGCTAGAATTCTTTTAAATATCTCTTATAACATACAATGAAAATTTATTAAATAAAACTAGAAAAACTATATAAAAATTTAATTAAATTTCACTTGTCTGTCATATTTAACGAAATGTAAGTTGAAGGATAATATGTATATTTAATATATATTATTTATTATATATATATATATATATATATATATATATATATATATATATATATATATATATATATATATATATATATATAAAGCTTAAAATTAGTTTAAAGCTTTAAATATAAAACAAATTGAGAACCTAATAACAATAATTACGGGAGTGGGTGAACGAAGTGATTTTTGTTTTCCTATTTTTACAACTACATTCCACTTTTCGTGTATCGGTATTACCAATGGTAGTCGCTTAGGATTTTTTGGAGGGCTTTTTCGTATAGTTCTTTAATATTTTTAATGTTTTTTTCCTTGGGCGATAGCTTACTAGTCCTGGTGCAATCTGTATTGGGTATTTGTCTTAGTATTCATTTGCGTTGTATATTTACCTGTGTATATATATATATATATATATATATATATATATATATATATATATATATATATATATATATATGTATATATACCATAAATTAACTGATGTAAAATATGTTTTTTCGCTACACAGTAATAACCATGTTTCAAAAATGTAAGCTATAACCTTCGAATTTAATTTTGTTATTAAATTAAAGACATTAGTTCCATTTACTCGTCAAGCGAATTTTGTATATATATATACATATATATATATATGTATATATATATATATGTATATACATATATATATATATATACATATATACATATATATATATAAAGATATATATATATACACTTTAATACACTTTAATAATTTTGTATATATATATATATATATATATGCACATGCATATATATATATATATATATATATATATATATATATATATATGTGTGTGTGTGTGTGTGTTTGTGTGTGTATATATGTATGTATCTATGCATACCTAAGAAAGAACAGCTCGTGTCGTTACACTCTTGCGATCTTCAAGTTACTTGAACACAATTGAAGGAAGGGCGACTCAGCATTATATTACGTATAGCATCGGAGTTATTGCCTCACAGGAAAACAGATTAAAAGCCCGTGTATAACGCTAATTCTGACGGTGGTGGGTGGGAGACTGAGCCTATCTCGCCTTGGTGGCTTCACTATTAAATACGAGTAGTGGGACAAAACTCGTCGAGTGGCATATTTTATTTTATACTTTGCCTACATCTACTTTTAAGTTATACTGTATCTACTTATAAAAAAAATCCAAGACATGAATATGTTTTTATGTCTGTATACACAGGTCTATATCAATAGATATGTATATGGATAAATGCAAAAAGGGGGCTCGAATATATGTATATGCCTGTGTGGATGTGTATTCTGCCATTAATTCTGAAGCTTAAATCCTTTGAAGCTAATGCTTAAGTCTTAAATTTTATGTTCTTTTTTTGTTTGTTTAATCATTCTATTTGGTTTTGCTACAGCCATAGAGTTGCTTCCTTACTTTTCAACCTCCTTTCTATATTGCAAGTCTCTCGTTATCTATCTCTATTTCCAGAATATTTTTCTGACGAGTTCCTTTCGACCACATTCTGTTTAGTTATTTTTTTATTTTTTATTTTTTACATTATTCAGTCTATACATTTTTCGGTTTTTTTTTTTCAAATATTCAGCCGTTATGAAAAGATAATGTATTTTGTCAGTACAGAAAAATAACATAAAACCCACCTAGCTAGTTTGAATAAACAGAAGGTTGAAAGTGTTTAGGAGAGATAACAGAAAGTAGAAGATAACGAGAACGGAAGGCTTGAAAAATCTAATACTCACAGGACAAATTGAGGGCAAGATCGACAGAGGAAAAGAGCGCACACATACGTGATGACGGAACATGTTTTAGGAGAAATAAAAAAGACATATTTTCTTAAGAGATACAAAGAAAAAGAAATTGTGGAGAGCCTTGATTGCTTATTTCCTAAGGAGCATACCACGTAAAGAAGAAGAAGAAGAAGAAGAAGAAGAAGAAGAAGAAGAAGAAGAAGAAGAAGAAGAAGAAGAAGAAGAAGCGATAAAACAGGGACAAAATTTGTTAGTAGCTACAATGAACAGGGAATTCTGGAGAGACATGATCGCCTACATCTTGAAGGGAGAAATAGCTTCCATAAATGGATAGCGGTATATGATTTAGTTGATCAAAATGACACACTTTCTTACGAGCTAAAATAACAAGAGATTCTGGAGAGCATTATCGCCAAAGTCTTGAAGGGACACGGCTCATAGATGAAAAACCAGGTCGAATAAAGGGATTGGGGAAAATGTTTTAGGAGTGATAATTTGTTAGGAGCTAAAAAGTACAGGGAATTCTGGAGAGCCATGATCGCCAACGTCTTGCAGCGACCCGGCTCAAAGAAGAATAACGAACTTAAGTAAACAGATGGCAGCATATGGTTTAGGATATATAACAAAAGCAGACAATTTGTTACGAGCTAAAAAGAACAAGAAATTCTGGTTTACAGAGAAAAATAGGACATTTTCTGATGAGTTCCGGTATTTAAATCCACCATATCAAGCATTCGTATTCCATTGTTAAGATGAAAGTTCCAATTATACAGTTTCTTCCCAAGATCTGCTTCATTCTTTAATAGGTTCTTTCATGTATGCTGATCACTAAGTTCTTAACAATTTCCTGTCCATCCTCATGCGTTTTCTATCTAACAATCAGTTCCTAGTTCTTCATCTAAGCCTTTATCATTCACTTCATTCTGTAATCCTATCACTTTAGTGGGTTTCGAGGCTTGTATTGGAGAAACGTAGCAAAAAATAGACATTTCTGGACGAATTGCTGATAATATAAATCTTGTAATGATATTGGTAAGGAAGAGAGAGAAAGCATTGTAGCTAAAACCACAAAGACGTGTAGGCAAATACACTTCAATGATGGTTAACAATAAGCCGAAATGCAAAAAAAAAAACAGACGTGTCGTGTGTGGTGGAAAACACTCCACGCCGTAACTGAATTCGATTACGTTTTGTAACTCAATAAAAAAAAATCCTGAACGCTTTGTGAGTACACAGTCGAAATATGCTTAAAAATAAAATAAAGACGAACAAAAGCAACCTGGAAAAATCTTGTCCAGAACTAGATCTATTTAGCGCAATATACCAGAGTCTGATGTGCCAATTATGGAAGAAGTGAGAACCTGTGACGTTCCTTGGAAAATCTTAAGCTGAAATGCAGATATTTAGATCAGCCGTCTTAAGCTTCAGATTAAAATTATATATTTATTACATTGGAATCGTAATAACGATCCAATTCAAGTCTGATGAATTGTAACGTGGTTACGATTCCAATGTAATAAATTATAACCATGAAATATTAGTGTTTAAGCCTTTTTTATATTCTTGGTCTCTCTTGCACATTGAGTTCTACCTGGATTCTATCCTCTTGTATATATATATATATATATATATATATATATATAGTGGCCACCAATTTTATCTCTCTTTCTCTCTCTCTCTCTCTCTCTCTCTCTCTCTCTCTATATATATATATATATATATATATATATATATATATATATATATATATATATATAGTGGTAAATCTCCAACTGATGTCCAGTCGGTCGAGTTTCGATACCGGACTGAATAAGGAATCGCGTATCTAGCCACGCTGAAGAGCTGTGATACAGCGGAAAAAGTATGTCTGTGGATGACTCTATATATATATATATATATATATATATATATATATATATATATATTTGCTAGGAATGTGCGCGACCTAAATTATGGGGTTAGTGGAAATTTCCTTCATATTTAATTAAAGATGTTTTTTTCATATTGTTACCCCTAGAAGATTAATCCTCTCGACCTGTTTATTTGAAACACAAAGCTACATTAAATTTGAATACTCATAGAGGAATTTAAGAATTGTTGGAGGAAAGATTTCATTGTTTTGTAATTTTTGTTGTTAGCCCATTTTTCTGCCTATTCATTCTTTAGTCTTATTCAAATGTATAGCCGCTATGACAGAAGACATTTTTTCTGTCTTTTTTTCAATATAGGAAAACGACGCATAACTTCATTAGCGACTTCGAGTAAACAGATGATTAAAAAGATTTAGGAGAGATAACAAAAAAGTCTTAAGAGCCACAAATGACAAGAAATTGTGGAGAGCTATGATCGCCAATGTCATGAACAGACACGACTGATCCAAAAATAAAAAGTAGATTTTGTAAATAGATAGCACAAAATGGTTTAGTCAAAATCACAAAAAAAATTGTTAAGCGCTACAAACGAGAGGAAAATATGGAGAGCCATGATCGACGATGCAATGATGGGACACGGCTCATATAAGAACGAGATTGAGTAAATGGATCGCAGAAAATATTTTAAAAGATATAGCAAAAAGATACAGTTTCTATAGAGCAACAACGGACAAGAAATTGTGGAGAGCCATAATCACCAACGTCCTGAAAGGAGACGGCACCTAGAAGAAAGTGAGTGAATAGAAATAGTAAATATATTTAAAATTTAATAAAGGTCACGGTAAAAAAAAAGTTCATAATTTCGCAGATGCTTGTCCGAAAATCAGAAATAAAATAAACATTATGAAATATATAAAAAAATTCCGTGTGTCTTACACATTTGTAAATCTACCGTTCGTCCGTGCATTTAATATTGCTGCCATATCTTGCGCTTCTGTAATTTATCTAGAGATTTTCTACAAAATCTAAAGAAGGGATTGAAAGTTAATCGATCCTGACTTCAGTTACATTCTGATCGCCATTACATGGATTACCTGTCTTTTCTATAAATATTCTCATGGCATTTCTTTCGATAACCTTTCTTCCTTGGTAGCCAGACAGAATAAATTAAACCCAATACTAGATTGGCAACTAGGTCTCATTGTTTTACTGTTGAATTAGCTAGATGTGAATTAACTTGTATTCAAATTGTTTCTTTTCTAGTATTTCTCGGCAGTTTAACTCTTTTCCAGTTTCACGCTTCCAAGCCACATACAATCTGCAAAAACAGTCAATCATCATCTTTCATCTTGCGGAAATATCTGTCATATCTTTAGTAGCAATTGGAGTTGTTGAGTGAAACTATCCCTAAATCGGCTGAACTTCTATTGACGCCTTGTTTATTCACTGCTATGTTTTCAAATATTCCTTAAAGTTCATGTGGTAAGGTATGTTTGTATTCTAAATAAATATTTGTTGGATTTCTTACGGTGTTTTGCTGTTTCGTCTTGTGGCCATGCAGATATAATTAAATATGCAAATGACTGGTTATACACACACACAAACAAACATACAGATATATATATATATATATATATATATATATATATATATATATATATATATATATATATGGAGAGAGGGTGAGGGAGAGAGACAGAATGAGTGAATTTATTTAACAATCAAAACCATTGAATAATTCATTATTATTAAAATTAGGTGTTGTCATTAGCAGATTTGAATGTTTTTACTATTTTAGGCTATAACTAATCAAATATACAATATTTTCTCATGTTATATCTAGCTCGTCTGTATTCTAAATATTAATAAATAATTTGTTGAAATTCTTTTTTCTGATTACAATTCTTTCGAATTGAATATGTATTGATACATCTTTTCCATGTGTGGCAAATATACTGATCATAATAAATCCATTCACATCAGCTCGATTGAAAGAGGCGATTCCATATTTTATAGCCGATTTTGATTTCTTGGTATTCTTAATCGAATAAACATTTAAATCTGTCTCTGTATATCCATCAAGTTTTCTACACTTAAATTAATTTGGCATGAAAAAGAAAAGATGGTAAGGTAGCAATGTTTCTGTAATGATAATCAGCATTCAAATTGGTAGTTTTTATAGAGGCCGCATTACAAACTACTGATGTTGCGTTGCGAGTCCTATCCGTGTTCCACTGTTCTGCCTGCAGTTCTTCAGCAGACACCCCAAAGCTGCATCACAGACTGAATCCCGAAGAGAACAAATTCTTCATTTGTTTTATTCAGTTTATTTTAGGGAAGGGACATAACAATAAGCTTCGTATTGAGAGACACGGGGATGTAGATAAAATGGATAACGACTGGACGCCAATCTACCTCTAGTATCAACTTGATGACAGAGTTAGGTATCTTCATTTCCCAATTGTTACAACAGTACTGTCCGTTTTTGTACGTTTTTCAGGCCCTAAAAATATTAAAACAGTTTTTTTTTCCAGTTTTCAAAACACTGACATTCAAGTCAAGAGTTAAATTTCTGCAATTCGTAGATCGCAATTAATAATCTTTTCTTCTAGCTTTTATTTATGATCTGGTCTACGAGTTGCTTAAGTTAGCGTTCTTTGTGCATGTCATGTTGTTAAGATTGTGCCAACACTTAATAAATATCTGCGACACTTTTACTTCTCTTACGATTGTTTCGTTATATATGTTAAATAAATCACTTGAGAAGAAGCACCTTTATCTAATGCCCCTTTCATTTTTTTTATAATTGCTGAATTGTTTTTTCTTTTAATCGTATGCAGGCAGTTACAATAAACATATCAGCTTTAGAAGGTTTCAAGATCGTAAAGATCCTAAAAATAACAAATAAATCTATTCGTATAAATCATTTCAAAATGTATTTCACTTAACCCCTTGGGGTAGCCAATTGTAATGACGATTGTATTATTCTAGCTAACTCTTCCTTAAATATATCATAAATGGTAATGAAAAGTGGGTTGCATACAACAATATTCAACGCAATAGTCTTTAGATTAACAACGATACATTCCCATGCCCCATTCAAAAACAGCTTAATTGAAAAATAGTTAATTTGGGTATGTGGTGGAATCTTCAGGGTATTATTTATTTAGAGTTTTTAAAATGAAATGAAACATTAAATGCACATTTATACATCCATACAATTTGGGTCGAAAAGCCCCGCCCACTACGTTCGCCCAAAAATGTTGCCGCATACAGCAGGAATAACAGAGGAAAACTAGAACTGAAAACGCTTTCGTGGGGAAACCCTTTTTCGAAATGTATTTTCAAATCAGAACCTGCGGAAATTTACTCAAAATTTATCGAGAACCTATCTGACAAGTGCCAACGAATCATTAGAAATAATAGCGAATACATAATTGCCCCTTTTTTTATAAATACTTTCATGGGAATTGTTCAGATGACCTCTACCTAGACCGATTGGGTTTGAGTGTTGTTAAATTAGGAACACGTGCTGTTTATTCCTGCTAAAAGAAGGTCGAAATACAAGAACATGCCGGACTCAAGTTGAGTCCAACCGAAGATGTAAAGAAAACAAACAAGACCGATATATATATATATATATATATATATATAAATATATATATATATATATATATATATATATATATATATATATATATATGTGTGTGTGTGTGTGTGTGTGTGTGTCTGTGTGTTTCTGTGTCAACAAATATATGTATCAAACAACAAATTTACAAGTGACATAGAAATTAACATTTGTGTTTGTGTGTGGATGTAAAGAGTTTGTATAATGGTGAATGTTCGTACGTACGTGTATGTGTGTTTCATGTCGTTTTTCCAGAAGTGGACGAAAAGGCGGATCTCTGCAAGAGATCACATTTTTAAATGTGTCCGCTCAAATGCAAATTAGAAAGAGAATGAGAAAAGAAATCGTCCAGTATTTATAGTGTAGGGAGAGCGTGTCCTAGTGAAATATTTGGACAATTAAGGAGGAGTTAACTCCGACAGATTTAAGCGCAGTACTAGACTGGTGGTGAGATGTTATCAATTTACAGTTAAGTTGGTTAGATGTAGTCGTAAATTCTATGCTAAGAGTTTCCTTTCTTGCAATTCTCGCTTGTGGATCCATGCTTTAATCTGCAAAGAATTAAATACAATTTCAATCGCTATTTCTATTTCCTCTTTCGTCACATTACTATTGTTTATGTTCATAATTCCTCCACACCCTTGCGTGTTCAGATCACGTTGAGTTCACCGTTACGTAGGGAGAAGAGTGTGTGTGTTACCCCCTACGCATTTATAATATCACAAATCCAACAAGATAATTGAATAACGAGAGAATAATAATATTCAAACAAGAGTTTTGCACAACAATGAATAATTATATTTATATAACAATAATAAGGTAAAAAACATTTGTTGAATAGTTAGTTTAAAAAGTTTAAATGTCTTTGTATGTTTGGATTTAAATGTTAGCAAAGTTTGGTTAGAAATATTCTGTGTTGTTGAAATATGTGTAGAAAAACGAGAAAATATATTACAATATTATGTTGTTTACGCTACCGGCCGGATGGCATTACCATCTTCCCTTTTAAAATGGGTAAGTCGTTGATTTGGGATGCGACCTGTGCAGATACATTTTCGGCCGGTAATTTAATCAGGTCCGCGGTTGAGCTGGGGTTCGTCGCCCGAGACGCAGAGATAAAAAAAAAATAGCTAAATATTCTTCTCTTGCTGATAGATTGTTTTATACTCCTGTGGCAGTGGAGACTTCAGGGGTTATTGGCCCTCGTTCGATGGTGTTCCTTCGGAGGATTGGCGCGATTGCGTCTCGATTAAGGAACGAGCCTCGCGAAACGGAGTGGCTCTTGCAGCGTGTCTCACTGGCGACGGTTCGAGGTAATGCGTTCTCCATCACAGCGGCTGGCAGAGGATAGAAAAAGTTGTTTATATTTACGTTGTTCTGGAATTGTCATCATTGGTCGACTGAACTTGCTTTGTTTCAATGTCTTTTGTTTTGTTAATATTAATTACTTTATACCCATTATTATTAAAAAAAAATTTAAACAGTTCGTGTTTGTAAAATATTATGTGTAATGTTTTTCACTTACTTTCGTGTTTTGTTGAGTTGTCTTTCTTTGATTAGTTATTTATCTTTGAGTTTTGCTTATTAATAAGTAATTTTCATGAGTTAAAAAATATATTATATACTGGGTTTGATGCTAAAAGAAATTTTAACGTTTAGTGTGAATATTAAAATGACAATACGTGTGGTTTAGCGTCGGGTTGGAATTTGTCCACTTCAACTCTGTGGTTGATGATCAAAGTGTCGTTTATATACAAAACATGCGTCACGTTGTAGGCTGTAGATTCGTTGGCGCAAACGTGTTTTCGTTCGGGTCACAAACTAGGTCAGTACAATCTGGGCGTAGTTGAAAACACGTAATTTATATTTTTTATATTTTCTAGCCAATCAGAATGCGTTGTTGTATGATTTAGTTTGGAGACTGTTTTAATAGGGTGTTGCATGTAATGTAGGATCTTGATCCCACACTCTGTAACCCCTTGCGTTTTAGTGGCTGCACTGCCTTGCTAAAGGTGATACTGATTAAAAGCACAAAAATGGAATAAAACGTAAATGTACTTAATTTTTTGAAGAATAAGGATGATAAAAGAAAACGGAAATTCTTTTTGACTCAAATTCATAAAACTCGGAGTTCATTGGACGATTAAAATTATTGTTCATATTCATTTTTGTTGTAACATCTGCGTTTCTATCTGCACATTTCCTACTGTCATCTGGAAATTAGGAAACAGAAAAACCCCTTTTCGTTCAATCCAATATTTGTGAATCTCTCATTCTTGGTAGCCATATATAAAACGGTAGAAGTCTTGCGAAACTGCTGTACTAAAAAGTTAAATATAATGATGTTACTAATTCCGAACACCTCTTGGTATATTAATGAATATTTTCAAAATTTTAGACGGCATCTTTACTTTACTGGACTTCTAAAATTTATTTATGTCTACTGTACTTCCGAGTTATAATGAATTCGTGTGGAAAAAAATTAAAGAGATAATGTAACTTTTAAAATACATAGGTCTCACAAGTGTTACTGAATTCCCGCCGAGATCTGGTAAGTAGTTTTTTTTTTTTTAATCAGACAAGGATTACAGTCGAATCCAAGTGGACAGTGTTTTATGGAGTGTTTTGAGCAATTTTAAATGTTTTTTTTATCTTTACTTTTCTTTTTGTTTTGTAACTTTAATTTCCTTTTAGTTGAATTTGCGGATGTACAGTACAAAGTCATGTCTAAAAAGGAAAAAAAAACACTATAAAGAAACGTTAACATCATGTCGGCTAACAATATCCAATAAAGAGAAAAAAAACAAAACAAAAACATTACAACGTGAACGAATTACGAAAGGTCGAGAGAAAAAAAATCTAATAAAACGATTCTGATAGCGACAAGTAGCAGATTTCTACAACGTCAAAAAAATAATACAGTCCCGCCAAGGGGAAATTAAAATCGTATCAAAACAAAACGTTGAGAATTAGTAGATTGACAAATTGATGAACATGTCAAAAATATACATGAGTTTTTTCGTTTGGTACACCTCATCATTGTTAAGATATTACTTTTATTTCGCACTATACAAATGGGCTTCCAGAAACAAAGCAAAGTATTAAGGAAACCGAAAAGTTCGTTTAAAACAAAGAATTGACTGTTGCGTTACTATGCCATATCTATCCTTTTTTATGGAAACGAATACTGCACTATTTTCTGCACGACCACAATCCCTATAATCCTTTACGGTCGTAAGGATATCAAACGTATTGCAGCCATGACAGCAGTTGTGTGTCTTGGACAAGAAAGTCTGATGTAGATCACCTCACTTCAGGCTTGTTTTGGATTCATAATTTTCCTTCACATAGACTAGTTGCTAACCAAGGCTATAGAACCCCATCTGCTCTTCTATTTACCCATAACTGGTTGTACGGAAGTCATCAGTTCATAAATTTCCCAAATGTTTTAGCTCGTAAATGTTTATAATAAACTCGACTGGAATTCGAACTCGGCTCGTTGATTCCTCTATTTCTTTACAGCTGACAAAAAGATTGACGCTATCGAGATGGAATTCTGAGTAGACATACCATGAATGAAACTTGTGATTAACTAGCTAGTCTGAAAGAATATTAGAACTACAAATCTCTTAGACTTAAAATTAGAAAGAGATACATTTCATGTATGATTTATCAGGAAAAAATGCTCGAAAAATTTAACATTCATAAGGCATACTGAATGAAGTAGGGGCAGGGTGAAGCAGCGAGTAAGCTACACAATAAGTTTGGCTAAATGGTTCACAGCCTCAATCCTAATTGGATAAAGCATTGGTTAACGAATTTGGTGAAACAGTAATTGTGAGTTCAATCCATGGTCTGGGAAGTATAGACTTAATCCTAATGGAAATACACCCGTGTGCAAATTAATTTAAACAAAACGAATAATTCCGTTATTATTTACTTTTATTCGCATTTTTTCAATGAAACATGACCCAGTGCACATGTTAGTACTTCATATGTCTATCCCACGAAGTCTTACCTTGCAGATTGCCAACATATTCTCGATTGACTTTAAATCAGGAGAGTTTTCAGGACGATCTATAGTGCTTTGATATGCTCGCCGGTACGGCTTTCGAGTGTGTACATGCAGCGTTACAATTATCCTTCGCTTCCTTAAAGTAACGCCCGTCACAGACAATGGCCGTAGGACAACTAATCGACAGAAAAGACAATAGTGTTTGGGCGTAATAAATATCTGATACAATCACGGATGACGCAATATTTTTCAAGGCCAAAAAAATTTCATCATACACCCGAAAATAGATTCATATTGCTGCACACCTCAGTAAATCAGAGGAAAAATAGTAATCGATTACATCCTGTCACTTCAGTGGGTCTAAAACTGACCGCATGGCGAAAGAAAGGAAACTAAAGCGGTTGTTTCAATTAATTTGCACAAGGGTGTAGAGCGAAAAATGACTGATTAGAACGAGACGAGATATTCCTTGATACAGACAGCGGAAAGAGAACAGTATACCCCCCATCATCGATTATATAGGGAGGTCAGTTCGAAATATTCTGATAGTTACCCGGATCGACAAGCACCTGAAGAAGGCAGAATGGAACAATAATCGAAACGTTGTAATGATAACAAAAATACTAAAGCATTAGTTTGAATATAAATATAGTGCACGGAAAATTTAACATCTATAGATTATACTGAAGAACAGGGGTAGAGGGGAAAGTTAAATTTGAGCTATTCCACGATATAGATAGCGGAGATCTACCTACAGCCTTCGATCAAATAGAGGGGTCAATTCAAAATGCTATGATGGTTACGCGGATCGGCAAACACCCGAAGACGGTCAGGAGGGCATATCGGACGAAACGTTGTGTTAATAACAGCAAATATAGAAATACTATAATTCCATTTTCAGAAATCCAAACAAAACCTTGAAGACGTGTGAAAATAAGGAGGTCTGATGTCCCTTTATCTCTCGGGCGACTGACGCTCTTTTTGGTGGTGCTAACAGGGCACCACTGGGCGAAGGACCTCCTCGACCCAGGTCACAGGCCTGGGCGGAAGAGTTCCTCACATCAACTACAACGGCCACGTGTTCGCGACCCAGGCAAGGTACGTACTAGGAGAACATCAGAGGGATGGGCTCCGCCAGGTTAAAACTCCCAAGGCAAGCCACATGATGAGGACAAGAAAAAAACATTTCCGGAGACATCAGGCTCTGTGACAGATAGAAGAGAATGGTGGACAGCTCATCACGTCGGCGGCCCAACGACTCCCTCCCAGGTTAAGGACGAAAGAAGAAGAAGAAGAAGAAGAAGAAGAAGAAGAAGAAGAAGAAGAAGAAGAAGAAGAAGAAGAAGAAGAAGAAGAAGCAATGAGCTTGTAAAATCGGCGAATGCAAAATCGAGATAAAATAATGAAGAAAGTAAGGTGTAGGGCGGAACAAGTAAATGATAGTTAAGGGGGCCACTGTGATCTTTTATCTCTCTCTCTCTCTCTCTCTCTCTCTCACTCTCTCTCTCTCTCTCTCTCTCTCTCTCTCACTCTCTCTATCCGTTGCTGTCAAATTAATATCATGGCGGACCCGAGCTGAATGTTAAATGAGCAATTCCTAATTGTTATCCCTGAGAATTAAAAAGAAAACTACATTTTTCCCTACTCTGTGGACAATTGGAAGCTTTTTTTTTTTTTTTACTTCCCAACGATGACGGTCAAAACAATGTATTTACCATGTGTTTCTTTAAAAAAATAATATACACGAAAAAAAATCCTCAAATCAGAACTTCAGTTTACGGCTTGACGTGCACTACACTAATGAAATGCGAATGAAGTGACGTGTTGGCATCCATTGCTTTCGCTATCAGCCATTTAAGACATCGTCAAACTTTGCAGCACTTACTGTTAAAACGTTGTTCACTTCGAGTCACGTTCGTACGCGATTTGTATATTGTATTTATTTTTCTAAAATTTGAAACGGAAATATCTTTGAAATATTTCCATTTCAGTGAATAAATTGTTTTATCATTAAATGCATTAACAATTTAATTTTTATTTTGGTTAATTTGTTTTGTTTAACTGCATATCAAGCTCAAAGGGTTATTTAATCACGACAAAATATTCATTGCTGATAATATTTATTTTTTTTTTACAAAAAAGTATTACTGGTATTATTTTTTCTTCAAAAGTATATTGTGGTCAATATTTTTTGCAAAAAAATATATACCTGGTAATATATTTTCCAAAAAATGTATAGCTCGTAATACTTTTTTCCAAAAATGTATAGGTCTTTGTATTACTGGTAATAGTTTTTTTTTTTTTTAAATATTGACGGTACAAAATTTTTTCCTTCAAAATTTATTGCTGATAATATATTTTTTTTAAAATTATTTCTGGTATTAAAACATGTTCTTATACTTACATGGTATTTTGATCCAAGATTTGTGGTTAACTAATTGCCTATAGCTGGGACCCTAACAGGTGCTACCACTCCGGGCCAGTGTGAAACTGGGAACAACAGCAATTAATAGGTGGTTCCACGTTCCTCAAAATCTACTGCTGTTGGACGTAGTTTATCGTCATACCGAGGACAGTTAATTTTTCCTAGCTATTTATAAATAATATGATTTCGCCTATAACCTGTTGATTACAAATGACCTTTACTGTTTCTGGCTTATATATAAATAACTTTTCACTTTAGCCATATTCAAAACTTATTCATAGGTTCTGTAGATTGCGCATGAATAATTATCATAGAATTTTCTCCAATCGTTCTCATTGTAAACAAAATTTACTTTATACATATGTGACGCTCCAGACCAGAATTGATTGATTCGTTAGTTTACAGGTTATCGACCCTTTACAAATTACTTAAAACATTTTTTTACTTTGTAAGAAATTTTTATTGGAGCTAATAATGGTTTAGTGATACAAGTCTTAAAAATTAACCCCAATGTTGGCGAATAGGGGACAAGCGGCATATTCATACCTTTCCCAAATATATTTGCGCGTAAGTAAATAAAACGAACCCGACTTGAATTTGAAATCTGCTCACCGATTAACAACCCCGAAAAAGGATCCATTACCCCACCCGAACATTCAAGATGAGACCGCATGGTATTCCCAAGCGGTCACCTATCTACACACTGACCACGCTCGCCGTTGCTTAACTTCGCTGATAGTACAGGAGGACGACACTATTTTGGGGTCACTTTGAAAAGTGTGCTTAAAGGTGATTTTTGCTGCCGAGAGCTTTCGTGTTGATGAGTAGGTAGTTCAGCAGTAACTGTCTATTAATGGTATGAACATTGATTGATGGGGTTGTCTTTGGTTTCATGTTTTCTTTATGTTTACTTCAACTTAGGCGACACTATTTTTCGGACATGACACAAATTCCGGGTTTTTTAAAGGTTTAGTCGTCGAACGTCTACAATATGCAAATTTTCTGCAGGTAAATTGTACCCTGACCATTACATTTGAGTATCTTTACCATTCACTGCGAAAACGTATTAAAATCCTGGAGAAGAATACATTCAAAAGAAGTCATCAGTTTGGTCCAAAAGAAGAGAGAAGACGGGCTCAGCATCCGAAAGATCGCCGCTGAGATGAAGCTACCGAAGTCAACAGTTGAATACATGCTAAGTGTAGACTATGAGCGGAAGAAGAAGAGAGGACGAAAAAAAAAACATTTTCCAAGAGAACAGAAAGAAGAATGAAGAGGAGTGTTACGAGGTTGGTATCATCCTGAGGAAAGGTGACAGCGAAGAAAGTAAAGGAGAAGTGTGAACTTGACGTCAGTGTTCGAACTGTACAAAGAAAGGTACACGAAATTGGAAATGCTAAAATCAAGAAAAGAATTACACTAACGAGATAACACAAGGAGGCAAGGCTGGAAAGCGCCAAAAGATGGATAACAAACCATGTTTGATATTTACTGATGAAAAACGTTTTAAGTTCGATGGAACTGACGGAGTGGTGTACATAGTCGAGAAAAGGTGAACGTGTTATTCTTCACCAAGAGACAGATGGGAGGAGGAGGAGTCATGGTTTGGGGTATGGTATTTTTCCGAATAGAAACTTGTGGCTCCAGTGGTTAAGAGGACGACAAAATTGCTTGAGCTACAGAGAACTTTTGGAAAAGAGAGCCCTACCTCTCATAGAAAAAGAAATGGGAAGTAATCTTATTTTGGAGCAAGATAACTGCAGCATCCCTGTGGCAAATTGAAACAATTGGATGTGTAAAGCAAATATAACTACTCTGGAATGGCCTGCAAAAAGTCCAGACTTAGATTTAATTGAAAACATATGGGAAATGCTTGCAGAGCCTGTTTACGACGGGCCAGAAATAACCAGAGAGGCTGAACTGTGGCAGCGCATAAAAGATGCTAAAAATAGACTGCTAGAAACACGAAGAGACGTTATTATCAATATGTACGAACATTATGAAGATAGACTGGTAGAAGGCATTGAAAAAAGGGTGCTGCCATAAACTATTAGCATTGTTTCTACAATGTCCGAAAAATACTGTCACCTGTGTACTGTGAAAATTTGTAAAAAAAAGAGAAATACTTCTAATTTACATTTGTAGTATTGAAACAGTTTTTAAATGTTATTGCCATTACAGTAAAACAGTACAGACTGTCTGTGCTACCTAAAACTTGAAAAAATAAAGTGTCGGAAAAATAGTGTCGGCCCCCTGTATGAGAACCCTGTCATAATTTTACATAATTATAAATAAATCATCTGATTACGTACTCTACGTTCATTTGACCATGTGTTAACGTACTTGTTCTTTTAACAGAATACTATAAGTTTATACGTTATCTCCAACTCAAAAAATAGATGTATGCTTACTAATGTCATATATCTGTAACATTGTCTGCATATGACGTTATTTTATTTCTGTTCCATTTTTATACAAACTGAGTAATTGTGTACATGAATATTTTGATTAAATCTGAATTCATAAATCTGACTCTACACCAGAATTAACACAGTGGTCTAGAATATTACATTTGGGTTTTGGAACAACTACGTTCAATAGGTTAATATTTATTCAATAACACATTTGTCAGTGTCTTCATATATTCTGTCTCTGTATGTTTACAAGGCCCTATCTATATATCACTTTATATATATATATATATATATATATATATATATATATATATATATATATATATATATATATATATATATTTTAGTCTACCCCAGCGAGGGAAATAATTAGTTCAGTTCGACATTCCAACCACCTGAAGAATGCCAGAGCGTAAAATATGACAACGAAGATGAGGACAATAGTCGAGAGTGAGGCACCTAAACACCTGTGTTATATATATATATATATATATATATATATATATATATATATATATATATATATATAAGTTTTTTCAATGTATATATCTCACACTTTATTTTTCTACGATGAGCTATTATGTGCACTATTTACATTATTCGGACTATTTTCCTCATCTTTGCTGCCATATTTATCACAACGTTTCGGCCGCTGTAAGCTCCGGGCTTCTTCAGGTGGTCGGAATGTCGAACTAAAGCAATTATTTCGCTGGCTGGGGTAGAATGTTCCAGTTCCACGTGCCATATCTCATGAATGTCAGTTATCAGTTAATTCACTTCTCCATGTTCTCCACTGCCTTAACCAGGTATTGAACTCCTTATGGTCGCATGGCACAGTGGATAAAGGCGTTGGTTACATCTAGTTTCAGGACTCAAAGTGTGTGAGTTAAACATCTGCCAGTGTGGCTTTGTCGCTCACAACCAGGCTGGGCTAGTATATCACTTAAGAAAGCACAAATGAAATATGACTTTTCCATACATAATTTTCTCCACAATAGCTCCTGGTAGCATGCATAAATGTAAAAGGAAAAGCACCACCCCTGCTGACCCTCATTTATTCTTCACGATAAGAGAGTCCATATATATATATATATATATATATATATATATATATATATATATATATAATAAAAAGAAAGAACAGTAAGAAATATATTCCGGTGTACTTAATTGATATTTTTAGTTTTACAAAACAGTGCTCAATGTAAATTTACAGAGCATAAATATTATAAATTAACTGATTTAAAATATGGTTTCTTTGATACACATGAATTACCATGTTTCGAAAACCGAAGCTAAAACTTCAAATTTAATTATATAATTAAATTAAAAGCATTAGTTATGTTTCATCTTCAAGCGAATTTTGGAATAACTTATTTTTAATTTTACTGAGTTTTATAAGCACATACATTCATAAATTCTGTTTCCAACAATACAGAGAAATCCAATCATTTAGACAGGGGCGGTAGCGTGTTCATATTTATTAACTATTGTTGTATCAATTATGAGTTACGTTCGAAAAAGAGGTTATGTCTAGGTAGGGTAGGAGTGCATTTTTCAATGAATTTTGACATCCGTTCAACGCATGTCGTCTGTTTTTTTTTTTATATATTATCACAGAGTGATTGCGTTAACCGGTGTATTATAACGCAGATCTTAAATTTATATTATTCTATATACCTATTATCCCTCACCGGTAGCACGACTCGGAGTTTCATGCAAAACGCAATCTTCAGGTAGTCAGTAGAGACTGGCCGTTAGATAATTTTAATTACAATATCTGGTTCACACAATGCTGGCGCAGTCATATATTACACGGGTATTACATTATTTTATTTCAATATATATGATTTATTTAAAATAGACGGGAATTTTATTTTATATATAAACGGGCATAACTATTTTATTTTATATTTAAATAAACAGCGATTAGTTGTGTCCATTACATAATATTATATTAAAATAGACAGATCTAAAACTATATGAAAAAAATTAATCTATATTTAACATTTTGAATATTAGTTTATATTAAACATAAAGGGAGATTACTCTTTGTTAATTAAATATTTTTATATAAAATTAAACGGACCTAGAGGATATAAAAATATGAAAAAAGGAAAGGTCATGATCTACATTAAAAATTAATCTGGATCATCGTATTTCAACGGATATTTATTTCTATGACTATCTGTAAGCATCAATTCATTTATCTTGTTTAATAAGCTAGGGTTATTTAAGTGTTTTAAGATAACTAATTTTCTACACGGCATAAAGTATATCTATCTCAATTGTAAGATTTGATTTTTAGTCCAATATCCCACGTAATAATGAGTGTATTACCAGCATCCTTTATTAGCCAGAAATGTTTCGAGAGAGCTGTGCTATTCATGTATTTTGCATTACAATGGATAATGAATGAAACGAAATTTCTAAAGATTTTGACATCGTTACTTGAATGTATGCCAGCTCGGCATACAATGTTATCAGTCATACATTGGCAAATTAAGCCATCTTGTAGTAAATAATCGTTTCTGTTGTAAACTGCAAGTATATATTGTTGTTGAAATATTTTATGAAACTATTATTAATTTGCATACATGAATCCTGTTAAACGTTTGTATGCACATTGTTTAATTCAAAAATTTAAGTAACGAAAATATTCTGCAATAAATTTCATTAAATATCTCCAATTAGTTGTAAGGTGTATAATTGGTTGCCGTGTGTGGTCCTTATGACAACACATATGTGACCATCTTGCCCTCAGGGAGTATCAGTTTGACATGTCTGTGTTTAAGTGACAGATCGCACTCTTAAGGGTTAAATCGAATTCTTTAAGGGACTGGTCGTAATTCTTCGGCAATATCATTTACTTTTAAAAAGATCAACATTGTTGCCTTTTTATATATATGTAAAATCGAGGTCACTTTATTTTAAGCAGAATATTTATGCTCTAGAAATATGTATTTTGTTAAGAAAAGTATGTAACGCGAGCTTAGTGGCGTGTAAGTGATAACGTTTCTTCTAAAATATTCGTTTTATGATTAATGCAGCTGGTAGCAAAATCTGTCAACACTAATTCGCTACATGTCAAACAAACAGCAATTAACACACACACACACACACACACACACACACATATATATATATATATATATATATATATATATGAATAAAAAGATATATGCATAGAGAGATAATGCACTTTCAATTTACGCCTATTACATGAATATACATTCTATTATTGACAGTAACAGAGCTTTCTCAATTGGGGTACAGATTGGTGTCGTTTTTCTACAGGGTACGCCGCCCAGAAACTGGTTACTTTCGAAGAGCTTCTCGTTAAAGAAGGAATAGTGCAGAAGAGAAATGGGATTCCGGCAGTGAAGAAGAATGCGGGGAATGGTAGACTTAGTGTTGATAGATTGGCTGTTTGACAAACCTCGTGGGGAGGCTGGGAACCTTACACGTTCGCCGGAGGATGAAGATGGATCGCAGATAATTATCTGCCTATCTCCTGTTCTGTAGATAAAATAGTGAGCCTGGCATTCAGGTCTGAAAATACACATCTCTTGATGAACGACCTACCTAAATGTACACAAACAAGCACATACGCAGCAAGGTACACCCCCCCGCACACACGCAAACACACACACACACACACATATATATATTTGTGTGTGTATGTATGTATGTATGTATGTATGAGAGTGTCTGTGGACGTGTATAAGAGTTTTCTAATTCATCCAATGTCTGCTGCCTTGATATATATATATATACTATATATATATACTATATATATATACTATACATATACATATATATATATATATATATATATATATATATATATATATATATATATATATATATATATATATATATATATATGAAAAATTTCTCAGAGTTAACCTGTAGAAAAAGACAATATTTATAAATGTAAAAGACAATAGTAAAACTGTAATAGTTGCCGACGCGTTTCGTCCTATGTGGAATTTCTCAGGTCAAAACGAAATGAATTTTTTAAACAAAGTAACTAAACAAAATGCCCTTAGTAACAGGAAGAATTTAGAGAACGCTATTTTCATACTGTTAACTGAAATTACGCCAATTACTGTCACGTGTGGAGATATTGTTTTGATTGCTGTATTGACGCATTTAAACATTTCCTTTTGATTTCTTGATACTGTTCTGTACGTGTGTTTGTTAGAGAAGTAATTCTGTTAGGAAAGGTGAAATAGGGAAAAAGCCTGAGCGTAGATTAATATTTGGGTAATATTCAATGGCGGCACTCTCGAGGATTTTCCTTCTGAGTGAGTTATTTTCTTTTTTATAAGTGTAACATTTTTAAAATCAAAATTGTGGTTGATTTATTTCTATGAATGACTAGTGCAGTGTGGTCTCATTTGTGCTCATAAATGCGTTTTTTTAAAATTCCTACTTGTTTCTCCAATATATACGTATAGTATATATATAGTATATAATGTATATATATAGTATATAATGTATGTATATATATATATATATATATATATATATATATATATATATATATATATATGTGTGTGTGTGTGTGTGTGTGTGTGTGTGTGTGTGTGTGTGTGTGTGTGTGTGTATGTATGTATGTATGTGTATATGAGAGTGTCTATCGACGTGTATAAGATATTATTGCGATTTTCTATATGGAGCTTGTTTGTGGTATAAGGTCGAAAGTGTTGAGCACCTAGTGAGCCCGATTCACTATTCAATTGGAATTGATCCATCACGCCAGTCCGAAGCGCTTAATGTCCACATATTATAAGTTGCAACAATTCTTTCCTACAAAATAATATATGAAAGAAATGACGTAACGTCATATCTTGGGTATCTTTTCGTCTTCATGTTGAGAGCTTTTCAAAGACCTCTTCCAATTAAACCAAAAACATGTTGAGTCTGTGTCCCTGTTGGAAGATGAATGGAGCCATAACGTCGCCATCGCTAGTGATTACTCCAAACACCTCCGTAATCACCATTGGACTCATCCAACTCTTTCTGAATCCTCTGCACTGTCCTCAGATGGACACCCAAACACTCTATAACGTTCGTATTAGAACTTCTGGCGTGAATTCCAAGAAGTACAACATGCCGTTTCCATATTTCTGGCGGAGTAAATTGCCTCATGGAGCTCTTTTTCTCACAGACGCTAACCCTACTATACTGTCCAGTCGAAAAAAGAATAAACAAACAACTCACATGCGCAAAATTAAAAAATTAAAAATCGCGACAATTTACTCATTACACCATGTATATAAATCTAATTGAAGAAAACTGACAAGGTACTGCGATTAAGGATTTTATTTAATTTCTTTTCGGCTTTTATATGTTTATACCGGACGTAAAGTGTGTAAGAAGTGCCTGTGAGTCATTTTCAAGTATGTATGTATTTGTTATTTTTAATAGAATGTGTAGGTGTATATACATATACATTTTTTTTTAAGCTTATCACCCCAAGCAAGGTTGGAAGCCACTAGCACGCAAGAGGTTACAGAAGGTTTGGAGGAAGAGCAGGTAGGAGTGGAAAAGGAGAGGATGTGGAGAAAGATAGTGGATCGATCAAGGCAAGGGGGTTACAGAAGATTTGGATCGAGAGCAGATAGAAATGAAAGGGGAAAGGATGTGGAGAAGGGCAGTGGATAGATCAAGGCAACTGGAGATGTCGATTGACGTTACACTTAAATAGTTGGAGATTGTATCTGTCAGAGAAACAGGAATAAGGAAGGGAGTTCCACAGGCGAGATGTGCGAGACATGAAGCTATTGGAGTAGAAGAGACGTCTACATCTAACAGTTTCAACGGTGAAGCGGTGGGAACGGGATGCCGGCCTCGTAGGACGTTTAAATTCATGGGGCCTAGGAACCAGCGAAAGCAGCTCATCGGAGCAATTACCGTGAAAGTATTTGTAAAAAAGACAGAGCGAAATGAGAGATCAGGGCTAATTACACCGCATATCCGTCTCTGGATCTTATCAAGATTTGTGATTGGTATGTTAATTTATTTTCCAAACACGGCACCTTGTGACAGTGTTCATAGTTGATGTTAATTTTTTTTTCTATTTTATTATTAGTGCTTTCATTATTTTTAGCCGTTTTTTTAATAGGCGATGAGGCTATTATAGTGCTATTTTCTACAAGTATGTTGGGAATGGAATTTGGTAGGTTCCCGCGCGTGTTTAAATGGGTCCTAAGCGAACTGCCGTCTTCCCGGCTGCTAAGAACTTCATAATCAAGTCATCTTCGATTTTGATTTTCAATAAATGCTAAAATAAACGAAACATGTACTCAAATGCAAACATAATGTTTGATTATATATATAATATATATGCTCCCGAAATAATTCATATCGGTTGAGCTCTCTGGGGGAGGAAGTGTGGGTTTGTAAACAGTGACTATTACGGCTAATATAGCAAGACTCTTCGGTAAAGCGAATTGAGACCTCACAGTCACTGTGTGTTTATCTAAAAAATAAATTCAGCTTCATCCCTACCGTGCGCCAACGGCTTAGTAGTAGAATCTCCGACTGACGCCAATTCAGCCGTGTTTCGATCCTAGCTAAAGGCAAACGGACGTCTAGCCACACTGAAGAGCTGTGAAGCAGTCTGTCTGTGGATGACAATATATATATATATGTATATATATGTTTGGTTACGTAATTTAGATTTATTATGTTTATTTATGTCAGTTTTAATCCTTTCAAGTCCACAAAATAATTTCTTGGTAGCTGTAGAAAATTGATAAAAAAAATTCCAAACTTTTCTTTCAAATTTTTCTTTTCCCAAGTACTTTCAATCTCATCTGAGATTATATTCAATGGTTGCATATCTACGAATGTGTTATGCATTAACACCGTAAATTCAAAATATGTTTAGGTATGTGGTTTTCTTAAAAATATTTTTTAAAAACATAAATGAAATTCCTTTCTCACGTGCCAAACATCTTACGAATTGAGTTGGATCTGTTCTAATTGATCTCTTTTGCTCTAAGTTGAAATAATGATCCTTGCTCCTGTTGTGTCCTCCTCATCCAGTTTACCTCTCTCATGTTCCCTATTTTATTGTGGATACATTTTAAAAACTTATTCATTTTTATCTTGAGGCTTCATGAATGGACTTTGAAGATTTAAGCCAGAGTATTAAATTGGTACCATTATTAAAGACCTGAATGATATTTTTCTCTCATATTGCTCAGTTGTGAATTGAGGGGGCTGACACTAAACAATTTGTTTTTAACCTGTTCCGTCAAAGGCTGTTTTTCAGTGATTCTTATGATAAATTGTGTCAAGTTGGCTAAACGTCTGATCTGAAAACCTGAAAAAATATTCAATTAATTTAGTGGGATTAAATATTTTGTGCTATGGATAATTATGCTGTTACACGATTTGGACAATTTTATATATATATATATATATATATATATATATATATATATATATATACATATATAGTTTTAAGGCATGGTATATTTATGGGATAAAGTGCTCAGTATCAGAGATAGAGCGTATGTAAATATAAATATAAATGTGAACATTGAAGTCAACAGACAGAGACGACAGGCTGTTTCATGCTAGACACAATAACCAGGCCGCGATTGTTGGATTTTTTCTTGATTATTTATATGAGTCAGTGGTGTATTGTGGGTAATCCATTCTGGCAGTTATTTTGGCGGGAGTGGCTTGTTTATATAATTATTTGGTTTAATTTCTTTTACTTGTTTTTATTTTCATTTTATTTTCATTTATTCTTTTCGTACTTCTATGTTTTATTAACGTAGTAAAAAAATTGCGGGGGATTTATTTAGGTCGCTTATTTAATATTTTATTTTGGTCTGAGAAGATAAAGCTATTTATTCGTCGAATTTGCTATTTTGGTGGGGGCAGTTATTAATTTGTTTATTAGTTTATTTATTAATTTGGATTGATTATTTTTCCTTGTTTTTGTTTATTTATGTTTATTTTTATTAGTTCTAACGGTTATTTTAGCGGGGGCGATTTGTTAATTTGTTTATTTGAGTTAATTTTTACTTGTTTTTTTCTAATTTATTTGCTCATTTTTTTAAATGTATTTCCTATATTGTATATTTTTTATTTACTCTATTTTGTTTTCGATTTTTGGGCACCGTAGTAATTCTTCATCATTATATAGCAGTTATAGCTATTTTCTCGTCCAATTTTTGGATTGATTGTTGTAAACTATTCTAACGTTTATTTTGGCGAGATTTTCTTTTTGTAATTTGTTTATTTTTTACTTTATTTCTTTCTTTAGAGTGATTATTTTATATAAATAGTCGAGAAAAAATCCAACACTCGCGGCCTCACGATTGCGTCTAGCATTATACTGTCTGTCTTCTCTAAGTGTTGACTTCAATGTCCATTTTATATATATATATTTTCATTTAAATGTTTCGGCAGACAAAGAGAAAATTTAATTAATTCTTTATGTTTTTTTCCCGGCACAATTATATTTTTTTCGTTTGGTTGGAATAAGGGCGTGTGCATTGCCTCAAACGCTTTCTGCCATTTTAAATATTCTATATAGATCACATTACCGGAAACATCTCGCTATGGGAGATGCCCTGTAGATAAACATCTCGCTTCCAATACCAATATCGCATTCGTTAACAGTGAGAATATTGTATTGATTTTTTCTTTTTTCTTTTAAATAGGAAGACGCCCACTCGAATTCTAGCAGCGCACGCTAAGCTCGGGATAAATGCTCCGACTATTATGGAAATTATGACAAAAACACATTTTAGACAGTCAAAGATGAAGAGTAATTAACAATAGCTAAAACAAACCCCATTGAATATGGCTATATTTGTCGCCAAAACGCTTCGGCTAATGGACAATACGGACAATTTTTAACTACCTTACTCCCCTCAAACGAAAAACGTCAGAATGGCAATATTTTGCCTTGAGGAACTCTCTTCTGCCTCCAGGTTTCCAGCCAATTTTAATCTGGAAAAATTTAAATGCAATTCCAATCGTTATCTACCGTCCTCTTGATTACTCTTTCCTCTTCTGCGCTTAATATTAATGTTTCTGTTCCTAATTCTTCCACTCCCCGTAATCCCTTGTGTCTTAGTGGCTTTACTGCCTTGTATGGAGTTATACTGATTAAAAAAAATATTGTCTTTCTTTTCTTTCAATTTTACTTTTCTTTGAAAGTACCTCACTTTTTTTTGTTTTTCTTACCTTCCTTTCATCTTGCCTTCATTTCCAGGATTTATTTATTTTAAACTTCCTTTCTTTCCATCTCTCCATATTTCCATCTTTCTTTCTCCTGAAGACATTTTTATAATTCCTAGTTCCTTCCTTAGACCGACTACAGTGGTGCGTCTCTATGAATAAATATCCAACACTTCGACTCAAACAGCGTGATATATATTTGTCTTTTGTCTTTCAAGATTAAATTGGTTTTGGTATTAAGTGAAGTGGAGAAAAAAAAACGAAGTTTTCGAATCGAGTGAAAATCAGGTATTTTGTTGGGGTGCCGGAGCCGACATGTGGAGGCTATGCCCCACAGACTGGGACTTGATGATGGAGTGGGATGTGGCAGTGGGTGTCAGCGAGACTCGTGAACAAGGACCGAGAATTTGAACTATTCTCTTCCATCATTTTGCCTGCTGCATCTTTTCACTCTTCCATGCTATTTTTTTGTTCTGCGCATGCGTGTTAAGAAGTTAGGAAGCTTTCCATTTTCTTTTATTCTTCACCGTTGTGTGTACATGTGCGTGTGCGTGCTTGCACATCTGTGTGTGCGTGAGTGTACATGTGTGTGTGTGTGCGATTTATTATTGTTATTTTTTGTTCTTATGACCATAGTTTATCATAATTTTCTCTCATGATTTCGACATTTTTTCTTTCGTTTCTTCTTTCATTTGTGGAACTCACCTTTCTTCAGTGAATATGTATTTTCGTTCTCCTAGTCTCTCATTCAATTCCAAATTTCTCCGTTTCTGGGTTCCTCATTTTTTCTATTTCTCCCAATTTCCTTTTCATATTCTACCACTATCTATTTCAATTTCATTCTCTTTTTATTCGTTCATTCTATTTCTTCAATTTTTTTTTTGCACTCTGCTTAATTCATTTCTTTCATTTTCTTCGTTCCTGTCGTTTAATTTTTCTCTGCTTATTTTTCTGTGTTCATAATCTTTCTTTCTTTCTTTCTTCCTTTCTTTTTTTCTTTTTTTCTTTCTTTCTTTCTTTCTTTCTTTCTTTCTTTCTTTCTTCGGATTTACTTTAAATTTCTCTATTCACTTCTCTGTTTGTGGGTTCTTAATTTTTTCTATTTCTCTTAGTTCCATTTGTATGTTTCTTTCTTTCTTTCTTTCTTTCTTTCTTTCTTTCTTTCTTTCTTTCTTTGTTCCTGCCCTTTTATCTTTCTTTTTCACTCTATTTACCATTTCATGTTCTTCTACACATTCTTTCTTTCTTTCTTTCTTTCTTTATTTCCTCAACTTTCTTTTGCGCTCTTTTCAATTCCATATTTTTCTTTCTTTCTTTCTTTGGATCTATTTTCATTTTCTCTATTCACTTCTCCATTTCTGGGTTCTACATTTTTCTATTTCTCTCAGTTTCATTTTCATGTTCTTTCTTTCTTTCTTTTAATGATTCTCTCTATTCACTTTCTATGTTCTTCCTCTCTTTCTTACTTACCTTTTTCACTTCTTTCTTTCTTTCTTTCTTTCTTTACGTATTTTTCGTTTTTCTATTTCCCATAGTATTCTTCTCCTCTCTATCTCACTTCCTTTATTTTTATTTGCACTTCTTTAATTCTTCCTTTTTTCTTTCTTTATCTTTCTTTCTTTCACGCGTAGTCTTCCTCATTATTGTCTCAATTTTTTAAATTTTCTATTCATCATTCATTTACTGTTTTTCTTTCCTTTGAAGTTCTTTCCTTCCCTTCTCATTCTCCATTTGAATATTCATTTATGTTGGGTTTTTTTCTTTTCTATCTTCATATACGATGAAGCATGATCTCTCAATAAAGCCCCTTGCTGTAAACGTCTGTTGAAACTGAACATTATCACATAACAAGTGGAGGGCGTATAGCGTGTGTAACTGCAAAATTGTCAAAATCGTGTAACAGCATAATTATCCATCCGACAAAATATATAATATCTAAAAAAAAAACACTACACTAATTGAGTTTCTCTTCTCCAGCTTTTCAGATATGATGTTAGCCAATCTTGACACCATTTGTTGTAAGAATCCCTGAAAAACTTTTTCAGTTATTCAGCCTTAAATAAAACAGGTTAAAACTATTTTATGTATGATCCACTGTCCTCCCAAATACCCAAATGTGAGAAGAAAAAAGATTATTCATGCCTTCAGTAATGGCGCCAACATGCATAATCCGGATTGCATCTTCAAAGTCCATTCAAGAACCATGAAGAGAACAAATTTTACAAAAGATGGAACAGTAGAGAGGAAAACTGAATGAGAATGTTACAACAGTAAGAGGGATGATTATTTCAACTTATAGCTAAAGAGGTCAATTAGAAAAGATCCAACTTAATCCATAAAAGTTTTGGCGCAGGAGAGAGGTTTTTTCACTGCCAAGTCCAAAGGGTAGTGAAAAAAGACTTGCAAATATAGCAGTACGTGAAACTTGCGATGCAACAGAAAATTAGAAGATTAGAGAGGGTGAAGATCATCTTGAAGAAGTTGTAAAATAATCCTGGAATCATATATATATATATATATATATATATATATATATATATATATATATGAACTTTATTTCAATATATAATGAGCTTCCGATCGTTAGCTATATTTAATTAATGATGAGCATGACATTTTCGTTTATGATCGATTTCATCAGGATACTTCTGTAAATATTGGAAAGTAATTATACATTCTTATTTCTCAACGTGGAGTCCAGTAATCTTATAAAAAAACCTCGGAGAATTCCAGTAAAATATATTTAATCATTTCTAAGATAGACCGGTTCAAATCTTAATATGACAATTGAACAATTTTGCTGTTACAGGATTTGCATACTTTTGCTCTTACAACTGTTATGTCTTTCACCGCTAAATTCACAGCCATCTCCATCGCCGCCGCCAGAGGTGTGGCAGGGAAGAAGGAGAGAAGATGACGATCCCGATGCACTGATGAGCGGGTGCCGTCAATGAAAGAGGCTGGAAAAACTGTCGGTTTTTTGTACCACTACAGCAAGTACATCACTCTACCTTCCATGTTCTTTCTTCAAGAAAGACAGATTGGACTAAAAGTTGAGTATTGCTGACGTATCAGGAATGCATATTCCAGAATCTCACTTCCTGAGTATTGCCAGAGCACAGAAAGTTTTCCATGGCCATATGGATGATGGATTATTATTCAAATTACGAAACCTTTCTCACAGACGCAAGCCCCTCGTTTCAATATCGCCCTTTCTATAGAAAATGTTATGATGCATTACGTTGATTAGTTCAATCATTTAAAACATTTGCAGCTAAAACACGATGTGTTACTTGCACTCGGGCGAATTCTCGTTCTTCTTTTCGTATTCAGTTGCCAGAGAATATATTTCCATTCGAAGATATTTTCATTACGAAGAATAGCTAAATTTTAGAAATGACAGCAGAGTGGATAAATTCTCGATCACATGTTGCTTAATACGTTCAAACTTTGTATTTTATTTCTTGATTGCTTAATATGTTTTCATTTAGTGTAACGTATGTGTCATGAGAAAAATAAGAATCGTAATTCTGGCCTGTGTTGCGTAATATTGCTACGCCTTTTCTCTCATTTTTTTGAACTGTTTAATACCTTTTCTCCTATATATTTTTTACATTTACATATAATTTATCTCTTATATTGAGCACTTTTACCAGTAAATATAGCTACCTTAAAACAATATTTTTATCAAATACATGGTGGTTATGAATATATATATATATATATATATATATATATATATATATGTGTGTGTGTGTGTGTGTGTGTGTGTGTGTGTGTGTGTGTGTGTGTGTGTGTGTGTGTGTGTGTGTGAAGATTGAATTCAACACTCAGAGGCGAAAGGCTGTTACATGCTAGACGCAATCGTCAGGCCGCGAATGTTGGATTTTTCCTCGATTATTTATATATATGGGTCAGTGGGACATTGTGGGTAATCTATTCTGGTGGTTATATATATTTAGATACGCTCTATCTCTAATATTGAGCACTTTATCCCGTAAATATAGCACAATTTAAACTGTATTTATTCATATATATATATATATATATATGTGTGTGTGTGTGTGTGTGTGTGTGTGTGTGTGTGTGTGTGTGTGTGTGTGTGTGTGTGTGTGTGTGTGCAATAAAAGAGAAGCAAATTCTAGCCTTTTTTCATCACAGGATCACTTTGGATAAAGCATTTTAAAACTTAAATATATTCCATCCAGTGACAAAAATTATGACGAAAGAAGATTGGTGATTTATGTCACCTTTTGATGGGAACTCGGGTAGATTATTTTTTTTTTACTTGAGGAACGAAAGTCTTACGAAGCTGAAAATATTCAGTTTCTCGCCATTACGTTTTACAATGTATGAGAAATATGGCGCATTCATTTCAGGGCCAGAGGTTTGGTTATATTTCTTCACATCTGATAAAAAAAAATACGAAATGAACAAAATTTCCAACTATGCGCAGATGTTAAAGGAAGAAATTTATTTTTTCTTTTCCAATTTGATCAAAGGTCCATTTAAAAAAAAAAAAAATGAGTTTGCACCATGGAAACGAATACTGTGTCCTGTGAATAATGATAAAGGATTTGATCCGGTGTATACAAATGGTGTTAGAAGATGGCGGTATGCATATTTTTAAATCCTGTATAGCTACCAGTGTAGATGTGCTTTTTGTTTTAGTTGTTTCTTTGTTTTTAGGATGAAGGCTACTATGATTTTAGAAGTATTTAACAGTTAATGACGTGCTTGTGTTATCGACGAATATTTTGCATAATCGAAGCTGGCAAATTTTATTTTTATCTACTGTCTTCTTGATCCCTCTTTTATTGTTTTCGCTCCTTAATAATGTTTTTCTTTTTTTTATTCTGTTCTTTTTCCTCTAAACCGTGTTACGCAATCTATTTACTCAAGGTCTCTAAATATGTTATTTTTGATAATATTCCTGAGAGAAAATTCGTCTTGTTTGCATTAAACAGTATTAATATTATGTATGTTATCTCCGTGAAGTGAGATATTGTTGCTTAACTTCAAGAGAAATAATTTGATTTGCATGTCTACAATATCGTTGGAATAACCGTTGTTAAATAGCACTTCTGTTACGTTAATGAGTTCTGTAACGAATGATAATAATTTGTGTAAACACTACAATCATTAACCTTACGACCATAACACGTCGAAACAGCGGTTTCCGTAGGATCACAGCAAGAATCTAAATGAGAATACCCGATGCTATAAGCTTTAGTCTACGAGTCATGTAATGGGTGACTACGCAAAATTGGAAATTGGAAACCCGATTTCCAGTTCGTTATATTCACTAATGCAAAACGTACGTATCCACACTAAAAGTATGAGATTCTCTTCCTGTCGGCTTCATCATATTCAGCTGCACTCAAATACTCTTTCGAAAGTTTTGAATCCACTAGTCCTTCTCCCAGCTATGGGCTAAATAGCATCAATAAATCACTTTTGCCTCCCAAATATTCTTACAATCCCAAAATATTTACTGATTTTAAATAACCTTCAAAAGGTTGATAAACAGTAAAAAAAAATCAATCAAATAACTCTGCAAATATGAAGTCCAACAAAGAAATAGCATGTCATAGAAGTGCCATAGAAGTGTCATATCAGAAATGTTAATGATATATCATTAACATTTATGATATGACACTTCTATGGCTTTGTATTGCATTTTTCATGTGTACGAATGGAACATGCTATTTCTTTGTTGGACTACATATATATATATATATATATATATGCGTGTGTGTGTGTGTGTGTAGCAATATACACGCTTACACATATCATAATCACTGACTCCCTAAGAACCAAATAAGGCACACACACACACTTAACAGACACATCCCCTCTCCAAGGGAATTCAGAACAGCATGGATCCATCCAGTTCTTATCTCAAATAACAACTTAAAAGAGACTGTTTGATCAACACAAGTAATTTAAAAAAAATTAATGTTAAAAAGATAAAAAAAAATAAAAAATAACCAAATGAAAACTACAGACAAACGGTCATTTTCTCCATCAAGACATTCATTTCTGTAGTTCACTGCTACCGGCCATCAGAAATATTTTTCCCTGATGATGGCCCTGTTGGCCGAAACTAGTCGAGGAATCTAAATGAAATAATAATTATAAAAACGAAAGAATATTAATCTACAACCAAGTGTGTCTGAAGATTTTAATTTTTTTAAGAATTTTTTTTAAGAATTTTTATTGTTCAAAATATATTTATATATATATATATATATATATATATAACAAAAGTCAACAGACATAATTTGTCTAAATTATTTATCCGGATGTTATGTATGTGTGTGAATATATATATATATATATATATATATATATATATATATATATATATATATATATATATATATATACAGGGTGTCCATAATGGCTCTTTAAATTTTAAAAATATATTACAAAGGCAACTGATGAGATATCTTAGTCAGATTTGTTCTATGTACTCAGTAGTTATCAAAGTTTTTAATCACATTGGATTTGTGTATTTCAGGTACGTTGTTGATTAAAGAGGTACTGTTAAATGAACACCTAAAATGGCTACTTCTCAAGAAAAAGGTATGATGTGTGTCATGGCTTAATGAAACAAAATCCGACAGGCATATTCAGGACAACAACGAGATTTCTTTCTATTGGGTTAAATATATCGTGTGTCGAACAAAGTTACGGGTCATTACTGAAGCAAAAGTTCGCTGATGACGTTGCCACCTTTGTTGAGGCTATGTTACAGCGAACATGGCAAGAAACGAGTAGCGACTTGATGTGCTACGTGCAAATAATGTTGACCATTTATAGGTGTATTAAATTAGTTAAATAAAACTTCAGCATCTACTCTCCATTTTGTAACATTTGCCACAAATTTGTCTGTTAATTTGTTCTTGTAATTACATTTTTAACTTGAAAATAGACTTTATGGAAACCCTGATTACATTCATATATATATATATATATATATATATATATATATATATATATATATATATATACATATATACATATATATATATATATATATTAAGAAATATAGTCTTAAAGTGTGCGATATTTATGAGATAAATTGCCCAATATCAGAGATAGAGCGTGTGTAAATATGTTTCATGCTAGATACAATCGTCAGGCCTGACAATTACATCTACCATGAAACAGACTGTCGCCTCTAAGTGTTGACTTCTATGTTCACTTTTATATATATATATATATATATATATATATATATATATATATATATATACTATGCAAAATTCAACGCAAGAACTGTATGCTACAAAAAACAAATTCATTGTAATGATGTCTCTTTATTTACTAAGAGAACAATTAAAGTTATATAATATATATATATATATATATATATATATATATATATATATATGTGTGTGTGTGTGTGTGTGTGTATATATATATAGATAGAGTGAGAGAGGAGGGAGTAGGAGATGGAGAGTGTGAGAAAAAGAATGCTACACTTATTAAAAATGAAAACAAATTGCTTAGATGGAAAGTTCATAAGAGTGGATATTTCGAGTTTTGCCAAAATGTTAGCTTAAACCTCCGATACTTTAAATATCTACTTTCCGAAAAGAAATAATCTTTTCAAAGCCAAGACAACAATTTTAAAAAATTACAAGAAAATTTTTATATCAAAATATTCTATTGCTCAAAATTTGTTTTCGTCTTTGTTTTCGAATGATCCTTCCGAGTATCCATTCATTCAACCACCCGCACACTCACCCTTCTGTTTGGAAGCGCAGCCACAAATATAAGGCTCTATCAAATTTTAGCAATATTCCACATTTCATGGATTTTGAACATTTTGACGGATTTCGTTATTCCCAACTGACCCTTAGTTCGTTTAAATTTCTTCATATTTTCCACGTTTTTGAAAATATCACCGACTTTGGATTTCGATGTTTGATTTCGTCATAATCTAGGTTTCTGAAATTTTCATCCGCAGCGTATTAAAAAAAAAATATTTAGTTTCTCCCCAAATGATAAGACTGCACTTTTTTTTAATTTCGTCTTATCATGCGAATTCGTGTCAATTTCAATTTCAAAGAGTAAGATCATGAAGCGTAACCATGGAAGGAACTGTCTCCTCAGTCAGGAAATATTAATACCTTTTTCTTTATTTTAATCCTTTTATCTCAAGCAAGACGATGCAAGGGGATACTAGGACGTGGAAGAGAACGAGAAGACTTTAGTGAGAATAGATGATGCCGAGTGAGGTATTAATTTTTTTTAATTTTGCAGGGATGCAAGAAATCAGAACAGAGTTTCACAAGCAAGAAAAGAATCTAGAATAGAACATACGACTACATCTATCGATTTCAACATTAAAACGAAAGGACCTAGTTGCCAATCCAGTAGTACGCTTAAATTCGTGCCAAGCGGGAGATCTAATTAGAACAACTCCTCAGAAAATATTTATAGAAAAAACCAATGGAAGCCGCGGAACGTCTGTGGGAAAGTGACTGAGTTGCCAGGTCAGCACCGATAACATTACAGACCCTTCTTCGCATTTTGTCGAGAATCTCTAGCTATATGGTAGGAGCACCAGACCGGATTTGGCAGCAATATTCAACGTACGAAAAAAATGGTAGATTTAAAAATGAGCATAAAGAATTCTGGTGAGAAAAAAATGTCTGTCACGATATATTGAACCAACATTCTTGGGAACAGACCTAGCAATTGATTCGATATCATCCCTCTTCTTCTGTTAGCATCAGTCATATGGATGGAGAGCCCAACTGGTTTTCTATTATGGATAGGTCTTTAATGTAGATAAAATTTCCATGCCATTCCTTCCTTCATACGACAAATGATTGCAGGTTATTTTTGAGAGCATCTGCAGGCTTTACTTTGCCCTTTGGTTATTTTACATTCGGATAATGGAAGTTTGAAAAATCGACGTACAGATAATTGATGAACGCCTGTGCTGTAACGTTACGTAATTAATGCCAGATGCAAAATAGAGACAAAACATTTCATGCGTAAAATATTTATTTATTCTCTTCTGAATTTCGGCAAATTAACGTCGACTTTATTGCTCGATTACGCGAGCGTATCTTCCTTCACTCTTCGGGTGTCGGACGTTTATTGAGCGCGTTTTCATGCGATTGCCTTGCCTGGGTATAACCCAAGTTCAGCTTGGTTCATTTCTTGTTCATGTTGTTACATCCGTCTATATCATTTGATATCCAATTCTATATTTTCTATATTTTGTGCCTATGACCTTGGTCAGCTCTTGAGGCAACTTGATCCTTTGTATTGCTGAGGTGACAACGATTAAAAACAATTTCTTTATCTCTTGAATGAAGACCAAGTGATATTGGATGACACAGATTCCTAGCCGTCATTAAATTTGATTAACGCCTTTGCTATTTTGGGTCATATTTAAAAATCACGACAAAGCATTAGTAACATTCAAGGACAGAGCGTAAAGAAACTTCACGAATATCGAAAGCTTGTAAAATCTATGAATATATTGACCGTTTAAATGTTTTCTTAATGTGTTTTGCTTGTGTTTATTTAATTTACATAATTTTAACATGTTTTCCTTCTCTAAAAACCACCGGGAGATTTTATAAAATCTATATCTCAAGTTTTGAAGAAATACAAGACCCTTAAAAGCGTAAAAAATCACAGTTTATTTACACTTTCGGGCAAGTTATTCCTGAAAGGAAACGAAGGGAAATGTCTCAAATACCACTGAAAATATAAATAAAAGCTTGTAAAAAAATACAACTATTAAAAAGTATAAAAGAATATTTTGTATTATTAACTTGCGAAATTTTGTCGAAATCCAACCAAGCGAGACCACTTGAGAATAAATTGTCTCTTCACAGTTAAGTATCATGCTTCATTGGTTTTAAATTCGCCGGAATTATTATATTTTTTCAAAGAAATTACCGGTACGATATTTCCCAACTTCAGAATAAACCATAATTCTCTTTTTTTTTGATACAAGGAATTGAAGAGAGGATAATATTGACTTACTGCTTGAGTTATCTCATGTAATTGTTGCAAACAGAAGCGGGAAACTTTCTTTCACGATGTGAGACATGTTCTCAAATACAAATAACAGAGAATTGAGATTGGACGAGCCTGAATATTTAAATAGGAACAGTCAGAATAACTACGGTTCATGTTTATACTGTTGAAATTCAATGAATTTATTCATATAATTGCAGACACTCTTTATTTTAGGCACTCACTCACGTACGCACGCACATGCACACACTTACACATGCACATACTCTCACACTGTGCACACATCTCTATGTATAAACTACAGAACGAAAGTTTAGAATTACCTTCTGGATTTTGAAATATCGTCGAATAATTGAAGATTGTGTGTCTTTTTTAGCACATTTTGGGCCAGACGAACTTTCTCTTATTTAAAGATTTTATATATTCAATATCAATACTACTACTACTACTACTACTACTACTAATAATAATAATAATAATACCAATAGTAATCGAAGCTCTGGGCCTCGTGTGAAATGGAATGGACAAATTTACTAACAGTATCCCTAGTAACATCAACATATAAGTTGCCCAGAAAATATGCCTACTAGGAACATCCTATATACTAAGAAAAGTGCTATCAATTAAATGACAATTCTCCTACGGGGCCTAAGGACCATAGTTTAGACCCCGGCTCTAATGGATACAAAGCAGGATACATGACATACGCAAAATAGAAATACAATCGTTTACTATTTTTTTATCCCGTGGCCCGTAGGGGTACCATGTGTACTGTAGCCACAGTAGAAGTGGTGTTTCTTGGGCAAAATAGCATGACGGGGACAACCCTCTCTAGAATGAGTTTTGAATTCAGAAATTTTTCCTCCTTCTATAACCCACTCTATTTACCCATAGGTGGGGGAGAAGAAGAAGATTCATGCCTTTTCCAAGGATATTAATGGACCCTCTCTTGTACTTACACTTTATGAATTTAAGCGCAGTACTAGATTGGCAGATAGGATTCATCATTTTACATTTGAAATGGATAGATGACATCATTAGTTCTATGATAACTTTTTCTTCTCTCGCACTTCTCGCTTGTGGAACACATTTCTCGCTTCTTGCTTTCTTGTCAATTTTAATCTTCATAAATATAAATGCAATGTCAAACGTTATTTCTCTCTTCTTAATTTCTGTTCTTTTTATTGTTCTCTCTCTTTAATAATAGATTTTTTCTCATATTCTCTCAGACGCGGTCATACCTTGTGTCTTAGTAGCTTTATTTCCTTGCTTGGTATGAATTGATTAAAGAAATATTAAATGAATTATTAATCCGACATGATTCCTCATTAAACGTTATTTTCAGTGAACACACAGATGTTCCAGTTTGCTATGCCGTCTTTTTTTGCTTTTTTTAAATATTTTATTAAAAAACGAAATTAATAAGAGCCGGCCTTGGTCTTAAGATATTTATGATCTAAATCAATGACTATCCTAATGTCATCAATTCTCAACAAGGTATTTGTTATCGGAAGTTACCCATAATGACAAAGGACTCTTCCTGATTCTATAAATACTGCGCCTCTCTGTGAGAGAGGAGAGGAACGAGTCGAGTCGCAGTCTCTGGCTGTGCGCGACTCCTGTCGAACTCTCTGCTTTGGCAGAGAGGAACCCGGACGAGGCTTTGCCGCAGGGCAAAGTGTCGTCCGGGGAGGTAGACAGTCCCTGAACCCGTTTATACGGGTTCTAAATGGGCATATTTTTGGCCCAGCCTACGGGCTCGGGGAGCCCACATTAAACCGGCTTTGTGCCACATTCGACCCTCGTGGGAGGGTTGTTAAATATCGAGGAACGAGTCGAGTCGCAGTCTCTGACTGTGCGTGACTCCTGTCAAACTCTCTGTTTTGGCAGAGAGGAACCCGGACGAGGCTTTGCGGCAGGGCAAAGTTTCGTCCGGGGAGGTAGACAAGCCCTGAACCCGTTTATACGGGTTCTTAAGGGAGTATTTTTGGCCGAGTTTACGGGCTCGGAGAAACCCACGTTAAACTCGGCCTTGTGCCACCTACTTTCCTCGTGGAGGGACTGTTAAATATCGGAACGAGTCGAGACCTAACAAGTCAGGATCATATTAGTTCACTCTAAACCAGACTGACAGTTAATACTAAAACCTTCAACTTCTTGTATTATATTTCTGTTGTAATATATCTTTGTTATTTTCTACTCTTGTGTTCGTGTTGTTCTTCCTTGGTCTTAACCTCTGATCAAAACCGTGGTGCGAGGATATTGGACCATAACACTATTTATGTAGATGACACAACTATTTACTCTTAAATAGTTGCATGTCTGACATCCGATAATGTAAATCTGGCAACTGCACTCGAATAGGAGCTACAATGAGTGTTTAACTGGTACAAGCAATGGCTTGAAAATTTTAACGTCTCCAAAACAAAATTGCTTTCATTTAATCACCATAATGAACCTTCTCTGTCTGTCACCAGCATGGTTGTTGCTAGACTCCAGGAGAGCAACACTTTGCCCGTTGTTAGGCTCATATTTCCGATTGACATCATGTTGAATGGTTATCTTGAATAAATTACTTGGCTTACTGCTAGGAAATTAAATCCATTGTGACATACCAGACAATGTTTCTCGTAAAATTCATCTTTTATATTTATAAAGACACCATATGTCCATGCAGTGAACCATGCTGCCATATCTGGTGTAGTGCTGCTGCTATATATCTCGAAATTCTTGATCATTCAAAGTAGGGTCTCTAATATAATCGATTCTGGCCTGGCAACTCCATTTCAGTCACTTTCTCACCGCCATGAGGTGATAGCACTTTCTATGGGTTTAGGCATGGCAAAATTTCTGATGATGCCGCTACTACCTGAATTGAAGCGCGTTAGTAGATTGGTAAATAGGTCTCATCGACTTACTATCTACATCGGTAGATGGAGTCGGTTGTTCTATTTCTCGCACTTTCTCACCGACGTACGTTTCTTTGATTTTTTTATCCCGTGACGCGTAGGGGTGCCATGTGTACTGCAGCCACAGTAGAAGTGGTAGCTTGACGGGCCCAACGCTCTCGAGGATGATTTTTGAATTCAGAGATTTTTCTTCTTTTATAACCCAGTCTATTTACCCATAACCGGGGGAAGAACAATATTCCTACCTTTCCCAAATATAATGGTTTCCGACTGAAATTCGACTCGGCTCTCCGATTCCTCAATACGAAGCGCTATTCATTACTCCACCGGTCCGCATAAAAAAAGTGGTAAAGATAATCAAGTATCTTAAACCGTTTCAGTTTGAAAGATCAGATTATCTAAAGTGACTTGGGAGATATTTGCTTATACTTTCAATAGGAAACCACCAAAGCGGTTAAGTTTACACGTTGTTTTTTTGTTCTGTACCGGTTGATAAAACAATGTATACATGGGAGCGGTATGGTAAAACATCGGTTATACTTATGCACTGGTAAAGAACACTGTACATAGTGGTACTAACACTGAAAACCTTAACTTGTTCTATTTGTAACTGAGTTTTTCAAAGGTTTATTCAGTGAAACTTACGAAAAATGGTGTCAACATGGTTAAACGTCTTATCTGAAAATCTGGTTAAAAGAAACTCAATTAATTTAGTGATTTTTAGATATTAAATATTTTGTGGGATGGACAATTATGCTGTTACACGATTTCGATAATCTTACTGTTACACAAGGTATATTGTTTAATAGTTCTATTTTATTTTATTATTTAGTGTTCTTAATCTTTTATTGTCTTTTAAGATCTACGGTTAGAACAAGTCTTTTATCTGTCACATATGACTCCCAGGACTTATCATAAATAATGCCAAGATGGTTAAATGCCTTATCTGAAAAATTGAAAAAAAGAAACTCAATTAGTTGTTCTTTAGACATTAAATATTTTGTGGAATGGACAATTATCCCATGCTATTACACGATTTGGACAATTTTGATGGTACACCTGGTATATATATTTGCAATTGTATGACGATTTCGTTAAACATGAAGCAGACTGCCGCCTCTGGCATTTGACTTCAATGTCCACCATTATATTTACATAGGTTCTATCGAGGAATTTAACATATAAATATAGCATACCATAAAAATATATTTTATGCAGATATTGCTTTGATTGGTATAAGGATGGGTTTACATAGCTGTTGTCCGTGCAATCTTTTGGTACGACTCAGCATCGTGGACTACAAACAGGTTCCATATACGCCAGCTAGATGTTTTCCATAAGAGCTGTTTGCGTGCCATCTGTGGAGTTAGCCTTCAAGATAGGACATCCAACGTAGACTTGTTTAGCAGGCGTAATATTGGAGGAATTTAGACTTTCTTATACAGTCTCAGTTACGGTGGACTAGTCATGTCTTGCGAATATCTGATGAAAGGATAGCCAAGATCCTTATGTACAGCCAATTAGATCAAGGTTAGAGGAATGTAAGACGCCCATGGCTTAGATATAAAGGCACGCTGAAGAACAACTTGTCAGCTGTCAATATACCTCATAACACCATCGAGTGGTTAGACATGGTGCGGGTAGAGTGGAGATCAACTTATTTTAGTAGACTCAGGAGATTTTAATCTGCTTGTTTGAATCATCTTCAAGAAGGGAGAGCAATATCTAAAAGGTTATCCAATCTAACAGTGATTTCATCCCATAATCCTCAATCTTGCTCCATATGTGGCCTCTTTGTAAATCACTAACGGGTCTTAAGTGCCACTTAAAATTTCCGCTCAAAATTCATAACTGAATCAATTGGTTACGTTGTCATATCCTCATACGTCGAAACCGACGGGAGAGTCCATTATATATATATATATATATATATATATATATATATATATATATATATATATATATATATATATATATATATAGAGAGAGAGAGAGAGAGAGAGAGAGAGAATGAGAGCAAATGGAATATAATTCCACTGTATGTAACATTCAATTTAAAAAAGGACTCAATACAGAGTAACGCTAAATATTATTCACTTTAGATATTAAAAGAAAAACTTGCTAAATATCGTTATGCAATTACAATTATATTTAACCACTACAAATGTGTCTCCTCAGGCGATGGTAAAATACTGCCGAGTGAACGATTAATTTAATTTCAAAAGCAGATTACTTTATTCATTTTCTTCGAAAAAAAAAAAACAGATTTAAAAATAGGCTTGTGGCTTTACCCTGATTAACCAATCGAATGTGACTTACGCTGAATTCAACTTCACCGAAAAAAAAATAATATAGGTGATGACACGAAGTTGTCTGCATATGAATTCTAGACAATTTCATTATGAACATATAAAAATGGTCACATTATTTCGTAAGATATATAGAAGTCCGTAGTTCAACTTTCCTAATAAGTAGAAGCGAAAGAGGTAAGGAGGTAATTTAATAAAACTCTAACTAGTTACAGTGGCTTGCAAAAGTCTACACTACCCCTTTGAAAATTTATATATTTTTTTATAATTTAACAGGGAACAACACATTTTTTCAATTTCAGTGATTGTTAAATAATAAGCAGATCCATCACACTTTCCTTTGATATAAAAATTGCATTTTAAATATTTCACACTGCTTCCTAAAATCATATAACTTAGAAAAGTGCCTTTGCAAAAGTCTACACCCTCAGGTATTATACTGTGTTATCATGTAGTTTATCATTGATGTATACAATCCAGAACAATCAAAAGTGACATGTGCGGTCTACCATAAGAAACAAACTTGGCCAGTCTATTATTTTGCTATATAAGTTAATTTAACTGCCTGAAAATCATCCACCACATGGTTTCTTGGTATGTTGGTCTTTGGATTCTGACGGTAAACACAAGGTGTCCAACTCGGGAAAGAAAATGAGCAAGCCTCTGTCTAAGGAACTTAAAAACCTTATTATTCAAAAGTACAATGAAAATAATGGCTATGAAATGATTGCAAAGACTTTTGACTTGCCCCTAAGCACAGTTAATACAGTAATTAAGAAGTGGTTAGTGCACAAAACCACTGTTACCCTACCAAGATCTGGGTTACCGAGCAAACTTACCAGAAGAGCAAAATCAAAACTGGTCCGAAGTCAACTTCCAACCATAGTGCAACATTGGAAGACTTGAGAAGCTTCAGTTTCCAGTACTGGGACAGATGTCCATGCATCTACAATTTCCAGAGTATTGCACCTGTCTGGTCTGCATTGGGGGGTAGATGGAAAAAAGCCCCTTCTGAAGCCTATGCACAAGCAAGCTAGGCTAACCGTTGCCAAAAGTGACATCAATGATTCTATGACCATGTGGCGAAAGATTTGGTGATCAGATGAAACCAAAGTCGAGATATTTGGAAGAAATACGAAACGCTACGTGTAGCTAAAAAAGACACTGCTCACCAACTTCATTACATCGCCCCTACTGTAAAACATGGCGGTGGCTCGATCATGCTTTGGAGCTGGTTTTCAGCTGTAGGGCCTGGAGAGCTGGTAACCATCCAAGGTGTCATGGACAGTGTCAAATACCAAGAAATATTGAAAACAAGCCTGCTGAAGTCTGCTAGAGCTCTGCGCTTGGGTCGCAATTTCAAGTTTCAACAAGATAACGACCCCAAGCATGTGTCAAATAAAGCTTGGTTTGCTAGCAAGAAAATCACTGTGTTGTAGTAGCTCAGGCAGTCTCCTAACTTCAATCCTATAGAAAATCTATGGCGAGATCTAAAGGTGGCTGTGAACCGACGTTCCTCATCCAATCTGACACAGCTCGAGAAGGTCTGCCATGAAGAATGGAAAAAAAACTGTCAGCAGACCACTGCAGCAAGCTCGTGGAAGGCTACCCAAGGCGTCTACAGGCTGTAATTAACGCAGCAGGATCATCCACAAAGTAATAGATCAAGACATTCCAAAGAAGATGTAGATTTTTGCAAAGACATTTTCCAAAATTATCTTCGTTTAATAATCATTTTTAAATTTTTTGAAATGCATTTTGTGCATTAAATAAATGTGTGATAGATCTGCTTATTAAAACAAATTATTGGAGTTTAAAATATTAATGTGT
>OZ038505.1:33974329-34066829 GCA_964036315.1 Acanthosepion esculentum
AAATTGTCGAAGATGAAATTGGTTTGAGGTCTCGAAAGATGAGAAATAATATTCTTGCTAAATAGATGGCTATTTCCTATTTATTTTCCGAACTCTTTTCTGTTTCGTTTCTCTTATTTGGTTGTGTCATATGGATTGTTATTGTATTATTACCATTTTATTTCCTTTCCGTGTCCCAACCAGAAACCGAAGGACAGGGGTGGAATCATAACATTTTCAACTGAGAATTAAAAGAAACAAAAATAATAATAATAAAAACAAAACAAAAACAAACAAAAAATGTACATCACACACATTTTACATAGATAAATCCCTTCGTGACGCCTGAGCTGTACTTGCGACTACATTTTTTTGTATTTATTTAAGGCATGGCTTATCACGGATCCCTTCAATTAGTTTATCGGAACCTTTTCCAATCAAACTGATGGCTCCAACTACAACTGGAATTGTTGATGTCCTCGCCCGTCATATTTTTTGAGATTTCGATTTCAAGGTCCTTGTATTTTGATTGCTTTTGGAAGATCTTCACAGATACATTGCAGTCTGCAGGTTCTGTCATGTCAATGAGAACGTCTATGATCATAGTGTCTGGGCGATTATCTTTGATTGTTTTCTCTCTGTGTATTATAAATTCCTATAAAATTGGTACAGACCTTATCTCTGTAACCGAGTCTGGTTCGGGTTCATACCATTTTCTTGCCGGTTTCCTTTCCATAAATGTTGCATATTTTCCAATACAGATATTGGCCCAATCTGTCAGACCGAGTTTTATATTAAGTGGATGCCAACAACTCTGCAACCTGATACAAAATGGTTCGTTGTTTATTATTATTTTTATTTTCTTTGATATCTGGCGTTTACACATTTCTTTCCGGGTCCCGCCCAGGGACCTAAGTTTAGAAATGGTATCATGACACTTTCCACTGAAAAAAAAATTACGTAGATAAAGCCCTTCGTAAAGTGTGGGCTGTACTTGTCAGAATAATTTGTTGTATCTCTTTGAGGCATGGACTTCCAGGGATCCCTTCAATTAGTCTACTGGAATCTATTCCAACCAATCCTAAGGCTCCAACTACAACAGGGATTGGTGATGTTCCCATGTGCCACATTTTTGAGATTTCTATTTCAAGGTCCTTGTATTTTGACAGCTTTTCGAATATCTTCAAAGATACATTACAGTCTGCAGGGACTGCCATCTCAATAAGGAGGCATTTTTTAGTGATCTTTAATAACAATGTCTGGGCGGTTGGCTTTGATTGTTCTGTCAGTGTGTATTGTGTAGTCCCATAGAATTGTAACGGGTCCTATCTCTGTAACCGGGTCTGGGTGGTGTTCGTACCAGTTTCTTTCAGTTTCCTTCCCATAGGAGTTGCAAATTTTCCAGTGCAGATATCGGCCCACTCTCTCATGCCGGTTTTTATATTCAGTGGGTGCCAATAACGTGCAACCTGATACAAGATGATCAATGGTTTCTGGATATTTATCACAGAATCTGCATTTTGGGCTAACACAGTATTTTAGTACATGTGCTTGATAATTCCTAATTAAGCATTGGTCCGGTGCAGCAAGGATAAAACCTTCAGTTTCAGCTTTCAACCTTATTATTATTATTATTATTATTATTATTATTATTATTATTATTATTATTATTATAAATAACCATTAAATCTTAACTTTGATGGAAGACAACGTACATTTTAATACTTAAAACAGAGTTATTCACACATAATGTTTACTCACATGCGTATGAATTGGGTTCAAATTGGAATCAAACACAATGATTCGATAAAGACCAAATACTTTATAAATCTAATAACTTCCAGTTTTATTAAAGCTTCATGAGAGAATGAGATATGGCGAAAGAAAGTAGTTCTGCTATTTCTGTTATGTAATTCACTGGCATCGGAGAGACATCTCGAAGCCAAAATGCACACAGCTGTGAAAACCAGAGGGGCCTGTGCTGGGGAAACTATTTTAATTCACTTGAAATGCACAGGGACAAGATTGGTGACAACTTGGATTTTGAATATGCCGCACTAATTTACGTCGAAAGTCCATCGATGGAGTCCTGATAATAATTTTATAAACTTTTAACTTAGGTCAAAAGCATTGTGTTACATCAGAAACCTTTATTATACAGTTTCTAACAATGAAACATAAGTTTATATACCACAACCTGTGTTTTGGTAAAAATGTCTCTAAATAAACATGCGGAGAAACACCAGCCATAAATAAGGCCTACACATGCACACAGCAAACACATACACACACATACACACAAACGAATATGCATTATAATCCGAATCCTACATGAATAAACCAGAATAATGATAAACTTTCATAAATAAAGCAATATTTACGTTTTTTCAGTTAGTGTTGAAATCCGTTATTTTAGGGAACTTGAAATATTTTATTTTAGGGAACTTGAAATCTGTTTTTTCAGTTAGGGTTGAGATCCGTTATTTTAGGGAGCGTCGATAGGACGCGTCATCTCTCCTTTACTTCGCAACCTCAGCACTTATACTAATACAGGTACCAAATTACAAATAAAAATGAAACAAGACAAAAATAAAAGATTTAATAAAAGTCAAAAACGTTTGATCCTTATCTTCTTATGATAAGATAAAGACGAATGTACAGAACGATAGATGTAATGCAACCTGTTTAAAAAAAACGTGCACCCATTTCAAATACAGGTATACATTAAAAAGAACGTTAGAAGTAATACATACATACATACATACATACAAACACACACACACACACACACAAACACACACACATTAACTTACACACACACATATATATATATGAATCAATACTGTATTATAAACGCCTATTTTCTTCTTCAATGAAACTTTCTAAAGAATTTTATGATGAAAATCCCACTGAGACGCATAACTGACTATCACCATTCTTTTTATATTTTCTCTCTATCCATCTTTTCATCTCTCTCTATCTATCTATCTATCTATCTATATATATATATATATAAGTCTTTTCGTATCTTTCTCTATCACTTCATATTTATCTCAGTCTTTTCATCTCTGTTTCTCCCTGCTTGTTTGTCTCTCTCTCTGTCTCTCTGTCTCTCTTCCTCTCTCTCTCTCTCTCTCTCTATATATATATATATATATATATATAAATATATATATATATATATATATATATATATATATATATATATATATACGTATGCGAGAGAGGCACGCTAATTCCGACGTGTCTGTAATCACGCTAACACTCGTAAACTATTACAAACGAAATGCCGTTGTTTAAACGAATTCAGCATATAAAGATAAAATGAATTATTGCCGCGCAAAGACACAGGCCAATTAACAAGAAAAAAGAAATAGTTTAAAATGTGTAGAGAACAGTCCACTTAAAACTAAATGCACAAATCCTTCGAAACGTGATGGCAGATAAATGTACTCAGGGACTTTAAATACACACAAAAAAATGCAGAAAAGAAATTATCAGGATATGGAGAAAAACAAATGCGTTAAATTAGTAGGGCTGTAAAATAGGTGTGTTAAACGGTGAGGCGCCATAGTCCACAAAAAGAAAGACGACAATACGTAGTCTGAATTTCACAATCGAAAGAAACGAGAATCTCAGTGGACTAAGTGCGATGTCTTAATCGTCAAAAAGAATGTTCTTGAAATGAATGAGAAACAAAGAGAAAGAAGATATTTTGCCAGTTAATAACCAAAAAAAAGGGGGGGGGGAGAAAGAAGATACGTGAAAGGATAAAACCAAAAATAAATAAAATTGCACAAAATGGAGTCCCCGCATTGCAGGTGGACGGTTTAAGAGCGCGGAAGAATGCGCGGAGAATGAAGACGCGGTCAGCCTTATGTGTAGTGTCACGGACTGTATGCATGTGCGGAATGATAATGAAGACGTAATAAGCCTAAGACTCTCTAGCGCACGGCGTGTGCATTCAGTGGAACTCAACTCTGGCGGCAGACTGTCGGTTGAAGATAGCGCAAGGTTGTGAAGAAAAAGCAGGAGAGAGAAAAAAAAAGAAGGGAGAAAGTCCCCCACTTAGCACACAACCCCAAAATAATAATAAAAAAAGCAAACTGGAGAAGACAATGAACAACTGAAAGAACATTTTGCAAGATTGAAATACAAAGTAGACGTATTTAAAATAAACGTAAAGCTTCAAAGAAATGCAACAAAACATAGAAATTCATATAAAAGTTACCGGAAGAAAAAAATGAAAGAAAGAGTTGGTAAGAAAGAAAGAAAGAAAGAAAGAAAAAAAGAAAGAAAAGAGTTTAAAAGGAAATAAGATTGAATAACGAGGAAGGAAAGCGACAAAGAAAGAGGGACAAATTGAAACAAACAACATATATAATAAAGATGGAAAGAAAGAAATCGCGAATAAAATAGAAATGAACAAATTAAAGGTTTTAATATACAAGAAAGAAAGAAAGAAAGAAAGGACAAATGATTCAGGACAAGTGAAAGAACATTTTGCAAGATCGAAATACAACGTAGACGTATTTAAAAGAAACATAAAGCTTCAGAGAAATGCAAAAATAGAAATGTATACAAAATTTAATGGAAGAAAAAAAATGAAGAATTTTGTAAAGAAAGAAAATGAAAGTAACAGCGAATGAAAAATTTAGAATAATTCAGCAGATTGGAAGGAGGTAATTCTACAGGTTAAAGGTTTTAATATAAAAGAAAGAAAGAAAGAAAGAATCAAAGAAGAAAAACAGAAAAAGAAAGAAAGAAAAACAGAATTTTATAACTAAGATAGAAGGAAAGACCCCAAAAAAAGAGCAAAAAAATTAAAATATACAAACAATTTTATGAGAATTGTTGTATACCGTAGCTATAAACACTAATGTGTATGTCCCAATCCTCATAAATACGTTGGACACTATTAATATGCTGTCTAATTCGTCCACTAGTAGCAGTGGTTTACCTACTTCCCGCCGCTGGCGAGTATGGTATTTTGTAGATGTTATAAAGATTATCATTTCCTTTCCAACCTCCATTTTGGTTATTTCGCATTCAGTAATCTTTTCTCGGTTAGAATACAATCTCTCTCTCTCTCTCTCTCTCTATCTATCTATCTATCTATCTATCTATCTATCTCTATCTATCTATCTATCTATCTATCTATCTATCTCTATCTCTCTATCTCTCTCTATATATATATCTCTTTCTATCTATCTATCTATCTATCTATCTATCTCTCTATCTATCTATCTATCTATCTATATATTTATCTATCTATTATATACCTTAACTATGAACACGAATGTGTATGTCTCAATCGTCATAAATACGTCGGACACTATTGTAAGTTGGGGGTAATAAGCTGTGTAAGTCCACCAGTTGCAGTGGTTTACCTACTTCACGCCGCTGGCGCGTATGGTATTTTGTTGATGTTATAAAGTTTACCATTTCACTTTCAACCTCCGTTTTGGTTATATCGCATTCATTAATCCCTTTCTCGGTTACAACACTATCTATCTATCTATCTATCTATCTATCTATCTATCTATATATCTATCTTCATTAATATGTCTCTCTGTCTATCTATGTATCTATCTATCTATCTATCTTCATTAATATGTATATCTAGCTATCTATCTATCTATCTATCTATCTATCTATTATATAAAGTAACTATGAAAACGAATGAGTATGTTTCAAACCTCATAAATACGTTGAACTCTATTGTAAGAGGGGGTAATATACTGTCTAAGTAGTCCACCAGTTCTGCCTCAGTCTTTTCTACAACTAATTTCAGGACAACTGCTCTGACAAGCTTTTTTTCTCCTGGTGCCCCGGCTACATAAATTTAAGCGTGCTACTAGACTGGCATCTAGGTCCCACTCTTTTACTGTTGAAATAGCTAAATGTAACGGCCAATTCTACTCCTCTGTGGCATTCTCTTCCATTTCCTTGCTTTCTTGATAACTACAATCTTCAAATTTTAAATCCAACTTCAATAAACATCTCCTGTCTTCTTGAACCCCGTTCATCTTTTGACCATTCTTCAATTCTCCCTATTCCCAGATTTCTCTTTCATTTTCACTCCTTGTAACTCCTTGCGTATTAGTGTCATAACTGCCTTCCTTGGAGTGAAATTATATATATATATATATATATATATATATATATATATATATATATATATATATTCTTTGAACAATAAAAATATTAAGAAATTAAAATTTTCAGACACACTTGGTTGTATATTAATGATTTTTACTTTATTATTTTAATTAGGTTCCTCCACTAGTTTCGACCAGTATGCCCATCATCAGGAGAAAAAAATCCCTGCCTCTACGTAGCACTGAACTATAGGAGTTAAGGACTGTTTCTAAGGAAACTGAACTTTATCTGTTGTTTTCATTTGTTTTTTTATAGTTAATTTGGGTCAGTCCTTGTCGTTATATATATATATATATATATATATATATATATATATATAGAGAGAGAGAGAGAGAGAGAGAGAGAGAATTTCAGTCCTCATATATATATATATATATATATATATATATATATATATATATATACATACATATATATATATATATATATAAAGAGAGAGAGAGTAAGAGAGAGATTGAGTGAGAGAGACAGATAATGATCTCTATACCAGTAGACAGTGATTCGACTCTTTAATAAAACAAACATGTCTACTCGTGTACCGCTCTGTATATAACGTTTATGTGTGGGAAATCAAAAAATTATCCGCACTCATACCACAAAATGTCTGTTCTGACTTTGTATTTTTTTTGTGGCTGGGAAAATATACACTCTATTCACTATGCAGATAACCTTGCTATCACGGCTGACACCACTACTGATGCCACAGTAGTGCTATATCATGTAGGAAATGCTGCCAATGAAAACTGAAATCATAAGCTTAAACCAGCGAGGCTCAGTACAAACTCTCAGGTGAATCAATAAAATATATCGAATTTTTTCAATACCTAAGAATCGAAACAAATTCTATTGAAAAGGATGTGAAAATTCACATAGCTAAAGCCTGTACGACCTTCAATAAAATAAATGTAATCTGAAATCTGATCTACCAGACAATCTGAAACGGAGATTCTTTTGGGCCACTGAGGTGTTAATGTATGGTGATACTGCTTGGACATTAACTAAAACCCTAGAGTCTAAACTGGTTGGAAACTACACTCAGATCCTAAGAGCTATATGTTACTTTGGAGACATCACCCAACTAAATCCCGTCCCTATGGACTCATCCATGATATTTCAACAGTCTCACACCAACGCAGAATGCACGTTGCAGGACACTGATGGCAAGCAAGACAAGAACCTGCGAGTGATCTATTGTTCTGGACATATACACGGAGCCAATCGGGTTTGGTCGCCCGGCATCCACCTACGTTGATAAGCTATGACATGACACAGAATGCCACACTAATGATCTTGATGCAGGACCCTGACCGTTGTCGTGATGGACTCAGGAAGGTCCCAATAGAGTAATGTCAAAAAATAATTTACGTGCGTAAAACCAACGAAGGATTTTCTACAATCGCTTTCCATATCAAAAATATTTTATTTTCTTCAGTTTTTGGCATGCGCTCGTGCGTCATCATTCCGGCACTGATTTCTTCTTACAAACATACGCCTGGCTTCGGCGATCGGGCACACGAAAAAAAGAAAAGAAAAACAAAATCATGGTGGTGGAGAATCTTTCCTTCCTAATCAAATGCCATTGTACGAAGACAGCCGGCTAACAACGACAACAAAAAAAACGCCGATGTAGACAATTTGGCCTGTTGTTAAAGAAACAAGTTAAAACTGTTTTGTAAATTTTAGTGCAAGTTTAAAACTTTCGAATTTTTTTTCCCTTTTTGTACATTTCTTTTGTCTTTCTTTTTTTTCTTCATTTCCTTACAGAAGCTATCTTCATTCGTTCTTTTTCTATTTCTAGTTCTCTTTTTCTTTGTTTATTCTTTTCTGTTTTCCCTTTTTTCTTTCTGTCTTTTTCTTTTTTGCTATTTATTCTTTTTTTATTTATTTTCTTATACGTTAGCATATATTTCGGTTTCTCTCCTTTTGTAATTCTTTGTGTCTGATTGTGTTATGGTCCACCTTTTTCCCTGTTAAATGTTTATGATAAAACTAATGTAGTTGTTTAAGTTTAATAACCCTACCTTTGCCGGGTTCATGGCACGCTGTCTGAGTACACCTTGTGTAAAAAAACTTGATCTTTGAAATTAACCGTTCAAATGATGGCCCTTTCTTGCTGTTGTGACCTCCTGATTTAGATTCCCTCTCTACTTTTCTCTGTTTTTTATTCACCGTTCTCTTGATGGCTCTTGAATGGATTTTCAAGATGGAAGCCTGTTTATGAATGTTTGTACCATTACTAAAGTGCTGAATGATTCGTTTCGTTTCACCATCGCTCTTTTTGGGAAGATATAGTGGGGCTGACACAAAACGGTTTTACCCTATTCTCTTTGTAGCAGAATAACTCAAAGGGGTTTTCAATTAATTATATGACAAATGTTGTCAAGATGGCTTAACGTCTACTCTGAAAATGCTGGGAGAAGAAACGCAATTAGTTTAGTGGTTTTGTAGATATTAAACATTTTGTGGAATGGTCAATTATCCCATGCTGTTACACAATTTTGATAAATTACGGCAACACCCGGTATACATGCATACATATATATGAATAAATAGGATGTGCTATATTTATGGGATAAAGTACCCAATATGAGAGATAGAGCGTGTGTAAATATAAAAGTGAACATAGAAGTCAACACTTAGAGGCGACAGTCTGTCTCATGCTAGATGCATTCGTCAGGTCACCATTGCATCTAGCCTGAAACAAACGGTCGCCTCTAAGTGTTGACTTCTATGTTCACTTTTATATTTACACACGCACACACACACACACACACACACACACATATATATATATATATATATACATACATATATATATATATGTGTGTGTGTGTGTGCGTGCGCGTGCATTTCTCGTCAGTGCATGATTGTTCTTACACAGCTGTGAAACAATCTAGGCAAACAGAGCCTTGCCTCCTCAGCTGTAGTCTAGACGAATTTAAACGTACCTCCTGGAACTGAAGGCAAGAACAAAATATATCGAATTGGCTTTGTCTTGTGGCTCTTAGAAACGTATTTACGCTACAGCATCCCCCATCCTCTTCCTCGAGTGTCTCTTAGTGTAATCTGGCTATAATTAGATCAGCCTTTTTTTTCTAACTGAATATTTTCCAATTCCTTACTAAACATATCTTCCTCGTGGCGACATGGTAATTTGCATTGTTGCCGTTAAAGAAAATCTCCATTGAACAATTTTAATCAGAAAACAAAAACATCTCAATTTTTTTATTATTTCTTCATTAAAGCCGAAGGATATGTTGCGAGTCACGTTGCAAATGAATTTATTTTGCACGAGCAGTTACAAGCGTTCCACTCGATTTAGGTCAAAGGAAATACCTCCTGAGACATGTTCTCATTACCATCTTGGGATTGGGAAATATTCATTTTTTAAAAATTGTATCATGTTAGTGTAAACAAACATAAACCTCCGCTAGCATTCAATCGACAAGCTAATGATTATCTTACGTTTCGTCTCCTTTCACGTCCCGAACGGTCTACATCCAAAACAAAGAAATACACGCTTCTCGTAGACAAATCTTGTTGCGGACCCGATAGTGGTGCATATCTGGCCTACGAAATTAAGGCCTTGTGCCAGACACTACACACTTTTTTTATTTCAGCACAGAAGAAAATTGAATTTTTAGATAAAAGTAGCATTGTTCTCTGTTGGCCTTGTCTGTCCATCACGTCGGGGTCACCAATCTTGTTGTGGACCCGATAGCGGTGCAGATCTGGCCTACGAAAATAAGGCCTTTTGCCTGTCTACTTCTTTTCACTTTGTACGTTTGTACGGTGGAAAGAGCACGTCTTTATATTTTCTTTTTTTTACTTTGTTTGTGGATTCGGTAGTAGTGTGTAGTGTCTGGCACAAGGCCTTATTTTCGTAGGCCAGATCTGCACCGCTATCGGGTCCACAACAGATCAATGTAAACGCTTAAGTGAGAAATTAAAACCCGTACGATGTTTCCAAATATATTTAAGGGTTTTATTCAGAGATTCGATAGCTCGGTCCTTGTAGTGGGGATGGGTAACAAATAATTTGGTAAACTTCTGTCATATCGGATAAGCTGATAGCTGATTTTTGGGAAAGTTTCTACAATATCGGATTAGCTGATATTTGGTAATGCTTCTGCCAAGTTCTGATTAGCTGATCGCTGATATTTCGAAAAGCTTTGCCATGTCGGATTAGCAGATAGCTGATATTTGGAAAAGCTTCTGCCACATCGGATTAGCTGATAGCTAATATTTAGGAAAGTTTATGACATGTCGGATTAGCTGATCGCTTATATGTAGAAATAGCTTCTTAGATGTCGGTTTAGTTGATATCTGATATTTGGGAAAGCTTCTGCCAGGTCGGATGAGCTGATGGCTGATATCTGGGAAAGCTTCTGGCAAATTGTATTAGCTGATCGTTGATATTTAGAAAAGCTTCTGCCATGACGGATTAGCTGATAGCTGATATTTGGGAAAGCTTCTGCAGGTCGGATGAGCTGATCGCTAATATTTAGCAAAGCTTCTGCCATATCGGATTACCTGATAGCTGATATTTAGAAAAGTTTCTGCCATATCGGATTAGCTGATAGTTGATATTTAGAAAAGTTTCTGCCATATCAGATTAGCTGATAGCTGATATTTAGAAAAGTTTCTGCCATATCGGATTAGCTGATCGCTGCTATTTAGAAAAGCTTCTGCTATTTCAGATTAGCGGATAGTTAGTACTTGGGAAAGCATCTGTCATATCGGGTTAACAAATAGCTGATATTTGAGCAAGCTTCTGCTATATTGGATTAGCTGATAGCTAATATTTGGGAAAGCTTCTGCCGAGTCGGATTAGCTGATCGTTGACATTGAGAAAAGATGCTGTCATGTCGGATTAGCTGATAGCTGATATTTGGGAAAGCTTCTGCTATATCGGATTAGCTGATAGTTGATATTTAGGAAAGCGTCTGCTATGTCGGATTAGCTGATAGTTAATTCTTGGGAAAGATTCGGCCATATCGGATTAGCTAATAGCTGATATTTGTGAAAGCTTCTGCCATATCAGAAATAGCTGATATCTAATATATGGGAAAGCTTCTGCCAAGTCGGATTAGCTGATCGTTGATATTTAGAAAAGCCTCTACCCTTTCGGATTAGCTAATAGCTGATATTTGGGAAAACCTCTGCCATATCGGATTAGCTGATAGCTGATATTTGGAAAAGCTACTTCCATGTCGGATTAGAGGATAGACGGTACTTGGGGAACATTTTTGTCATGTCGTATTAGCCGTACTCTTCAATTTATCCAGCTAACAACTCCCTACCCATCTCAACATTATGACGCGTGACCAGCAACAAGAATATACGGCATTGGAAATACACAAGTGATAGTCTGTCCTAGGACAAAACACCACAGTAATATGATATAATCAAAACGACCAAAGAAGTAATGGCCTGTCTATATTTCTGAGATGAGGTATTATGTACACTATTTACATTATTCAGACTATTGTCCTAATCTTTGTCGCCATATTTATTACAACATTTCGGCCGTTGTACGCTCCGGCCTTCTTCAGGTGGTTGGAATGTCGAACTGAACCCTTTATTTCGCTCACTGATGTAGACTGTTCTAGTTCCACGCGCCATGTTTAATGGATGTCAGTTGTCACTTATCTCCTGTTAATTCCCTCTTCAAGTTATCCACTGCCTTAACAGGAGATAACTGACAACTGACATGGCACAGTGGATAAAGGCGTTTGTTAGATCCAGTGACAGGACCCAAAGAGTGTGAGTTCAATACCTGGTTAAGGCAGTGGAGAACTTGGAGTAGGGAATTAATATGAGATAACCGATAACAGACATCCATTAGACATGACACGTGGAACTAGAACAGTCTACCCCAGTGAGCGAAATAAAGGGTTCAGTTCGACATTTCAACCACCTGAAGAAGGCCGGAGCGTACAACGGCCGAAACGTTGTAATGGATATGGCGACAAAATGAGGACAATCGTCCGAATAATGTAAATAGTGTAAGTAATGGCCTGTTCTCAAAAAGCAGTTTTAAAAAAGTCACATTAAAACCCTGAAAATATTAAAGAAAAATGCTCACAGAAATAGAAGGTAAAGAAATATTCAATTAATCATTAAGAAGTCGGTTTTTAAACATAAACTATAATGAAGCTAATGATGAGCATGTTCAGAAAGCTACTGAAAAATTGGAGTATTAAATCTTCATCTGACATTTAGACAGCACTTCTGAAAATAGTTGAGTTGGATATCCCATGTACCCCGCACAGGAAATAATGAAATAAGATACGTCAAATGAAATCTAGTTGGACACCACCATCCATAATGTACAGAGTGATAAAAGCCACTAAACTTGATATATCTACTTTCCTGACAATTTAAGAATTTCACTCGACAACAGTAATGGTTGCTGGGTCAATGAATGCCATATGTTTCCTTACCATTACAATACCGATATTATTATGAAGAAAAAACGAGGAGATATGAAACCACTTACGGTGATGATTCCGATCCATCTGTTGCCTTGTTCTCCGGTTTCATGTGGCATCAATATTCATTGGAAATCTACCGAGAGGACTTTTGATGAATTTACACGTGATTCCTCCTAGAACTTCTGAAGGGATTTGCGATTATTTTCACATCATTTCAAAGAAAATATATACTGAATATTTTTCTTTCTTTCTTTCTTTCTATCAGTCTATCTGTCATAATATTGAGACATATGTAATCTGCATCTGGTTATATCTGGAAATTGAAAAATAAGTATCTACCCCGGATGAGATATAATAGCGTGCAACAGGACGGTAGAAGATTTTAATACATTTAATATTTCAGGTTTACTAAATCAACAAAAAATTCAGTATGGCGGCATGAACCAGGGGAATATTGTGAAAAAAACAAAAAAACCTAATTGACTTTATGAGTAAGTTTTTATATTTTCTTTTAATCTTTCTATCTAGCACTCTCTTCATATATATATATATATATATATATATATATATATATCAGTCGGTTCATATCTATATATCTATTTGTATTTATCTATCTCAATCTATTTATTTTAAGATATTTTTATGTTTATACTTTCTTTTTATAGATAGAAATATTTAAGTAAATGCTCTGTTTTATAATAATCAGAATTAACATTTACCGGCCGAGAAATGTTCATAGAAAATATGCGTCCTCCGACCGGAATCGAACCTGTATCCTATACGGAACCGTCATATAGCTTGACGTGCTAGCCCAAACGCTCCTCTGTGGCTCAATCAGTAAAAGCAAGTCATAATAGCTATCTGAATGTATCTCTCTATCTATATATCTATTTCTAACAATTTATCTATCTCAATCTGTTTCTTTCTATCTATCTATCTATCTATCTATTTATCTATCTATCTATCTATCTACCTCAGTCTGTTAATATCTATTGATCTAACAATTTGTCTGTCTCAGTCTGTTAATATCTATCTATTTATCTATCTATCTATCTATCTATCTATCTATCTACCTCAGTCTGTTAATATCTATTGATCTAACAATTTGTCTGTCTCAGTCTGTTAATATCTATCTATCTATCTATCTATCTATCTACCTCAGTCTGTTAATATCTATTGATCTAACAATTTGTCTGTCTCAGTCTGTTAATATCTATCTATCTATCTATCTATCTATCTATCTATCTATCTATCTATCTATCTATCTATCATAAAATTGAGAATGAAGCAAACAATACCTGGTTATATTCACATTTCTAAGTACATATCTCAGTACCCCGTCGATCTCAGTAAACTGAACGATTTGTCAGTCCCCTACCGGAACATCATCCCGAAATTTAGCAAATGGTCACACCACTGAATATTTTCTTTGTCTAGCCGAGAACATCTCTGCACCACTCAAACACACGCACGCACACACACAAGCACACTCACATATATACATACATACACATATATATATATATATATATATATATATATATATATATATATATATATATATGCGTGTGTGTTTGTGCGGAGATTACTATGAAAATGAAGCGATGAGTGGGTGTGCCTTCGACGTTATTCTGCCAATAAAACTGCCCAGTAAATCAAAACATTGCCGAAGCCCGTTAAATGATTCCCTAGAAAATTTTTCTTCTCAGACACGCCGCCATAAATCGTGAAGAAATTCATCTTCCGCTGAACAAAATACCCGCCATTTCTAAAATGGCTGCTTATCGTCTCCAACAAAGATATTAATCATTTATGTAGAGACATACTGAATCTTGTTCCAAAAGCGTTTCCAATATTCACGATGATTTGCACATGTTAAATCTGCCAAACTACTGGTGGGAAGGAGGCACGTCTGAGTGGCTTCAACGTTCGCTTTCCAACCCGGAGATCGAGGTTCGAATGCCTGAAAAACCATTACGCGCATTTATCCAAACATGGAGGACCAAATCGAACAGGTGGAAATATTTGAAAACCGACGCTGGTTGTCCAAATACTGAATCACAAATCGTAATGGAGGGGTTCAGTGTACTGGCGTTATTCAAAACTGCCGGCCATGATAGACTATAAACTCTCCCCCATAAACTGTAACAAATTTCCGCCAGTATATTTGGAATATAAAGCACAGAAGAACACTAAGCTTTTTAAACACAACCAAAATTGCCTACGCAAGTATCTGCATCATGGATTGGATAGCCGCTTTTGGAGACGCAAATAAAGGATATTCATTATCTATAGCCTCTGTCTTTCTGTTTTTTTATCGAACTCCTCCTAGGGTTCTGGAGAGAGATCCCGAAAACCATATATATTATGAAACTAAATTATGAAGAGTACTAGGGTAAGTATATATCATTTGGATCAAAGGGGCCCCCGGGAGCACAAAGCCTCCACTGAATTTTTTTCCCTTTCATTTAAATTAGATATACATTTGAACAAAGATATGGCTCCTATCCAAAATATAGAAAGAGAAAGACAGAAGATGGAGGTCATATCGGCAAAATGAAAATCTGACAATATGGTCGTCAAGTTAAGCAAAAAATTGCCCATCAGTGGGTAGAACCTTACAATACATATTTGTTGCGACAATTTAACTGTCATATCAATGTTGAAATTTGTTCATTATTTTATTCAATCGAGTATTGCATCAAATACATATCAAAGGGGTCGGATCAAGTTGTTTTTGCACACCCAACCTCTAAATGTTTTTCGTTTGATTTAAATTAAATTTAAATTCGAACTAGGGAATGATTCCGATCCAAAATATAGAAGGAGAAAGCCAGAAGATGGAGGTCACATCGGCAAGATTATTGAATAATTTTGAAATGCATCATATTTCTAGACAAATTATAACAATGATTTAAAATCAATAATCATTTAATTACAAAAAAAAAGTAAGACACGCAGCAAAGGGCGAGTAAATCGGATATATATATATATATATATATATATATATATATATATATATATATATATACGAGAGAAGTAAAAAATTATTCGCTTTTCGCACTTTCGCCATAACATATCTGTTACGTCTCGAAACGCAAATTTCAGGCCAAGACTTGAATGTTACTTGCATGCGTTTTGAAAGACTATTTTGTGTACAACTATTTCCCTTAAACATCTAGAGGTTTTATGCGATACAGCACTGAGAAAACACTAGAAATTTTTCATACTTTTAATATTAAAACGGAACAGTATTAATTATTTAGCACCCTGTGTAAAATAATAAGATATTTAACTTCAGGTATATTAGATATTTGATTTATTCAAATGTTTGTTTATTCGACCTGTTTATTTTTAATTTTCTTATAAATTAATATATAAATGATTGTCTTCATTAGCTGTCGTAACCTATGGAAGGTTACCGAATAGAATAGTCAAACGAAGTGTGGTAATGAACGATAATACTTAGGTCAAGGACAACACATATAAGATTCGCCAGCGGCGTGTAGAAGTAGTAGTCAACTGCTAAATGCGAAGTCAATGTGGTGTATACGAACCCGTAGGCTCGGACAAAAATTCCCCGTAGACACCGTATAAATCGGCGTCGGGTAGCTGTTTCCCGAGAGGAGTCTCTTCCTTTCGACCTAGCTTCGTATGGGGATCCACTCTGCCCGGAGCCAGAGTGTTTGACCAGCACAGCTGGAAACAACTCGCCAACTGCAGGATATCTACCAACTGCTTCACACGGTCAGATGTGGCACAAGGTCGAATTTAATGTGGGGTATCCGAACCCGTAGGCTTGGCCAAAAATTTCACGTAGACCCCGTATAAAACGGCGTCGGGTAGCTGTTTGTCGAGATGAGACTCTGCCCTTCGACATAGCTTCGTCTGGGGATCCTCTCTGCATGGAAACAGAGAGTTTGACCAGCACAACTGTAGACAAATCTCTTACTGCAGACCAACATAAAGTATTTATGTGAATGAGGTATAACGCACTATCGTCCGTAGGTATGCTACAACAATAACAAATTATTTCACCCACAATTAAGTAATTGTCAATATTATTTTTAATACATATTTTAAATTAAAATTCATATACGATATATATATATATATATGTAAATATATATATATATATATATATATATATATATATATATATATATATATATGTGTGTGTGTGTGTGTGTGTGTGTGTGTGTGTGTGTGTGTGTGTATTTATTATGTTTGTTCGGAAATTTAATAAATTTTTATTTATTTTAGTTTGTGTTTCTGTGCTAATGCTTCGAGGATTTGTAGTCATTTTCTGTTTTACAGTTTATATGATAAACTGCGTTTGTGTTGATAGTAAGTATCAGTAAAAGGTATGAGCCCGAAATGCGATTTGCAGGTCGGGAAGACTAGAATCAAGCATACGCAGAAGTTTCAATATCTGGGAAGCGTTCTGATAGAGGATGGTAAATGCGACACTGAGATCCGTAGACGCATTGGAATGGCCAAGGACGCATTCCAAAATCTGGGCAGTGTATTGCAATACAAGAGGATTTCTTTGGTAAAAAAAAACATAACTGAGCTGTTACGTGACATCTATCCTCCTATACGACAGAGACTGTTAAACGGTCTCCTCAAAGATGAAGAAGAAAATCGAGGCGACGGAGATGTGGTTCTACAGAAGGATGCTAAGGATATCATGGACCGAGCATGTAATCAAAGATGAGGTCTTGGAGAGGATGCAAACAAGAAGGAGGCTTATACTTAATATCAGGAAGAGGCAGCTGAAGTTTCTGGAACACATAATGAGGAAGGAAGGCCTGGAGAGGCTGATAGTCACGGGTCAAATAGAGGGGTAGAGAGACAAGGGAAAACAACGTACATCGGACTTAAGCAAGTGGATGACAGAACGTTGTCTGGGGGAGGTGGCAGGGAGAAGGAACTTGTTGAGAGCTACAGGGATAGAAGGAGTTGCAGAGCTGTGATCGCTTAGGTCCTGAAAGGAGATGGCACTTAAATAGTAAAAGAGAAAAAATTGTCAGCTTTCCTGTGTCTTTCTATTGTATTGTCTAGTGATAATGGAACCGTTATCTTATTTTTTTAATGGAACTATTATCGGATTAGTGGCATGATTATCCGCGCGATAATGTAGTGGTTATGTAAGCAATGTAAGCAATGTTTCTGCTTGAATTACTATTGGAGAGACATTCACAAACAATATTGGTTTTTTTTAATGTTTCTATTTTCTGTTGTATATTTGATCGTATTCATATTGGAGGTTTATATATTTTGTAGGAAAAAATGACTTCGATTTATCAGTAGGTGATATCTATCGGGATGAGGTTTCTTATTGTTTTCGTCTAGTTTGTTGTTACTTTCAGATTCAAACTTAACGTGATCTTCAAATCTAGTGTCGCAGATGTCGCAGATGTCGCAGATGTCGCAGATGTCACATAGTCGGAAATATGCTTGAACTTGAAACCGACAGACACAACGGCGTATAGATTTCAATGCCCATTCAGTCCAGCCTTTGGAAATAAGTAAAAATGTAACACAATATAATTATATGTTTTGTTAGGTGCTCGTGTGATTGGGTGAATATGTGTGTGTATGTGTATGTTTTTGTGTGTGTGTGTGTGTGTATACTGTTATGTCAAGTATAACTATTTGGCTAATAATATACAAATAGAAACTTATTATAAGAATTCGCCTTTGTTGTAAGCGGAATTTTGTCAGGCAGATGGTGAGAATATCCGAATTCAAAATTATGCTTGATTAACAACATGCTAGACTTGCTTACTCTGCGACTAGATGGATGTGCGGGTAGTGTAATGAATAAGAAATAAGAGATTTCGAATTCCCGCACGCAAATAATCTAATGTAAGTTATGAATTTATTTCCCCAGATATATTGTAAAAATTAGGACTTCTATTTGGAAAAAAAAATCACTGTCATTCTCAAAAGATTAATGATGCAATATTCACTCCTAAAAATATTATTCTTAGAATCCCAAAATATGTTGCAGCATTACATAATCCCAAAAGGATTGAGAAGTCGTAAAAAAATAAAACAAAACAATCAATGGAGTACGTTTAGACCTTCCAGATAATGTCTCAGACATTTTTTGTCTAGTAAGAATACATACCGTAATTACTACAAAATAATACGATTTTTTTACTCTAAATTACAGGTGAGAGTAGGGATGCCTATTATAAATAGGTTTAAACAGAAATATTTTTTTCACTATTTACATTATTCGGACTTTTGTCCTCATCTTTGTCGCCATATTTGCTACAACGTTTCGGCCGTTGTACGTTCCTGTCTTCCTCGGGTGTTTGGAATGTCAAACTGAACTCTTCATTTCACTCACTGGGGTAGACTGTTCTAGTTCCACGTGCCATGTTTAATGGATGTCAGTTATCACTTGTCTCCTGTTAATTCCCCTCCCCAAGATATCCACTGCCTTAACCAGGTATTGAACTAACACCCCAATAAGGAGTGCCAGAGAAAAGAGATAATAAACAACAAAAATTGCAATATGAGCACTGGTTAAAATGGTTGCTGATGACATTAAGTTTTTATAATACCCAGAATTTCATACGCAGGTGTCCTGAAGGACACATGGCTCAGTGGATAAAGGCGTTAGTTTGATCCAATGACAGGACCCAATACTCGGTTAACGCAGTGGAGAACTTATTGATTTATAATAATAAACACGTACTTGTTGAAACATTTTTTATCCCACGTGAAAATATATTGTTTTTATTTCTTATAATTTCTTAACGGTAAACAGAATCATTACACACTGTCCCAATTGCTTCACATATTTTTTACTATTTTTCGTCCAAGAGCTACTCAAGGTAGAGAGTTACGAAATGAGGTTGTTTTATTAGCGAACAAAAAGGGAGAAAGATGTGCATGTTATGAGGATATGTAGGATAGATAACAGTTGGCCTTAGACTTGAAGGGGTGTAGTTATCGGGGAAGTATCCTTTTGGAAGAAGCTGTGTGAGTGGAATAAATAAGAAATATATTAACTCAATTTTCATTTTAAATCCAGCAATAATAATTGTAACATTTTTTGTCAATAAATTTATGTTTATCAATTACCGTATTTTTTATTTGGCGAAAAATAATCTGTAAAAAGGCCAATTTCGAAGAAGAGAGGATATCAAGTTAACAGTTTATGGAAATTTTAATCATCATCATCATCATCATCATCATCATCACCACCACCACTTCCTATTATAGAATCAATATCTAAATTGTCATTAAACAATTTATTATTCACAATATGATCTTCGTCCTGTTCAAAATTATTTTAGGCCTCTTCATTCTCTTGCCAAAGCATGTCATCTTCAGAGCCATCCATGGCTGTCGTGAGACAACACTTCTTGAAACCTCTCTGTATAACATCTTCACTGACAGAATCTAAAGATTCCTGAATCCATTTTAAAATTCTGCTTTTTTACTGTTGCCACTCTAGGTAAAATAAAATGTTATATTTATTGAGAAAAAAACGCATGGTAATTTTCAAAATTATTTTAACCGCGTAGTTTCGAATTTGCTCTTAAAGTTAAGGTCGACTAAATGTCTTCATAATTATTTTTTGACAACATTTATAGATGCGTATTATATATAGGGATAGATGTATTTCTTAATTTTTCGATCATTTGTTGTGGTGCGTATTATTTATGGGTGCGTATTATTTTCTAGAAATTACGGTAATATACGGGCATCTATTGTGGATCGATCCCAGTATGCTCATTCTTCTACGGGGCATGATCGATCATGACGTTCCACAGCTTCTTATGCTTCGTAGCTCTTAGCAATCTATCTTTTTACTATCCCTTCCCTTCCTTATTCCGCCAGACATTTACACCTTCTTTTCTCGTTATGCGCCCCAGGAGTTTCACTTATTCTCTTCTGGCTGATTTTATTTATAATTACACGTTTTACTGCTATTTTTACTAAAAACATCCACGTTGTTTACATGCTCCACCCATATTATTCTCAGCATCTCTCTGTAGAACCACAACTCGGTTGCCTAAAGTTTTATCTACATCTGTGAAGAAATTGTCCATCACTCACTGCCATATGGAATGACTGATCTTACATAGCAGTTAGGTTCTACTTTCATTGTTTCTAAAGAAACAATTCTGTTTCTTAATACCATATCGCTCTTTTGGAAGACTTTATCGGCTATTCCAATACAGCTTGGGATTTCGATGTCACATTTTATTCAATTTGACAAAACGCTTCCCAGAAGTTTGAACCTCTGTAAACGTGTATATCTATGTTTCATAGATTATACAAAAGTGTTTTATAAAATACGTAAAAAAGAACTGTTGAAATTACTAGGTAATCTTGATGTATTTAGGAAGGCTTGGTTTTGTTTTGGTTTTACGGCATATCAACATCAATGGGTCATTGAATCACGCAATTTTTTTTTCCTGATATTAGGTTGGTGCAAAAATAATGTCGTTTTTTGACGTTTAAATTCATGTGAGAAAACGACATTATTTTTGCACCAACCTAATAATATGTTGGTTTTGTCAAAAATCTACTGGTAATATTTTTTCCCTCAAAATTCTATAGCTGGTCATGTTTTTTTCCAAAAACGTATTGCTGGTAATATTTTTTTCGTCAAAAAATACAAAGTATTTCTGGTATTAAAACCTATTTTTGCACTTTCATAATGCTTTTTTACCTCAAAGTCGGGGTTAACTATTTGCCCGTAGCAGGGACCGTACCAGTTGCTACCACCCCGGGTCAGGGTGGACCTGGGAACACCAGCAATTAAAAGGTGATTCCAAGCTCCTCAAAGCTCCCTGATCAGTGGCCTTGCTGTTGGACGTAGTTTATCGTCTTACCCTGGACGCGGATGTAATTTATCGTCATACCTAGGACGAGTATTTAAGAAGGATATTAGAATAATTCAAAACCTATACTGACTGCAAACCACCTGCATGCGGATAGAAAAGTAATTCAGTAAATGTAAAAACCCAAAAGAGGGGTAAGAGAAGGATGTGTCTTCTCACCTCAACCTCAAAATGAGATTTTTTGAGATTTAGAAGTGCTACCAGGATTCGTTATTGGCAGCAACAATCTTAACAACATAAGATATGCAGATGACACATTGTTGATGGTAGACACAGAAATAAAACTACAAAAACTCCCGCAGAAAGTAGTGAAAAAACGAGAAGAAATGATTAATTATACAGACTGTTAGCTTCAAATGTTTTTATTTATTTCAGATTTGTTTGGAACATCTGCAAACAGGGAAAAGTATTTTGAAACCTATTCACTACAGTTTTAGATGTGTCAAACTAAACTGACATGGGCGAGTTATAGCCACTAGAATAATGAAAAATGGTAACCTGCATCATCATGATTCGTGACTGGCTTTACAGTGCCAAAATCATTACAGATGCTCAATGCTTTTTGAAGAACGTGAAAAACATAAGACTTGAATTGGAGAGCTGTAACAGAGACAAAGAAGCCGTGGCTTGTGGGAAAGAACACAGCTGACGTTCTGAATGCCAGAATACATCCAAGCAGGAGAAAGGGATAGAAGACCGAGTCATGGATTTGGCGCGGAAAATAAAGATGACCTTGAATAAGAACTTCCGCTACCAGTCACACAATAGTTGTACAAGTCAATCTTACACAATAGGCTATAGTAAACTGTCGAACAAAGGCAAAGAAACTTCTGAACAAGGTGAAACATCCTGTTGAACCACGGACTATCTGGTTCTTCTCTGATGAAAATATTTTTTGTCGGGACCAAATGCAGAATACCCAGAATAAGATACCGTTTGTTGGCAAGCGATATGACGTTCCTCGTGTCGTGGTCCATATAAGATTCAGTCATTGAAGGGATACGTTACATAAAATAGTAATTGAGTGATACTGACGTCTCCAATTTGCAGCTTGCATCTTAGTAAATGGTAAATCGAAATTCTAAACCTTTTAATATTAAAACAGAAGAGTATTTATTTTTTCGCCGACCCACATGAAATTATAAAATATTTCGATAGTTCGTCATTTCTTCCCATTTTAATGATATTTCAGAGAACCTGGCTATTTCTTTTTACGAAGCTAATGAAACCTAAACTTTCTATCGTCTATCAGGACGAAAAGATACTCACTTCGATAAAACATAGCATGGCTGACGCTCGAAGCCTGGATAGCAAGACACTGCGCCTTCTTGACCTCACGTTTTCAACTGACCTATAGTGCAGCGATTACATCGAATCAATAGCTGCATCTACTGCAAGAAACGTTGTGTTACTGTGTCATGCCAGAAAGTTTTTCCCGTCAGAGTCCATTTTGAACATTTACAAATCTACCCTTCGTCCCTGCATTGAATATTTTTGCCATATCTGGTATGATGCTGCTACTGTACATCTCGATGTTCTTGACAAAATCCAAAGAAGGATCTGTAATGCAATGGATCCTGACTTTGCATCTCGACGTGACGGAGATTCCCTCTGTCTTCTCTACAATTATTTTCATAGCACCTGCTCCGACAAGCTTTCTTCCCTGGAGCTCCGACTAAATAAATTTAAGCGTGCTACTAGATTGGCATCTAGGTCCCATCCTTTTACACATGAAGTAGTTAAATTTAACCGCCACTTTCACTCCAACAGTTTCTCGCCTGTGGAAATCCATCCCGTTTCCTTTGATGAACACAATCTTCAAAAATGTACATACAAGGTCAATCGCCATCGTCTGTCTTCTTGTATCACGTTCATCTTTTGTCCCCAATCCTCCATGTAATCAGTCTTTCCTCTCACTTTCACACTTTGTAAGCTCCCGTTTACTAATGAAATTACCGTCTTATTGATTCATTTCTATTACTGTCTAAGAATATAGTACCAAAGTAATGAGTCAAAGTGATACATTTGATAACGAACTGTTCATTCCGATATGTAAAATATATATGGTCGTTCCTAGCTATAGTATAGAGATTACGTGACACACTGATCCCAATAGGAAAGTCGCCTGGTGTTTCAACTCCAGTAGGGCTACCCATGGCGGTAAGGTCGAGGAGTAGAGACCATTCTAAAAGCGACTAAGTCTAGAAGACTCCAACGGTGGAACAGACAATGATCTACTCGGTCTCAACGAAAAAAAAAAACAGACGGATGAGGGCGTCGACATTCGGACAGGCATACCGAAGGAGGCACTTGATAGATAAAGCATCTGAGAGCGCAATGCAGCCAAGTTTGCCAGATCAGGCTTGTCTCAATTTGAGCCCCGAGGTAGGCGCTTCTGGACAAGTGTGTGGGCTTCTCCGACGCGCAGAGTTGTCTACCAAAATCAGATTCACGCGAAAGTCCTCATCAATGAAGAATTCATGGAAATTTAAAAAAAAAAAATTTCTAACCACCCCAAAGTAGGGTGATAATTCCATGAAGATGCTAATGGTGTGAAATGAAAATGAGAATATTTAAAGAGAAACCATAAACCTAATCTTAATCAGGAAATAATAAATAAATAAATAAATCTGTACTCTTCCTAAGAAAAAAAATAGGGAGGCTTTTCCACCCGACTATAGTAATTTCTAAAATCTTTAGTGTACTCGGACTTGTTAATTAATAAAAAAAAAGATAAGAAATATACAATGAATGTCTTGGTCAATAGGAAGCACAAGACTGAACGCGACCAACTCCCGAAAACCTCCAACTGCGGAATAGACAAAGATCTACACGATCTCAACGGCCAAATCAGCGGAAGAGGACATCTCCAGTCGGGTTGGCGTAACCAAGGCCGACCATGACAGGCCAATCACCCGACAGCCCAATGCAGTCAGGTTTGCCAGATCTAAGTGGTTTCAATTTGAGCGCATGGGGAGGCGCTTCTGGTCAAATGTGTGGGCTTTTCCAAGGGCAGAGTTGTCAACCAAAATAAGATTCACGCGAAAGACCTCGTTAATGAAAAATACATGGATTTTTTGTAGAGTGATAATGCCACGAAGATGCAAGGGGCTATTGAGTGTGAAAGAAAACGAGAAGAATCATAAATCTAATCTTAAACAAGAAACATGGGATAAATCTATAATCTTGTTAAAGAAAAATGGGGAATCTGGTCAATCGGACTATAGGATAATTAAAAATAAAAAAATAAATCTTTACATGTCAATTAATAAAAAAAGATAAGAAATGTGCAATGAATGTCTTGGGCAATAGGAAGCACAAGACTAAACGCGACCAACTCTCGAAGACCCCCCAACTGCCGAATAGACAAAAATCTACATGATCTCAACGACCAAACCGGCGAGAGAGAGCGGCGCCAATCGGGCAGGCATACCCAAAATATCACTTAACAGATCCAGCAACCGACATTCCGATGCTGCCAGGTAAGCCCCTATGTAAAAAAATTTAGGCTAAAATATCCAGTTTTATTTCCTTGAACGGTTATTGATGACCTGTCCTGTTTGAAAATTACTATTCTCTTATCTTTTTTTTTTCCTCGCGAAATCAAATCACTGAATCTACCAACATGGCGAATTGACTTCTTAGTGATATATTCGAAAATCTTCACTTCAGAAAATGATTTATAGAGTAAATTCACAGCTAGTTTCATTGACACGAATTGAACCATTGACATGTTGACCCCGGATGATCGAAGCTACCGCACCACTGATCAGTCATCTTGACTGGCTCTAATAATGAGAGTATGCATCCCTCTACCACATTCTTTGCTTTCCAAGATGAAGTTTATCTCTTCGTAAAAAATGATATATGGTTAACAAGTTCTTCTACCCCGAACGAACGGATTATTGAACCATAGAGAGTTTGTTACTGGATCTAAATAATGAATATAATGAATTATAAGGATCATAAAAAATCCAAATATAGAGTTCTGGTTGAAAACCTCTCCTCTCCATATATATATATATATATATATATATATATATATATATATATATATATATATATATATGTATCATGTATACAAACACACACACACACACACATATACATATATATATATATATATATATATATATATTGAGACGTTTCCTAGTAAGAAGCTACCCGGAATTGTTTCTATAAATTCATCATGCTCAACAGGTTTATATTGACAAGTTTTCACTCTACCTGACATTGTTGGGCACCTCCTCGTGTAATGTCTAGCAAGGTTGTCTCGCTAGATCAATTACGATTGAATAGTGAATTCGATCCTCACTGTGTGCCCCATACTTTCGGCCTTCTGCCTCATCTTAGCTAGGCTTAGAAAATCATTTTGGGTACTTTGACGTACTATAATGGTTAGTAAGATTGTCTCGCTTGATCAATTACGACCATATAGTGAGTTCGATCCTCACTGGGTGCCCCACACTTTCGGCCTCATACCACATCTTAGTTTGGCTTAGAAAATCATTTCGGGCACTTCGACGTAGTGTAATGGTTAGTAAGACTGTCTCGCTTGATCAATTACGACCTTATAGTGATTTCGATCCTCACTGGGTGCCCCATGCTTTCGGCCTCGTGCCACATCTTAGCTAGGCTTAGAAAATCATTTTGGGTAATTTGGACGTAGTGTTATGTTTAGCAAGATTATCACGCTTGATCAAATACGACTGAATAGTAAGTTCGGTCCCCACTGGGTGCCCCGCACTTTCGACCTCATACCCCATCTTTTGGCTTTGAAAATCATTTTGGACATTTCGACGCAGTGTAATGGTTAGCAAAATGATTTCGCTTGATCAATCATTTTGGGAACTTCAACGCAGTGTAATGGTTAGTAAGATTATCTCGCTAGATCAATTACGACTGAATAGAGAGTTCGATCCTCACTCTTCAAACAATCTGCCTTGTGCTACATCAATACTACGCTTAGATAATTACCATAATACGTGGCATCACTAATAGTAGAAATTGTTACTGTCTAGATGGTTCCATGGATATTAAGTCATAAATAAACACGGTGAGGATTTGTTTACATCGGATTATTATGAAAGATATATGCTTAATATGATTGACATCTGCCTATCATCCAGGCAGAGTCCTTCTGTTCAAATGACAGGAGAACAGTTGCGCTGATTTATATCTTATGTGGACGGTGAATAGGCCTTCATTCCTTTCCGTCAAATATTATATAGAACCAATGACCTGATTCTTTGTAAATGTGTAAATAGGAAAGCCTTATTCATTTCCCAAATATATTACTTACATATGAAAGGAATTATAAGATTAAATGCCATGATTAGAAGAGTTCCAAATTACCTCGCCAAGTATTTGTTTGTTACATATATTCATTCGCTTTTTCTGATGTTCTGCGTAGGATCTCGAAGAATAATGTTTCGTAGCATTTTTTGCTTCAAAAACTAAACAATACAATCATTCTGTGGCAATGAATGCTGGAAATGTAGGGTCAAGAGTTATCACTCCTCATTTTCATAATTTATATTCTCCCTATCTTCACGGAGTTTAATGTTTTGAAGGCCTTACGTTCACTCTAGAACTGAAAAAGACCTTAAATAAAATCTATTGCTAAAGAAATTGAAAAATGGCTACCGCTATATATAACTCCAGTAAGTATCTTAAACTTATATGTATATTGATAATTAAATAATATTTGCTTTTTTTAACATAATTTGATGTATGGATTATTTTCTGTTTTATTCTTTTTAAGTGTTTTAGCAAGTTCACTTAATTAAGAATGTCTATTGTCACTAGGAATTGCTATATTAGGAACAGTCAACGCATTGTCTCAGAATATTTCCAAATCACCTCAAATATTTGTTTGTTACAAATATTCCTTCGTTTTTTTTTCTGATGATCTGCGAAGGATCTCGAAGAATAATCTTTCGTAGCTTTTTTTGCTTCTTGGTAACTTTGGTCGTCCTGCAAAATTGTAAAATAACGTCATTGAAATTTTATTCCAGATTAGACACCATTTAGAGATGGAATACCAAGTCGGCAAGTATTAGCATGGTCAACATCTTTTAGATTTTAATCAAAGTCACAATCCTGACAAAGCTTCTCTTGGTATTTGTGACATGTTTGCAGATGACTTCATTGCCGACAAATATTAAAAAAATGCTTTTTCTATTTCACGGAGGGGACGTTTGATCTCACAGACTCTGCGCGTCGTGTCCGACAAGTTCAGTTTGAAGTCAAGCAATTGCACGCACTGATTAAAGAACTGTATCAAACCAATAGGGAACTGGCTTAGAATTGTCGTTCTTCATTTTCACTCCGTGAGTAAGGTCCACAAAGAAAATGGTGTCGTTTGAAGTGAATGCTGGAAATATAGGATCAAGAGTTTTAACTCTTCTTCCTCATAATCCATACTTCATCCTATCTTCACGGAGTTTAATATTTTGAAGGCGGTCATTCTAGAACTGAAATAGAACTTAAATAAAATCTCTTGCTAAAAAAACTGAAAAAAATGGCTACCTCTCTATATAGCACCCTTAAGCATTTGACGCTTATATGTATATTAATAATTAAATATTTTCTTCTTTTTTACACCATTCGATATATATAGGGTGACTCAGAAAAACGGGAATTTTTTAAGTGCGCATTGCCAGATATGAGTAAGTGGCAACACTGCGAGTCAGTGACCTTGAGCAAGTAAACATTTTGCCATTTTAGTAACGAGAATGAAATTCACAGTATCCCAGCTGAGATGTTGCAGCAGTCAATGAGGAATCTCAACAGCAGATTTCAAGAATGCATTCGTACAGGAGGACGCCATCTACAGGACGTAATTTAAAAAAAATGAAAAGTCCATCATTGTTTCTTAAATGGCATGTTTTAAGGTTTCAATTAATATGAATTAAATATTTTTCTTCCATCAGTCTTGGTTTTATTGGATTGTTAAAAAGTTCCCGTTTTTTGGGGTCACCCTGTACATGGATTATTTCTGTTTTATTTTTAAAATAAGTCTTTTAGCAAGTTTACCTTATTAAAAATATCTATTGTCACTAGGAATTGTTATATTAGGAACATTTAATACATTGTCTTTTTCATAAGCTGGAATGAATAATTCTATATTTATATTTAAGCGTAACCTTTTTCGTATTTTTATGAAAGTGGACGCAATTTTTGAAATTGTAGCAAATGCATTTCAATTTGCAGTGTTTGTTTTATTCTGTGTTGACTATTGGTTCAGTATTGTCGATTTCCTTCCCTAACATCTATCATTAAGAAAAATGAAAAAAAGATATTATTGATGAAGTTAGCTAGATTGAAGAAACAAATTCTAAAATTTGAAATTCCCAGTGCCTCACGTTCGTGAGTATGTGTAGTCACAACAACTTGCAAAAACAACCCAATGAAGTCCGAAAGGATGAAACACGTCAAGAAAACTTTTTCAATTTGTCATACATCTTTTCATTTAAAAATCTTCTTGATATATATATAAAAAATCATATATCGCCATCCCATGTATACAGGTTTGCCTATTGTTCTCTTCCCTGACATACCAAGCAGGATGGAAACTTTGTGTTTTTTCATGTTTAGAATTCGATTTCCGGTCTCTTCTAATGTATTTTCCTGTTCTTTCACTTTCCCTGAGCTGCAGTGGCGTCATCACAATACTTGGGGTGAATTTATTAATATATATATACAGGGTGCGATAGGGAAATTGTTGCCATTTTGTATTTTTAATTTCGAGCATGCGCATTGCTTGCTTTGTTGATTTTGTCGACTTAACATTACAACAGGCTCAGTTCGCACCGTCCGTGAGAAAATGACGCAGTTCACTCCGCCAGAAATTTGGTAAGGTTATGCCGTACTGCTTGGTATTGGGACCGGAAGATCTACTACGAACATTTCAGGGTGTTTGGGTGTCAATCTGAGGACAGTGCAGGGGATTCGAAAAGAGTTGGGTGAGTCTAATGGTGATTACAAAGTTACGGCAGCTCGGGAAAATCACGTGGATCGTTCTGATAAGAAAATAACTGCCGAATTTGTTATTGTGGGACTCAAACTCAACGCGGAGGCCTACATCAAGTGTCTTGAGTGGATAATGCTGCCCTAGGTCAACAGGGTGAGTTTGGAGACCTTATATTGGACAAGAGTATTCTGCACCATGCCGCACAAGCAGGAGAAACCAGTCATGGCACTCATACAATTGTTGCGAACACAACAACCCTTACATCTGACTGTAAAATTCGTTAAATTTGTATTTGTATACATGAAGATTTTTTTCTAAAAGGACTTTTTGTATATGAATACGTCGTATTGAACTAAAATTTGTTTTTTGAATACTTCATAAATGTTTTTATTTGCGCACACACACACACACACACACACACACACACACACACACACACACACACACACACATATATATATATATATATATATATATATATATATATATATTTACAATTTAAATTCCTAGAGGTAATCGTAAGTTCTTTGCTAACTGTTTCTACTCTCGCAATTCTCTCTAATAGAACGCTCTCGCAGGCGTTTCATTTCCAGTCAACATTGGTCTTCAAAAGTTCCAATGCAATCGTTTCCTTATTTTTTCTCTATCCATTTCTTTTCTACCTATTCTTTCACACTAAGGCCATGCTTCTTAATGGCTTTATTGCCTTGCTACGGGTGAAAATGTTAAAAACAATGTTCAAACTCCGAGACGAACCGACAAATGTGAGATTCAAACCCCAGTCACGTGGTGTGGCCGCAAATGTTCTAACTACGTACAATATACAAATATATATATATATATATATATATATATATATATATATATATATATATATATATATATATATATATATATCAGAAATGTTATAAAAGACTGTCGGTTATGTAGGTAGATGATAATCGCATTTATGAATAACATGCATGCTATTCGTGTAAGTTTAGGAATCCGTTCGTCTCTATTGATGTCAGTTACTTAAATATTGATACCTCCATATATGCATTCACTTTTTCCAAATCCGTTCAAACCCTGGGAGATACGAAGCATTTGTTATCGGAATATATATAGGCTTTGTCAGCGAATGCATATGTTATGAAATTATCGTCTGAGGTCGTCCGGGTAGAAATAGCTGACAGACTCCATTGTAACCGTAACAGCAGATATAATGTACGTGGGAGATTGAGGCAAAATGGCCGATGCAATTTACGAAGGTGTTTGGTATAAAAGTTCTCTGAAAACAGATTGGATAGTCGAAGTGGATAGAATATGTGAAAAAAAAATGGAGGAGGTTGCGAAAAATTACGCCACAAATAAATGAATGATTTTTTTTGTGGGGGAAGTGGGAGAGGTGTAAATAGAGAGATAAGTGTCGTTTTTCTTAATCTATTAAAACACAAAATGACCTTTAGAAAAGGGAAGGTGTTGTATTTTTAAAGTAGAGCTGGCCTGACTAATGCGAACATTTAAAGTTTAAAGATGAATCTATGTGTCGCACAATATCTCACTCAGTCTACCTTTCTCTATCTCTTTCTTCATACATATGTTTCGTGTGTGTGTGTGTGTGTGTGTGTGTGTGTGTGTGTGTGTGTGTGTGTGTGTGAAGCCCTCTTTCAGAATTGTAGAAAAATATTAATAGATTTATCACTGAAAACAATTTTTTGAAATTTGTCCGGGTCACATGAAATAACTCATTTGTACATTGAGAGGCTCCAACTATTTGAATCTTTGTATTTACATTTATTAACCAACCAGCGACGTCGTACCAGACGCGTGTTATACTTTGAACTGGTAGACGGTACAATATCTTAAAATGAAATTGTGAAGGCTCAAATTAAGAATATGTTCAACAAGATTTTTCTTCTTTAAAAGGAATATTCAAAATATATATTTTAACCAAAACGCTTGCGATTAAATCTAAAGTTCCTCTAGAGCCTAACTTGCTATAATAAATATGATCAATTCTTGTCTGATAAGTAGTCTTTCATTGGACCTTTGACGAGGGTGTTTGTTCAATCGTTTGTCACACAATCGAAACTGAAACTCTCACAATTATTTACTCTCATTTTTCACTTTTTTGAGTATCAAATATTACAAAATAATGCTTAGCAATAGTTTGTTTACGTGCGTAAATATTTGCAATAATCTGCGTGTGATTATTCAAGAAGGTCTGCAACTAAAATTCATACACAAATTTAAAACAATGTAAGCTTGTAACGCATATCTGCCCACATATATAGACGCATCTGTCTTTCATGCGTATGACTGATGGAATTTCATATACACATAGTACAAACAATGTAAACTTGTGGCATACGCATCTGCAGAAATATAGACCTATATGCTCTTCTAAAGCAATACATTCATATATATATATATATATATATATATATATATATATATATATATATATATATATATATATGTATGTATACTTTTCCTTAAGATGGAATCAACTGCAGATCAAGTAAATAATGGAATTCGATAGAATGATCGGATAAGGTACAAATAGTAAAGGTTTATAAATTTAACATGTACCGATTTTATAAATGCTTTATCAGAAAATAAAAAAGTGTTGCTTGAACGGAGTTATGCATGGGAGGTCTACTCAACCAATGAAAAAGAAACAACATAAAAATGAAATATCAAAATTGTCTTTTCTACTCCATATTTCATTTTCGGATGAAGATTCAATGAAAGCGAAACGTGTTGCATATATAAAATTCACCTATTTGTCTTTCACCCTCTTACAGTGTTCCTCAAAATATATTGGGGACATTTGCAAAACTAAAAAAAACTCAGTTATAAACACACACACACACACACACACACACACACACACACACACACACACATATATATATATATATATATATATATATATATATATATATATATATATAAATATGTGTGTGTGACGTTATGAACTGCAATGCGATATTTTGCTTCCTGCGTTTCATATGCACGAATTTATCGTTGCATAACAATGTTCCATGCAAAAAAAAAAACTATAATTGCTGCAATGTCCGTATTACCATCGTTGTTATATAATTTATTATTTAGTTTATTGTAATGTACTTGTAATCTCTGATGATGGCTTATGTAAGCCGAAAGCTTAGGCAGGATTAACAATAAAAACATGTTTTCAACATGGTGATTTTCTTTTGTGCTAAAAAGCTTATTCGACAATATGAAAGAAATTTACTTAAAATATGCAAATCTTGTCTATATTATTAAAATGAAACATGCATTAATATATATATATATATATATATATATATATATATATATATATATATATATATATATATATATACATATGTATGTATATATATATATATATATATATATATATATATATATATATATATATATATATATATATATATATATATATATATTACGCCTATGATTTTTGACTTCTTGTAAAATAATTGATTTCCTGTATATTAATTCGATGAAGAAGGTTTTAATTCAATTGTAAAAACGCTTGATTCCACTGGTAGAGTTAAATTATAAAGAATAAAAACTCAATTCGATTACTTTTTTTTCTTTTCTTTTTTTTGGTAATTTGAATTTAGAACGTATATAATGTAGCTTAGACAATGTTTCATTTATTTCTCAAGAGTGATCAAGGATTACAAAAGCTTTCGGAAATATGTTTTAGCAATAAATTATCTGTTGGAATTGCAATGATTTAATTCAGTTTATTTTAAAAACAATATCACACAAAGCGAAAAATTCATCAGGAAAATTGAAAAATAAATCTTTGCATGTTTGTAATGTTTGATTATTTGTAAAGCTGTATTTTATTCTATAGCTATAAATTGTAAAATGCGGTAAACATACGTAAGTACTATCCAATTACGCCATTAACGACTTGATAAATAGAGCTTAATATATATATAATATTTTTACATATATATTTTTTTACATATACATTTACACACACATATATATATTTACATATATATATATATGTATTTGCATATATATATATATATTTACATATATATATATTTACATATATATATATTTATATTTATACATATATATATATATTTATATATTTATATTTATATATATATATGTATTTATATATATTTATATTTATATATATTATATATATTCATATATGTTATATATATATTATATATATTTATATATTTTTATATATTTATATATATATTTATATAAATTTATATATATAGATTTATATATATTTATATATATATATATATTTATATATTTATATTTATATATATTTATATTTATATATATATATATATTTATATATATATTTACATATATATATATATTTACATATATATATATATATTTACATATATATATATATTTACATATATATATTTACATATATATTTACATATATATTTTATTATTATATTTTACATATATTTTTATATTTTTACATATATATATACCATTTTTGCATATATATATATAATACATATATACATGCAATATTTTCACATATATATTTATGTATATATATATATATATATATATATATATATATATATATATATATATATATATATATATATATATATATATGTATGTATATAATATTTTTACTTTCTATTGCGCATATGGCATATACGAATTTTCTGTTTGGGGTGACATTTTTCAAGGAGTAAAATAAATGAATGCCTGTGTCATTACTTTTTGAAAAAATATTATTCCATTATATGAATCAGAAATATTGGTTTACAAATTCGTCATAACACTAATATTTAAACACGCACACAACACACACAAACACATACATATCAGTGGTGAAGTGTGACTTGGATCCAGAGTATGCAGTCGCGAATATTTTTTCATATAAAGCCTACCGTAATATTTCGTCACTTTTAATGTTTGTCTGTCAACAACTCTACAACCTACTTGCAACTTCAACGGCTGTGTAAGAAAATGAGAAGCTACCTCGCCAAAAAAGTTCTAATTTTAACGTATATTTTCGTCAAAATTAAGAATTTTCACTTTGCCAGTGATCAGTCAACGATATTTTCTGACTCCTGTCTTCAAGGGAGAAGAAAGTTTATCAAATATTTTTTTAAAATTTTTAAACATTTAAAAAAAAATAAAAATAAAATGTCTACACCTCGTTAAGCGGACCTTTTAATTTGATGAATTGTGAATAAGATTGAACAAAAAAATTACTGATTTTTCTAAAATACAGTCAAAAAGGCATTTTTGGCGAAAAATCTGTTTTTCTTACGCAGCTGTTGAAGTAGCAAGTAGCTTGCAGAGTTGTTGACCGACAAACAATAAGTGACGAAATATTACGTTGGTCCGGAAATGATAAAATATTCACTATTACATGTTCTGGAACCAAATCATCCTTCACACTAATATGTGTGTCTGTGTGTGTGTGTGTGTATGTGTGTGTGTGTGTGTGTGCGTGTGTGTCTGTGTGTGTGTCTGTGTGTGTGTGTGCAACAATGACACCACATTTTAACAGTGATATTTACTAAAATTGCACTAAATGCAGTTAAATACTAAAGAGTGGATTTATTTAATAATATCGCAATTAGCTTCAACCACGGCCTCCAGACAACATCTCTTCTAGACAGTGTCCTTGTTTAAGTTGGTTAATGCTGCCATAATCATTCAGTTCCTCTTTGTTGTTATAATTAGTTTTGTTGGTCTCTTGCTCAATTGTGCCCGACACATAATAATGAAGGGGGTTAAAGTCTGGAGACTTAGGTGGCCAGATGGAAGGAGTGATGTCCTCACAAAGATTTTCTGACAGATAGGACTGGGTGTTCTTACTTGTGTGGTATGATGCAGATTCCTGTTGCCAGGTCTTCCAGTGTCCACCCTCTTAACTGAAGTGAGCTCTAACTCCTCAAGACACTTGATGTAGGCCCCGCTGTTCAATCTGAGACCTTGTGGGAAGATGAATGGAAGCATAACTTCACCATCACTAGTGACTACACTGATTTTGACTGTATATGTTATCCAACGTTTTCCGAATCCTCTGCACTGTCCTCAGATTGACACCCAGACACTCTGAAATGTTCGGATTGGAGCTTCAATCGCGAATGTTAAGCAGTACCGCATGCCCTTTCCAAATTCATGGTAGAGTGATTTGCGTCATGTTCTTTTTTTCACAGGCGGTGTCCAATTCACGCTCCTATATTGTGAAGTTGTGAAAATAAAAAACAAACAACACACATACGCGAAATTAAAGATATAAAATGGCGACAATTAAACCGTCGCACCCTGTACATATGTTTTTGTGTGCGCGTGATTGTGTGTGTATGTGTGTTTGTGTGTGTTCAAAAATACATTTTAATTAAGAGTTTATTTTGTATATACACGCTTCAGAATTATTGTTTCTACGGACATTTTTCGTTTGATTATATTCGTAATTGTTTTGGATGTGGTTGATATTTTTAAAATAATTGCATCCATATCTAAAACTATCATTAATAAGAAAAAACAAAATTATTCGTAACAGCAATAATTCTGAATATTTTAGCAACTTTTCCACATCTGCTCGGAGATCTTCAGGCGCGATTATATATTGAAAATTATGAATTCTCCGTGTTAAATTTTGTAGTTGACTTCAATTTAAAAATAGATAGATAGATAGATAGATAGATAGATAAACGAATTTGACTATAATTCAGGTGCCATAATGTCCTGTATCTGAGGATATGATATATACATTTCTATATATCAGAATAATATTAAGTAAATGAAGGACATAGTGGAAAAAAATTCTATGTAATCGACTTCGACTTCCAGAAGGATTTCATTAGATTAAAGTAATGTTTTTATTGATGGCGTTGTGTATGCATCTGACGTGGAGGAGCGTTCGTGAAGATTATTCGACGATAGAATACACTGAAGAAGTTGGAACATTGAAAATTTAAATTTATACACTGTGTTTACCAGAAAAATGTCCAAATCGTGTAACAACATAATTATCTACCCCGCAAAATGTTTAATGTCTGAAAAATCCACTAGATTAAGTGAATTCTTTTTACCATTTTTTTATTTAGCCAACTTGACACCAATTTTCATTAGATTCAAACGAGGTCATTTTTTTTGGTCTGAGACTCGATCCTTGGCTATGACTAATTCATGATGAAAATGTTATTTTCATTTCGATACTTCTGTTAAGATTAGGGCGTAATTATACATTCTTATCGCTCAACGTAGGCTCCAATAGTGTTATAAAATTATCGTAGAATTCCAGTAAGATATCTTTAATCATTTCATTGAATACGACAGACAAGGTGCTTTATTTAGTGTTTATACAATTTCTCATGCCATCTAATATTTTTTTCGAATGATAAATTATATAAAAACAGTCCGAATGTTCTTTTTCAAACGAGCGCTTTCGGCTATATATTTAGCTATTTAACCGTAGAGTGCTCAATACGAAAAGCAGCGCGATAAACTAGAATAATCCTAAGGAGCCAGGCAGACCTAGCTAGGTTTCACCTAAACGGATCTCCAGGGTAAAACTGGCCAAGATTATTCTAGTATATATATATATATATATATATATATATATACATACATACATACATACATATATATATATATATATATATATATATATATATATATATATATATATATATATATATTGATAGATAGATAGATAGATATGTAGATATATATATAGATATATATATACGATGAGAACGAAGAGAGTACAATTCCAACGTTCGTAACATTTTTTCTTAAAAATGGTTATATTTTGGTTTAAATCTAAATAAATCGTTCACTTGCCTGATGAGATCCATTGCTATGCACGACTGCAATTGTGTAGAGAATTTTTACAATTTTTCGGTGTTATATCCTGATATATATATATATATATATATATATATATATATATATATATATATATATATATATATGTACGTGTGTGTTTGTTTGTTAACGTGTATGTACATATATATATATATATATATATATATATATATATATATATATATTATTGTCATTAACAGACAGAATGTTTCGCTGTTTCACAGCTCTTCAGTGTGGCTAGACGTTCGGTTGCCTCTAGCTAGGATCGAAAACCGACCGAATTGGCGTCAGTCGGAAATTCTACCAGTAAACCGTCGGCGCACGGCAGGGATGATGGTGAATTTTAGTGTATTTATTTTTGGATAAACTCACAGTGACAAATATATAAAGATACCCATGAGAATTCCAGTCGGGAGCGACATATGAGAGCTTGGAATGAATACACCTTTTTCAAAAAACAGCATAATCTTAATTTGCAACGTAACAGTCAAACATGAGGGAAAAATAACAACACTAAAGAAAAAACACCCCTAAAAATGTCTGTAGAAATGACTGAACGTGCTAGAGAAGAATATTAGGATGCTGGAATTTTAAAAAAAAATAGTAATACAGTCTTTCTTCTCGGTTTTATTTATTGAATGATGCCTGAAAGAATGGTTGTTGTCAGTATATATCTACATATATATATATATATATATATATATATATATATATATATATATATATAGACACACACATAGTTCAATTTCTAATTCTGACACGAAATATACTGAGGTTAAGACTGATGAATTTTTCGTCAGTTGAAATAACATTATAACCCATAAGATGTCATTTTAGATTTTATTGTGTACTAATTATTTTCAGTATAATAATAAATACATTTATCAAACACGAATATTATTAAACGAATTTTAAATTATTTTGTATGCGTATGAACGTACCGACTTCTTGCGGGCGACCAAATATGACATCAGAAAATAACAGCGATAACTATAGTCAATTTCATGCCAGCATTTCTAAAATACAATGAATCATTAGGTTACGGAGATTTTCCTAAATTTTTAAGATTACTGAATATTTATAAATTATATAAAAAAGGGCCTCTCGTCATTTTTTGCAATTATAATTTACAGATTAAATCTACGTAGATCTACATTAGATATGTAACAGGCTGTTAACGTAGTTACTCTCCGTTTAAAACACGTCTACTCTCGGGTTAAAAATGCATTTCTGCAATATTTTAAACATTGTCATGATCCAGAAGGATGATGATATTTCATCATTCTAAAAGAACCTTTGTACCAGTAACGATTGATGATAAGAATATTTCATCTTCCTGGAAATAAAGATAGATATTTCATCATTATAAAAAACAACCTTTTCATCAGTGATGATAAATGACGATGATATTTCATCATTTTAAAAACCACCTTTCCACTAGTGATGATTGATGATAATAAAGGTCAAATATTTCCTCCTTTTACAATCTGAAACGAAATAAAACCAATCCTTCCATTACAAGGCAGTTCAGTAGAATATAGGTAGTAAAAAGAACAACACAGACGTCTCTTCTTCGGTCCGACAAGATCCAGTTAACTGTCTCAAATGATACCTATAACAACGAAATTCTCAGAACAAGCAAAAGCAATAAGCACAGACATGTATAGAAACAAAAGAGTCAATAACACTTAGAATATATTTAACACACAATAGCAATATTGTAATTAACATGACGGAAAGAAAAATACACATTCTTGTGATTAATATCAAGACGTGTCTCAAATTCTTATTATTATTTATTATTGTTGTGCGTTTTATCCATTTCATTTTCAGTATAAAACTAGAGAAAAGGAATCCTCTATCAACTAAAAGTATATATAACAGCGGGATAGCTTATATTAATAAATCAACAACATCCCACCCCGATACTACTTAAAGTAATATTGGTTTCAAATTAGATTAATTATACTTTGAATTAGCTAATATTCCTCAAATATATCCCCAGAAAAGTAGATTTTATTTCCGGAAAATCTTTTTAATAAAGAAAATTACATTGCGATGAAAGATTACTAAAGATCAGTGCTAATAAGCGATTTCAGCCAAAAAAAAATTAAGAATAAAAATCCTTCCAGTCAATTCAGAAAAGTCAAAAAAGTATTTTGCTTATTTGAACTAATAACTCGAGTCTACTAGAAATAAAAATAAAAATAAAGACTTCAAGAAAGAGAGTTCATTTTCAAAAATCTATTTTAAAACTTATGTATCCCTTCCATTGTGGAGATCCTAAAGTGTACGCATTCTATATGATAGAAGTTTAGAGCGAGGGCGGCTGTTGGACAGGGATATGTGATCCCAGCCGGGGAAGCATAATCCCATTGACGTGACATCGCCCAACGTGACCAGGAACACTCGTGTGAACAGGAGCGCCTGGCGTCGCTATGCACGTGTAAAAACCGTTCGACAGGCATGCACGTCATTGCTTATTCCCGTCACCTGATATGAATCCTTGACCGGACCCGGGAGATCTTGGATTGGCCGGCTGCTGTGGAGTTGGCTAGTCGCACTACTTGATGTCTGGTCGTAGGGTTCGACGATGAGCTGACCAATTTCTTTCTTTCTTTTTTGGAAATTGTAGCAAAGCGTAAACCCATACCGAGAACTAAATTAAAGACGTGATATTACAGTAAACAAACATGTTATAGCTTTCATAACGATGGCGAAATCGACATCCATTTATTTGAAATTCCATGTCCGTTCATGGTGTAACGAACATGTCTCACCACAGCTTCCTTGTTTAATAGCATTAAATTGTTATGACTTCGGAAAACTAATGAAGTAGTTTTCCGTTGCTGTCTCCAATTATTTCGTATTTGGAATACTTGTCACCAAAACACAGATAGCCCAGGTGTTATAAAATTCGTGTGACGCTCACAGTTGCTAGTGAGTAAGACAGCGACGATTGTACAGAGGGGCCAGAAGGTGCCAATGACATCCCTCCAGAATTTTGTCTGGCCGCTCGGTGTCCCGCCCCCACTTTTCTAAGTTTTGTAGAGGAAAAAAATTAGAGCAGACAAAACAGACTGTTCTGCTACTATTGCCGTTAGTATTAACCCTTTGATTTTGTTTTGAAGTTAACTTCTTTTGTGGTCCAACACCTTGAGAGTGGAAAAGAGGGCAAGAATAGATTAGAACACCATTACTATAAATGAAAAGTTACTTCCTTTAATTTAGTGAAGTAACATACTTATACTAAAACTCATTCCTTAGTTGTGGACAATAGTTGTGTTGTATTTAAATTAAGACGCTCCTTGAATTTGCCCCTCCACCTCCGCAGAAAAATCTCCCCTCCAAGTGCCCACCACCACCACCACTTTCATAGCGCCAGCGTCGCCACTGACTCTAGGGTAAAGACTGGAAAGAAAGGCCCGAGTGAAGCTGGGTTTAATTACGAGAACATGGATTTAAAGTACAGTAGCTCATTTGACAACCGTACGACTGTAAATCGCTACGAATTTGAGATCCCATATTTGTCCTTGTTCCATAAGCAGACGTTGTTCTTATAGCAGATAAACGAGGCTATGTTTCAATAATATTGTAGAGAATGTTAGACATTCTTTCTAGACAACCCCTCTGCTATTTAAGTGCTGATGGATTTATGTTTCAATCAGTATGAGATGATAACAGATTGAAAAAGTAATAATATTATATAATTAAGAATCGTCAGGTAATGGAAAATCTTCACAATGCCAAAAAAAAAGAACGAGGTTTATGACTATAGACCTCAGATTAATAAGTATAATTATATTTTCTAACAAAAATGAGACTCAAGATAAATCTTTCCGAAATAGAAATTATGATCTTGAATTGGAATGAAAGCAGTGATGTTACCTATCCTGAAACCATCAAGAAAAATTCAGGATGTGAAATTAGTAAATGCTAATTTTTTTTTTAAGCGTATCACCCCAAGCAAGACTGGAGGCCACTATCACGCATGGGGTTATAGAATGGTTGGAGGAAGAGCAGATAGGAGTGTTAAAGGAGGGGATGTGGAGAAAGAGAAAGACAGTGGGTCGATCAAGGCAAGAGGGTTACAGAAGATTTGGAGCGAGAGCAGATAGGAATGAAAGATGAAAGGATGTGGAGAAGGGAAGTGGATAGATCAAGGCAACTGGAGATGTCGATTGATGCTACACTTAAACCGTTGGAGATTGTATTTGTCAGGGAAACAGTAATAGGGAAGGGAGTTCCATAGGCGAGATGTGCGAGACATGAAGCTATTGGAGTAAAAGAGACGTCTACATCTAACAGTTTCAACGGTGTAGGTGTGGGAACGGGATGCCAGCCTCGTAGGACGTTTAAATTCACGAGGCCTAGGGACAAGCGAAAGCAGCTCCTCGGAGCAATTACCGTGAAAGTACTTGTAAAAATCAAATACCTCAGCATATGGATCAGCTCCAAGAAATTTAGTATAAGAGAAAAGGAAATTGAATACACTTGGAGTAGTATTGCCCCAAATGAAAACATCAACCTGAAAACTTGACTCATGTTCTCAAATAGCCGCATCGGATTGAGACATTCATAAGGATGTCATGCAAACTGACAGCTGTATACAACCACTTTTTAAATCAATTGTTAAAAAAAGGGATTTACCAAGTGGAGCCTGAGTGTTTTCACAAAAATCATCCTTCTTTGAACTTTGTGGATTGGTTCTACAGAATCACAAAGGACTGTACCAAATAAAAGGAACCACATCACTTGAGGACAACCATCCGCAATAAGATTTTACTGGTCAGGCTCGACGTTGATTAAATTTGGTGATCTTAAAAGAAATGGTGTTCCAACGCGATATAGACGGGTAGTTTCACCCAACACAGGAAATTGCTACGAAACCAAAACACCAACCTGAAAACGCTTCCAAAATCACAACGTATGAATAAGACATATTAATTTTTGGTTTCTTGTTAAGCGGCATACCAGCATCTAAAGGTTATTTAATGCTGAAAACTAAATATTTTGTACTGAAATGTATTTTTTTTTTTAGTTAATAACGGTTTAAGGATACAAGTCTAACTAATTTTCCCCCAAACGGAACACAAAATCAACGTTTCTGAAATGGAAAATATGATCTTGAACCGGAATGCCAGCATTGATGACACCTACACTAAATCTATCATTAAAAAAACTCAAGATGTGAAATTAGTAAATGATAAAATCTTCCGATATCTCGGAGTATGGATAAGATAATACTATTAATTTTTGGTTTATTTTAAACGGCATATCAATTTCTATAGAATATTTAATTCCAGAATCTATATATTTTTGGCGTAATTTTATTTTTTGGCGATAATAATTGCTAAATGATACAAGTCTAACTAATGATCCCATCAATAGAAAGAGAAGAAGTGTTTTGCTACCTTTAGTTTCTTGTAGATAGTTTTGTATTCACATTGTAAATACTCATTGGGGTAGTTTTTAGAATTGTTATTTTTTCCCTGCCCCCACAGACAATTAATTGTACATATGGGAACTAGTTAGTATTTACATAGAGACAGTGTGGCATTATGGTGTTTGGAGTAAGAAAGGTACGTATGAATGTGTTGTTTTTGTGTATGGAATATTGTTCGTGCGATTGGGTCAGTGATTCCGGCTAGCTAAGTTATAGTTAAGACAGAAGAAGGCCATCCTTTCCCCAACCCCCATTAGGCCTTGTGCCACATTTCTGTATAGCACAGAATAAATAATGCTACCTTTCCGAAGGCTATTTTCCCGTAATGGAATATAACGAACCCAACTGGAATTGGAAATCGGCACACTGATTAATAGTTCCCAGCCATTATCCATTACACCACTCTTAATTCCAGTTTCTACAGCACCTGATATTCATAAGCGTTCATCTAGCAAGTTACTGATCAGGCTCGACGTTGATTAAATTTGGTGATTTTACAAGAATCGGTGTTTCACCATGATATAGAGTGGTAGTGTCACCCAACACAGCAAATTATTAGGAAACCAAAAAATCAACCTGAAAATACGCCATAAATCGCAGTATAGGGATCAGATAATACATATTAATTTTTGGTTCATTGTTGAGTGGCATATCAACCTCTAAACCACAACATTAACGTGAAAACACGAGATTATATAGCCTCATGAGATCGAGACTTTCATGTGGATGACATGCATGCTGCAAAAGCCTTTCAGAAATATCCAAACATTCAGCTGTATTCAACCGCTTTCAAAGATCATAGGTAAGAAATGACGCTTTGAACGAATAAAGACCGAAGGACTTGGCAAAAATCACTTACAGTATCACAAAAATTTGTACCAAATAAACGACATTGCTTGACGACTTTCAGCAGCAGGAACTATTAAAATGGATAGTACATATAGCTTGAAGAGAAAATAATGACATAATCAAGAGGTTGACGTTCCACAATACTTCAAGCAAAAGGTTTGGAAGGAAACCCCTCTTTAAGACAGGTAAGAGCGATAAAAGCTATTGGATTTGTGAAAACTGTTTTACTAAAAAAAGTGTTCTAAGACAAAGATTTTGTAAATTTCAACCGAAAACAATACTGATTTATAAGTCAATGAATGCCAAATGTTTCCTAGTAGTGAAATGGTTAATAATATCATCACCACGGCAATTAATCTCAGAAATCTTTCCTATATCTTAAATACAGGGAATAAGAAAATATCTGATTTGAATATATTGGAAAATATATCTAATATCTAAATATATGGCTAATAAAATACTTAAACCCAGGACAATACCTCTAATATCTAAAAGTAATGGGATAATAAAACTAATTGATCTCGGAAAACCGGTGAATATACCATATAAAATGATAAATGATTTATGTAAAATAATTGGGTTAATAAAATTAATACTTCACAAAAATCCAGAATATATCTATAATATCCAATATACATGAAATAATGAAAATATATGATCTCAGTATTTCAGAATATATACAGAGTGCACATGAATAATTAAATTCCAGGAACCAGGAAAATATTCATTTCAGAAATCCTGTAAATATTTCAACTAATAATATATATAGAATAATTTATATATCGAATCCCAGAAGTCTAGAAATTGTTTACAAATTATAAAATGCATTGAATAATGTAACATTCAATACCCAGAAAAGAACTCAAAATGGAATTAAAGCGAAAATAGATATGTTTGATATCGTCTTTCTTCTCGTATGTGCTGTATCCGTTTGTGGCGTTGTCAATCGTCACGATCCACAATTTGCTGTCCTTTGTAGCTCTTAATAAATGTGTCTTCTTGACATCTCTCCCAAACTCTGCTCCGCTATCCATTGACTCAATCTCGCCAGGTAGATTGCTTTCTCTCCACCTCAGATTCAAACTGTCCTGTGAGTATAACATTTATCTAAGCCTATCTTTCCTCATTATCTGCAACAGATATTTCACTGTCTCGTTCTGATGTTAGGCATACAAGTCCTTTTTGTTGTCATTGTTTCTAGGACTTAGTCTTTCCCCATATGTTTGGTACATGGTGTTTTCAGCATCATTCTGTATAACCATATTTCAGGTTATTTTTCATCTGTGAAACATTCATCCCTATATAACAGGATTGATACAACAGAACAGTTGAGACTTTTCTTTGTGTCTAACGATATTTTCTGTTACTTAATGCATTGCTCAGATTTTTGAAAGCATGTCACTAATGCAGAAAACATTTCCAAGAAGATTTAGTCTAATAAAAATACGTTTTTGCAGTAATCCATAGACAAAAAATTGTTATATTCAAAGAATAATGAAATGGGAAAAAAAAAAATTCAAATAATAGTGTACCTGTTTGATCTGAAAAATACAGAATTTATCTTTAACATAATGGAAATTATTAGAAATCCAGAAATATATCCAACAAGATTTAGTCTAATAAAAATACGTTGTTGCAGTAATCCAGAGAAAAAAAAATTGTTATATTCAAAGAATAATGAAATGGGAAAAAAAAATTCAAATAATAGTGTACCTGTTTGATCTGAAAAATACAGAATTTATCTTTAACATAATGGAAATTATTAGAAATCCAGAAAATACCACTGACATCATCAAAAGAAATTACAAAAAATACCTAATAAAATCATGAAGTACAATTTAGTCCCAATTACTCATGATACGCCACAACATTTCAACCTTATTATTAATATTATTAGTTGTTTTAATTTCCGAACAGATATTGAAACAATACGCTGGACACAGTAATGTCTGTTTTTCCTTGATTTCCCTTCATTAATTTTCTGAGGCCCTCTCCAATTTTCCCTTGAACACTATCCCAGCATGAACCGCACACACCATGCCATTCCCTTCAATTCGTATACAGTCATTGCTTAGTGCCTTTTTCTCTGGGGACCATACAATTCTACCCCAACCCGATTTTTTCTGTCCTGCGAACCACGTCTCAAATTTTCGTTTATGCTCGCCTTAGTCTACGTGACAATGAGCTGATTAGTTAGTGTGGTCACCTCGACGGGCGTTAATCCTGCTGACCGCTGGGTTGGCTGGAGTGCTCTGTGTTAGAGCTGACTGGCAGGCAGGCAGCATCTTGGGGAATAGGGAGAGGCAGAATTTTTGGCAACGGCTGTGAAAAAAAGAGAGAAATTAATGAATGCGTGGGTAGGAAAGAGTGGTTGCGACACAATATTTAATTTTACGCATGTGGTTTTTAAAATGAGCCTATAATTATTAATATCTCTCTCTCTTTCTGTCTACATATATATATATATATATATAAAGACATTTATATATTATGTTTAACGTTCTTTTTATAGATACAAGTATTTAAGCAAATGCTCTGTTTTATAATAAACAGTATTAAATAACATTTACCGGCCTGAATGTCCGAGAAATTTTCATAGAAAATTTTCGTTCTCCGACAGGAATCGAACCTGTATCCTATACGGAACCATCATTTCGCGTGATGTGCCTTAACCTTTCGGCCACAGAGCAGCGTCTGGTTAGCAAGGTCGATTTTACTATCTTTAAACTTAAATCTTCCATGAATCTCTTCTATTCATATCTGCTCTAGCGTATCAAATGTAAACAAATGACGTCATATATTTTAGAATTGGACATAGTCCGACAATTTATTTAAAGACATTTATATATTATGTTTAACGTTCTTTTTATAGATACAAGTATTTAAGCAAATGCTCTGTTTTATAATAAACAGTATTAAATAACATTTACCGGCCTGAATGTCCGAGACATTTTCATAGAAAATATATATATATATATATATATATATATATATATATATATATATATATCTATATATATATGTATATATATATATATATATATATATATATATATATATATATATATATATATATATATATATGTATATATATATATATTTAGAGAGAGAGGGTGTAAGAGAAAAATTGTCCAAATCGTGTAACAGCATAATTATCCATCCAACAAAAAAAAATTCAGTTTCTTTTTTTTTCCAGCTTTTCAGATAAGACGTTTAGCTGTCTTTTTCGAAGAATCACTGAAAAAACAACTTTTGAGTTATTCACCTAAAAAGAGAGCAGGTTAAAATTGTTTTGTGTCAGGCACACTGTCTTTCCAACTGAGCAATGGTGAGAGGGAAAAGATCATTTAGATCTTCAGTAAAAGTACTAACATTCATAGCCTGATATCCATCTTCAAAGTCCATTCAAGAAGCATGAAGGTGAATAAGGTTAAAATAGAGGGAACAGTAGAAAGGAAAACTGGATCAGGGCTTCGCAACAAGAAGAGCGATCAGCATTTCAACTTATAGATAAAGAGATCAATTAGAAATGACCCAACTCAATCCATAACACGTTTGGGACATGAGGGGTGAGTGTCATTTATGGCAGTCTAAAGAGCAGCAGAAAAGCCGTGAAATTGTACGTGAAACATGTAGGCACATTGTTACTCTAGGGCAGAAGTTTATAGAGGGCGAAGATTATCTTGAATAAGTTGTAAAATGGTCCTGGAATTATATATATATATATATATATATATATATATATATATATATATGTATATATATATATATATAATTTCGTTTATGATTGATTTCATCAGAAGCCTTCTGTTAAGCTTAGAGAGCAAGTAAACATTCCTATTGCTTACATTAGTGTTATAAAACATATCGAAGAATTCCAGTAAGATATCATTTCTAAGATACAACTGTTCAGAGCTTAATCTAACAAATAGACAATTTTGCTGTTACTTCTCAGATAATAGTGTAGAATATTTACTTAAAAATGTGATGGAATGAAAAGAAAAACTCTCTAAAGAAATTCGGATAGATAAAAAAAATTCTAGTATTCCCAGCACCTCTCTGTTGTGCGCATGCGTATGCCTACCAACAGAAGAAAATTTTGTCCGATAAAGTCCAGAAAGACGGAACGCGTCACAAGCAAACCTTTTCCTATTTGTCATGTAATTTGTCCAGTTCTTTTCCTCATGTATAAAAATATATATGCTTATCTCTCTTTCTCTGTCTCTATATAATGTGTGTGTGTGTGTGTTTGTGTGCTGTATATATATATATATATATATATATATATATATATATATATATATATATATATGACCGTTGTCACTCACGTATTCAACAGAATATATTTGAATTTATCGATCCGCGTTAAAATTCTAAAATAAATTAATAAATATAATATACTTGTGTCTGTGTGTTTATGTGTTTCTGAACTCAAATGATTAAATGACTTAAAATAAATTCAAATAAAAGATAAAATAAAATAAATAAAGTGAATTAACAGAACATATTCGTTGATGATATTTATCGAGTTTATCTTAATATGCGATATCTAAATCTTGTGATAATTTAATCGAAAATATATTTTTTATATTTTCTAAAGTCAATAATATAAAATAACAAATTAAAATGAAATGAATCTATAATTAAGTAATTTACGATACATAAATAATCGATACGTTTATGTATTACAAAATATGTGGTCGTTGGGATATTTTCGATAATGATGAAATAATATATATATATATATATGTATATATATATATATATATATATATCTTAATAACAAATTTATATCTATTTATCTATCTTTATCAGTCTATTCATATCTCTCTATCAATCGATGTGTCTGTCTTTATCAGTATATTCATAAATATCTACCTTCACCAGTCATTACATATTTATCTGTCTGTCTCCCTCCCTCTGTCTCTTTCTCTCTTTATATATATATATACATATATATATATATATATATATATATATATATATATATATATATATTTAGATAGATAGATAGATAGATAGATAGATAGATAGATAGATGTGAGTGTATGTGTGTAGAGAAAGATTGAGAGATAGATAGAGAAACATATATAGAGAGATATAGATATATATTGATTAGTATGTATCAATATATATATATATGTGATATACCACATACATTTTAATTTGTTCTGAATCTAAATGATGTTCCGTTTTTAAATAAACTATAATGTGCCAAGTATTTCACAATCGAGATTTAAGACCAGCGATCGTTTTGACATGGTCTGATAATAATTTGAATAGTTTAAGCAAACATTTGATGTGTAACTCTCCACAGGTTCAGGTAGATAAGTTTTAATGCATTATTTTGTAAAAGGTCCCTCTTGTGTTCATTTAATAATTCTTTAGTTTCCTTGAGTTTTCCACTATGCATTTTTGTGACAAATACAAGCGATGGAGTAAACCCCTCCTTCAGTTTTTAGCCTATTGTTTTGTTGAATATTGACGAGGTCTTCTTGTTTTGGTTGTAATAATAACACATTTTATATTTAGTTTAGATAGATTCTTTTCGATTGTTGATGTGATAAAACTAGTCGGCAGGATTATATTTTTTTAATTGGGTTTCATAGGAGGGAACTTTTATTTGTTTTAGAATATTTTATGTGCTTTTTACGCATTAAATATAAAATAATTCTGGTAGTGGAGAAGTTTGAAACTGTTTTTAATATATATATATCCTCTACTTGTAAATAATCCGAGCTGCGTGTTGTTAGTACTCTTAAATAGAATCCGATGATTATGCCAGATTTTATTTTGTTATTATGATGAGAACTGAAATTTATTAGGTCGGTTTTCTTTGTTGGTTTCCGGTGGACAGCGAGTTTTAAACTGCTGTTAAAGGGATGCAGCTTGTTATATTGGAAGCGAAAGAAATTGTGTTCTTCCATTTCGTATGTAAATTCCATTGTGTTCGACTTTGTTTAGTTGATCTACCAGGTCAGGTAAATCAGTATCAGGGGGATATATAAGTAGATCATCATTAACATAACGGAAGTATGTTGATTGTTTGGGTAAAATATTTAGGAAAGATCGGATATGACGTAAATATCTAGGGAGTGTCTTCATCGCAATGTCCGCTTCAGTAAATTTACGCCCAGGCTCATGCAAAATTTCGCCATTCCTGGCAGGCATTCTAATATCTCAGTGTGGGATACCTACTTACAAAAGCAATGGAAAGAAAAAGAATAAACTCACTAAATGAATTCGGCTAGATAAAAAAGAAAATTCTAAAATTCCCAACGCCGCTTTGTCGTACGTATGTGTATAACAAATTTAGACCGATGAATTCCGGAAGGATGAAAGGCACAAGTAAACTTTTTCCACATGGTCATACAAGTTCCCCATCACTGTTCTTGATATATAAAAATTATAACGATATATATATATATATATATATATATATATATATATATATATATATATATATATATATATATATATATATATATATATAATTTTATTATAAGAGATTATTATAATAAAATCATTTTAAATCGATTTCATGTTCCAATACTTTGATTGTACTTCTTCAGGTGAGAGTTGGTAACAGGTGATGAAATGATTTTTAGGGAAATTTAAAAACAGATCTTTACCCCCATTCCGAAAGTTAAGTTAAGTGGGTGAGTTTATGGCATCATTTTCGATTGTGGAGTATACGACAGCAACAAATGTATCTTTAAATCAAGAATAACGCCATAGCTATATTGTGTTTGTCTATCTTATTTTTCTATTTAGTGCTGATCTGATATTTAATTAGTTAATCGAGACATGCCCAAAATATATTTTTAATTATGACCTTATGATACCCACCCTTTAAATTTCGGAATAGAAGATCTGTATTAAGATTTCCCTAAAAATCATTTTTATCACTAGTTACCAACCATCGCCAGAGGAAGTACAATCTTAGTATTAAAAGATGAAAGCTTTATTGTAGAGTTTTAAAATGCTTTTATTATAATCTCTTATAATAAAAATATAACAACATTTTGGTCGACTTTGTATTGAGCACTTATTTGAAAGTAAATGTTACGAACTGTGAACTTTTACTCCATTTGTTCTTTCTCTCATTTGTATATATATATATATATATATATATATATATATATATATATATATATATATATATATATATATATATATATATATATATATATATATATATATATATATATATATATATATATATATATATATATATATATATATATATATATATATATTGAACCTTAAGAACACATGGCACAGTGGATAAAGGCGTTGGTTAGATCCAGTGACTGGACCGAAAGAGTGTGAGTTCTATATTCGGTTAAGGCAATGGAGAACCTTCAGAGGCGATTTAACAGGAGATAACTGATAACTGACATTCATTAAACATGCCACATGGAACAGTCTACCCCAGTGAGCGGAATAAAGGGTTCAGCTCGACATTCCAACCACCTGAAGAAGGCCGGAGCGTACAACGACCGAAAAGTTGTAATAAATATGGCGACAAAGATGAAGACAATATTCCGAAAAATGTATATAACGCACTCCTAATCTGTTTTCTCCCATTCATTTAAACGAATTTGTTATGCACGTTAAGCGATGTTTTCCTCTGTCTCTCTTGCATTCAATATATCCTGTGGGTGTCAGACTTTCCTAGCCCCCTTTCCTCATTATGCGCCATAGTAATTTCAACTATCTCTTTCTGATTTTATTTCTATTTACTCGAAAACTTCATCATTACTCACATGTACAGTCCATGATATTTTCGGCATTATTCTGTATAATCATATTACTGTTACCTCGAGTTCTTTCTCCATCTGTGAAGAGATCGTTCAGCATTCACTGATATACAGAAGGAAAGAGATTACGCAACATTCATTAAATATTTCCATTTTTCTTTTTTCTTTCAGTTTGATAATACCTGTTAGGTTCCCAGCTATGAGAAAATATGGGTCCTCTAACAAAACAGTACGAAAGTATAAAAATATTTTTTTATGGTAAAAAATACTAGCAATACATTATTATATAAAAAATACCAGCAGTATATTTTTAAGCAAAACGTCGTTTTTATTGTAAAATGAACAACAATGCATTTTATCTGTATTTGATTGTTTGCAATTCCGTTCAAATTATATTTAATTGAAGCCCCAAAATTGTGTTTAAAATATTCGGCATTAAATAACCGAGACACGTGTTGATATGACGCTAAAAAAGATCAAACAAAACAACCAAATCTTTCCTTCTCTCTATATTTATTTTTATCACTAAAAACCAAGTACAGACAAACCTTTCCTCAACGGACCCCCATTAACGGACCTCCTTCAATGGACCCCTATCAACGGACTTCGGATGCAACGGGCAAAATCTGTAGGCAAAATAAAAAAAAAGTGTCTGCAGGAAATAAATCAAAAAAACTTCCAAATTGTCAGCGATATTTCCCAATTTGCGCATTTATTGGAACGAGTCTTATTTTTTCTCAAATTGATCGCTTGGTTGATTTTCCATTGTAAACAAAGATCAGTGTAGATTACATAAAGTAAGATAGATTGAAGCGTGCGTGAGAAAGTAGCTGTGAGAAATCTATTATTTTTGTTGGTTTGATTAATATACCTCTATTAGGTATATATTTATTCATGTCATATATACATATTTATAGTATTTACATTATGACCATAATTAATGGTACTTACTATAGCCGTTTTATAACTAAAGAATAATCCCTTCCCATCTATGCCCAATCGGCTTTAAGCGACCATCCCATCCCTCTATTAATCCATTGATGAGAGGTTTGTCTGTAGTGTGTTTTCTCCTCTGTCTAAGCAATCATAACGAAATAAACCATTATATATGAGTCATTGGCAGGTGGCTTTAAACATTTCTATCTTTATTTCTTTCCTTCTTTTTAGCTAAATCGCCGTCTTACGACCGTTTCTCTGAATAATCACCAAATTTATTGACTAAATTGTTTAGTAGATTTAAGACAATTTTGATGTGCTGAATCCAAAAAGCACACTGGTTTTGCTCAATGAGGTCAACTTTTTGAGCTATGGCTACATGCTGTTTTTTAAGATTTAGTTTACATTGTCATGTCTATTAAAATATCTAAATAAACAACATATTTCACACAATAAAACTAATTATTATGTTGATTATAAACATATTAACTTTAACTCATCAGAATTATTTTCAGCCAACAAGTTGTACATATATATTCAAATGCACCTCCAAATTAGTTGTCTATATTCCTGAGATGAGGTATTATGTACACAACTTACACTATTCGGACTAATGTCTTCATCGTTGTTGCCATATTTATCGTGATAAATATGGCAACAAAGATGTGGACAATAGTCCGAATAACGTAAATAGTGTACGCCTCAAATTATTTATAAAACAATAACACGCAATAAAGTGTTTACGCCTCAAGACACGCTCATTACACTGTACAATACAAAAGCATAGAATGCAAATCAGAAAGGTTGCTTTAATAAATTAGGTATGCCGCCAAAATATCGCGCGCACGTAGTAGTAAGAATACCACGTGACTTTTTAGAGCCAATTAGAAATAAGTAAAATTATATAATTCAGGAACCAATTTCTCAGAATTAACTGTATAAAAATCACGATGTTTCACCTCAACAACATAGACTCACTAATTCCACTAAGGGCCATACCACTTTAACTTCTAATATTGAAGACCTCATTCGCTTCCATGCACACACATTTAAGAAACGACCCAGGAAATTCGTGACTAGGATAAAGCTTGGGCGCCTCATTTAGTATGTAAGACATGTACCGAGTACCTTCGTCGGTGGACAAAGGGCAAGAAGAGTTGACTGAAATTTGGAATTCCGATTATTTAGAGGGGTTCCAACAAACGATAGTACTAACTGCTCTTTTTGTGCTATTTCTGGGACTGGGATCAACAGAAACCAAACTCAAGTATCCTGATATTCAACCAGCAAGTCGTCCTTTTCCGCATTGTGATGAAAATCCAATACTTGTCTTTGGAGAACATCCTGATATTAGTGAGGATAATTTCTCTGGTGGAGTAGTAGTAGTAGTAGTAGTAGTAGTAGTAGTAGTAGAAGAAGAAGAAGAAGAAGAAGAAGAAGAAGAAGAAGAAGAAGAAGAAGAAGAATTTTTGACGCTGTTGCTCAACATCCATTTCCCAAAAAGGAACAAAATGATCTTGTTTGCTATATCAGCTTCTCAAATGTCTCTCTCGAACTATTGGCATCCAGACTGAAGGAAGAAAAACCCTCCTCTATGAATGTGCTTGCCTCAGCTTCTACAGCGACAGGCATCAAGGGTACCTCCGTTTGTTTCTTTGAAGAGGACTTGTTGTACTATAGAGATAATGCGCAGGTTCTGCACAAAGTATGAAGCCAAAGATGGGAACCTGTTCATTGATAGCAGAATGTGATCATTGAAACGTGTTGTTCTGCACATTGGCAACCAATTTGCCTCCGTACCGCTCTCTCACTCAACTACACTGAAGGAGAAATATGAATCCGTGAAGTATGTGCTGAAAATAATTCTTTCTTTTCAAATGTCCGGTTCACCAAGTAAACATGCTTTCTGCGCATATGGGATATAAACACTGTTCAGGATAACACGAAAAAAAGACTGACCTGTTCGAGAGCAATTGATGCTTTGCAAAGCAAATAATGACGTCAATAAGCCTCTGGTAGACAGAGACACGACACTATTCCCACCGTTGCACATCAAGCAGGTCACCAAAGCTCTGGGCAAGGATGGTGGCTGCTTCACTTACTGGTGTCAGGCTTTTCTAAGATTGATGGTGGAGAAGCTGCCAACTTTTACGATCCTCAAATCCGTTATCTCATCAGAGATCACGAGTTTGAAAAATCAATGCACGAAGTGGAACTAGAAGCATTGTAGGCTTTTGTTCTGGTCCTGAAGAACTTTCTTAGCAACAAAAAGTCCAGGAACTACGCAGAACTTGTCATCAATATGCTGGCTGCTTTCAGACAAATCAGACGCAAGATGAGCATCAAAATGCATTAGATATTCTAAAATACGAATCGGTTTCCAGAGAATCTGTGAACAATGAACGACGAAAAGGGGAGGGATTCCATTAAGGCATGAAAGAGACGGAGACCAGGTATCAGAGACTCTTGGATGCAGTCATGATTGCTGCTTACCAGTGCACCTTGAAGAGGTATACTCCTGCCGCTGATCATTTTAAAGGTTCGAATAAACGGAATTTCAAGTCCTGAATTTTGAACAATTATGACGTAAAATGTAATTTACATGTACTTATATTTATTATTGTATACTATTCAATTTGTTGTAATTGATGTTTCTAACATGTAATTACTAAATTGTGATAAAAAAACAAGTTTTTCTCTTAAAAAAGTATTTCGCGTGAGACATATTAACAGCATTTAATCGATAATGTAAAAAAATGTATTCCAATTAGTCAGAAGATCAGGTTTTTAAGAACACAACTTAGCACAAAAAAATGACCTGACCGAGAGAACCGGATGTCATTTTCGGATTCAGCGATGAAAAAATGTCCTAAATCATTCGGGAAAACAGGCAATTTAAAAAAAAATGTATCTTTGTTACCTAATGAAATTAAAAATAATTCGACCAGCAATTATTTAATTTATTTTAATTGGATTTTTGACAATTGCCTCATCCGGCTTTTGTTCTCAGACAAATGGCAATCGCCTTGATTCGCGAAATTTAGCTAAAATCAAATTGTAGTATCTGTTCTTATCAACTTAATTTGATTCTCTCTCCCCACTTCTTTCCATCTTTTTTTCATTCTTTCTTTCTTTCTTTATTTATTTATTTCTCACAAAATAACAATAACATTTTCCCTATCTACTCCCACAGACAAAACCCTAAATCGTCGATTATTTATGATGTATTGATAGGCAGTAACGGTCGTGCGAACTAAAGATGGAAGGGGGAAGCACAATTATAATAGGAGAATTGATTTTGTCAATATAGGTTGGCAAATACCACATATATTTAGAAAACATTATTTGCATAATAATAACTGACAAAGAAGATAAGTTTATATATATATATATATATATATATATATATATGTGTGTGTGTGTGTGTGTGTGTGTGTGTGTGCGTGTGTATGTGTGTGTGTGTACATACACGTTTATTTAAAGACGAATGACAATGTACTACAATAAAGCTTTTTAATCCATTTTTCTTGCATTCAAGTAAGTATTTACTTATCAGACCATAAAGTAATTAAACATTATTCTACAATCCAATCGCTTTCAATTATTATCTTACCCATTATCAAGGATGGCTTTCCACTGAAGATAAAAAAAATAATGAAAAATTTAAAAATAAAAAATAAAAAGCCGAAATTCAATATCGACTATGAACACAGCCACAATGTGCTGACCGTGTTTAGAAAATAAACCTAACCATCGCTATGGATAGATATAAAAAAAATATCTTCATATTAATTTTTAAAAATATCTTTGATATTAGCTCAGATACAGAGAACATTTAACAGTTCTTACATTCTTTATGTCCAGGAACGTAAATATTTGTAGGAATGCCAGTGTAATTGAATAAAATGCTTAACTGCAGTACCTTTCTAATAAGTTTAATAAAACTTGTATAAAAGAGGGATGTGCTGTCTGACAATGATTGAATCTACGTCCAACTTTGTAGGAGAAACCACAGGTTAATCCGATTTCTCTTCGAAAGACATGGCCTCTCTGGCAGAGATCATTTCCCCACCTTTGTAACATTGTTTCCCTATCTATAAATATTGTTAAGGCAATTGTTCTTTTCTTTATGCTGCATAGTCTCTATTTAAACTATAATATATATTAGATTAGAGACCAGGTCTCATCATTTTACAGTTTATAGCTGTAACGATAGTTTCTCTGCTAACAGTTTCTTCTCAATTGTTTTGATGAACTTTCCACTATGGTACCTAGACTTTTTGAATGTACACACAGTACTAGATTGGTGGCAAGGTCTCATCATTTTACAATCGAAATGTCTAGATTTAACCGTAAGTTCTCTGCTAAGAGTTTCTTCTCTGTTATTCTGCTGAACTTTCCACTATGGTACCTAGACATTATTAATTTAAGCACATTGCTAGATTGGTCAGCAAGGTCTCTATTTTACAAGAGAACTGGTTAGATGTAACCGTAAATTCTATGATAACAGCTTCTTCTCAATTGTTCTGATGAACGATCCTCTCTTGTATTTAGACTTTATGAATTTAAGTGCAGTACTAGATTGGTGGAAAGGTCTCATCCTTTACAATTGAAATGGCTAGATGTAACCATAAGTTCTATGCTAACAGTTTCTTCTTAATTGTACTGATGGACTTTCCTCTATTGTCTTTAGACTTTATGAATTTAAGTGCAGTACTACATTGGTTGCAAGGTCTCATCATTTAACAACTGAAATGTTTAGTTGTAGCCGTAAGTTCTATGCTACCCGTTTCTTTTCAATTATTCTCATGGACTATCCTCTACGCTATATAGACTTTATTAATTTAAGCGCTGTACTAGAATGGTGGCAAGGCTTCATCACTCTGCAGTTTGGATGTAGCCATAAGTTCTATGCTAACAGTTTCCTCTATCTCGCTTCTTGCTTGTGGAAATCGCTTTTCGCTTCTTGCTTCCCAGTCAACATTGATCTTCAAAAATTTAAATGCAATGTCAACGATTAACTTCTGTTTTCTTAATTCTCAATCTCCTTAATAGTGTTTTTTTTCTTTCATATTCACTAACACTCAGTAACCAATTGAGTTTCATTGACTTCATTGCCTTGCTTGGGGTGAAATGATTAAAAAAATAAAAAAAATAAAAAATAAACAAAGAGGAACGCAAATTTGCAATATGAGCACTGATTGCTGAAGACATAAGGTTTATAATACCCAGAAATTCATACACAGATGTCCTCAAAAACACATGGCTTTAGTTAGATCAAGTGATAGGACCCAAATAGTGTTAGTTCAATATCCGATTAAGGCAGTGGAGAACTTGGAGAGGGGAATTAACAGGAGATAACTGATAAATGACATCCATTAAACATGGCACGTGGAACTAGAACTGTCTACCCTAGTGAGCGAAATAAAAGGTTCAGTTCGACATTCTAAGCACCTGAAACGTTGTAATAAATATGGCGACAAAGATGAGAACAACAGTCCGAATAATGTAAATAATGTGCATAATACCTCATCTTAGAAATATAGATAGATAATGAAGGGCCGAAACGTTGTAATAAATATGGCGACAAAGATGAGTACAATAGTCCGAATAATGTAAATAATGTACATAATACCTCATCTCAGAAATATAGACAGATACTGAAAAGTTTTATGAAAGACCAACAAATATTCTTTGTTAGGATAAGATGCGATATATGAAACAAAACAGAAAAATTCGTTTATAATGGATTATGTGACCCGAAAGTACTGATATGGAACAATTTATATTTAAATGTGTACCGGAAACCAGAAAAACGTCTGAAAGAGTATAAATTTCCTAAATAAATGACATTTGTTGTTCTTGTACACAACTTCCAAAATAAAAAAGATGCTCCCCCCAAACACCCAATATATATGTGTATGTGTATGTGTATGTTTATGTGTATGGTTGCATTTACTTGTGTGTTTATATGTGGACGTGTGTGTTTATGTGTATTTGCAACAATTTTCTACTTCAACAAAAGAGCGGTTTGCATAGAGACGGGAAAATTCCTGATTTCTGTTTCCGAAAATTTTTTTCCCGTTTTAAACTTGACTAATACAAACGGCAATTTATTTAAGTCTCAAAATATCTCAGCTGTCAGAACAGTTTTAGCATAGATAAATGGACTATAAGTTTGAGGTTGAATTGTACGCATATATATATATATATATATATATATATATATATATATATATATATATATATATATATGTGCGTGTGTGTGTGTGTGTGTGTGTGTGTGTGTGTGTGTGTTATTTTTTTAGATTGTGCTGACAAATTATTGAATGTGAGTATAGTATAATGAAAACTTATTCTGTTGGGTTCATTTTCTCGCAGATGCCCTTGGCAAATATGCGTTCGACTCTTCACTCCTCAGCTCTGTTTTAAATAGCAGGGTAAAGTTGACACAAGTCTAAGTGATTGAAAATTCTAAATTCCTAACAGTGGAGAAGACAACAGAAACCAATTCAACATCTTTCTCTAGAAAGCAGAATTCGCATATAACACAGAAATAGAATCGGTAGAGAGCCATGATCATCGACGTCGTCCATGGACAAGTCATTAACAATATACATTGTTTGATATTTTAGGGTGGTGTCTTCTGGATTGTTTCGGGATAAGCAGCCGATTCCATCGGGTGGCATAGTTGGAATGCACCTGAAACCCATACTAAATGTTGGCTCTTGTTAATACTTAAGAGTGAAATTAGTTAGACGGTCACTCGTCAGTTGTATAAGCTCGAAATCAAAATCAAGTGTTTGAGGATACCGGCCTCAATGAAACTGTTCATCAAGCCATATTATGTGGCCTCTCCCAGGGACTGGAACTAAATTCCGTTCGACATAGATACAGTATAAACTCCGGTTACCTGAGCAGGCGTCAGACTTATAGCCGCCCTATACTGAGGGTGTACTAGGAAAACAATTAGTAGGACATTACATATATATATATATATATATATATATATATATATATATATATATATATATAATTAAGTAATTAATCGAGTCTGAAACCTCAACAGAATGCAGAAAGCACTGAACGGCCGTTTCGTCCTATATTTGGGACTCATCAGCAGTGCGCATCCACTACCGAGAATTGAAATCCTGACAGTTGAGTTATCAAGCAAACGTCATACCAACAGTTCAGAAGGGCCTCGGTGACGAATAGGTAGCAAATCAGACTCAATATAGCGCCGCTCGCTTACAAATTCCATGGTGGAACTCAACTGAGATTCTCTCTAACCAGAGGACGGTGCCCCCGGAGCCCCGACCATTATCACCAAGCCGCTCAAACTTGAGCATTAGAAGCCGGTTCAAGCAATGATATATAAATGATAGAAATTATTAGGAGGATTTGATAATTATAATTATCAAATATTCCTTATAATTTCTATCATTCATATATATATATTTATATATATATATATATATATATATGTGTGTGTGTGTGTGTGTGTGTGTGTGTGTGTGTGTATGTATGTATGTATTATTAGATATAATATCGTTTTTTACTCATCGATGTCGATTCTGAGTCTCGTAATTTTTTCAGTCAGTCATCGAAGCTTTTCATAAGAATGATTATATTTTATAAAACATGTATTTTATTATTTCATTAACGCATAATTACAAGCTATGTTTTAATTTAAAATGCACAGATAGATTTTAAATTTTAAAGACAGCTTATATAAATGATGGTTTCAGAAAAAAGGATTGAATGTTATTTTTGATTCAATAATTATTTATCTTTTCAAATATTCAGCACATTATTGCGTATTAATTCTGTTAACTTTGACATAAGTTAAAATTGTAAATTTTTATAAATATTGATTGTTAGCAATGATAATTAATATTTTGCGTCGTGCCCAAGACGATAAACTACATCCGCGTCATGTGTAAGACGATAAACTACATCCAAGAGCAAGGCCTCTGATCTGGAGGTTTTGAGGAGCGTGGAACCGCCTTTTAATTGCTGGTGTTACCACGTCCACACTGACCTGTGGTGGTAGTACCTGTTACGTTCTCAACTATGGGTAAATGGTTAACACCAAACTAGTGTCAAAACGCTATGAAATTCCTGGTTTTCCTAGGTTCACTCTGTTCTGCGGTGGTAGATCCTGTTAGGGTCCAAACTATGGGCAAATAGCTAACTCCCAAACTCTAGCCAAAGCTTTATGAAAGCGTAAAAATACGTTTTGATACATCAAAACATATTTGCAAAAATATATTACCAGCAATGATTTTTTGAAGAAAATAATTATAAGCAACACAATATTGATAAAAAATATTACCATGAATAGACTCTTGAAAAAAATATTACCAGTAATAAAAATCGTCCGGCATTATATAACCCATTGAGGGTGATATGCCGTAAAGCAAATCAAACTAACCATTTTATCATATATATATATATATATATATATATATATATATATATATATATGATAAAATTTTATCATATATATATATATATATATATATATATATATATATATATATATATATATATGATAAAATGGTTAGTTTGATTTTATATATATATATATATATGATAAAATGGTTAGTTTGATTTTATATATATATATATATATATATATATATATATATATATGATAAAATGGTTAGTTTGATTTTATATATATATATATATATATATATATATATATATATGATAAAATGGTTAGTTTGATTTGATATATATATATATATATATATATATATATATATATATATATATATATATATATATATATATATATATACACATAGCGTATTGGTTTATTGATGTTTTTTTTCACACTAAAATCAACCCTACAGTACGACCATTAGTAGTTTTGACCGCCCACAGGTTTTTTTCTTTTACCTATTTCCTTTTTTGCCTGTGAATGTGTAGTTATCCACGGTTAATTTTTTTTAATGGAATTATTTTGTTTTATTTTTTACCCGTGATACTTTCGAGTCATTTATGATCACTAGTTATTTAAAGTCCGTTACTTTCTTCTTTCATTTCAAGTCGTCTGAAGTTCGTGTGAGCGGGAAACTCGCGTTACGACTAGGGCTATCCTTTCATAGAATTTGACATTATTAAGAGTTTTTTTCTATATGAGTCGTCAAGCAGTTTATTTTGTAGGTAGGTTCGCTTTTAGGACGTTTTATTTTTTGAGAATGCTGTTTTTTGTTTGAGATTTTATGTGGATAAAAGTTTTCTGTTTTGGCAAGTCTTCCGTTAATTCCATCAACATTTTTTAAACACACACACACACACACACACACACACACACACACACACACACATATATATATATATATATATATATATATATATATATAAAGAGAGAGAGACATTGAAATTGTAACTCAGGTAACGGTGTTAGGTTAAAACATGTTCCTCTGTTCAGTCTGTTCTGGAGCTTGGTTCGTATACAAGACAAACGAATTGTTTAAGCGAAAGAAAGTCATAATACTGTGATTCATGAAGTGATAAATTACCTTCGGGTGGCACTGTCAGGAGCATTGGCCATGAATCATTTTCAATTGGACTCAAGCTTGACGGCCCACTGGACACTGTCCGGTCAAAACGTGGGTAGTCAAAAGTATGCAAATGTGTATTCGCTTGCCGGAAATATGGGCGCACTACACGCACAAACACACACACACACACACACACACACACACACACATATATATATATATATATATATATATATATATATATATATATTTACTTCTAGATTTAATTTTTTCCTCGGATCTGTGTTTTAACACACGACCTCTAGTATATATTGTGGGCGTTACTCAACAGTTATTGGCACAGAAGTCTACGTGTATCTACAGATTTTGAAATAAGACTCTTCGGTTTATGTATTTTTTAAGCCTGTTGCATTCAATAAAGGCATTTTTTCTACGCTAGCCGAGATCATCTCTAAAAACACATATATAATCGCGAATAGCTGAGAATACCGTCGACAAGGCATGTGAGCTATTCAGATGGTTTTAGGATAATGGAATAACCTACATAACAATTCTATTTAATGGATGATTAAACCGAAGCTTACGAAGAATAGTGAAACTATAAACTTTACTAAGAGCTGCTAAGGATCGGCCTGTCGGCTAGGGCTTCAGAATACGCCGACTGCATCTCCACAGAAGAGTAACCGCCACATGCGGCGTCCTGGTGAGACGAAAAAATACATCCGCGTCAATGGGTAAGAGGATAACTACATCCAACAGCAAGACTTCTGATCAGGAGATTTTGAGGAATGGTAACCACCTCTTAATTGCTATTGTTCAACCGTCCACCCTGACCTGGAGTGGTAACACCTGTTAGGGTTTCAACTATGGGCAAATAGTTAACCCCAAACTGGTGTCAAAAGGCTATGAAAGTGTAAAAATAGGTTTTAATACCAGTAATACATTTTTTTACAAACTATTACCGGCACTTAATTTTTGAAGAAAAAAATTGTTACCATCAATACATTATTACCAGCAATACATTTTTGAAAAAAAATATTACCAGGAGTACATTTTTGATAAAAATATTACCAGCAATTCATTTAAAAAAAAATATTACCAGCATTACATTTTTGAAAAAAACATATTACCAGCAATAAATTTTGGAAAAAAAATATTACCAGCAATACATTTTTGAAGGAAAATATATTACCAACAATACATTTTTGGAAAATATAATATTACAAGCAATACATTTTAGGTAAAAAATTTTACCAGCAATAAATTTTTTACCAAAAATATTACCATTAATAAAAATTCTTGTCGTGATTAAATAAACCATTGAGGTTGATATGCCGTAAAACAGAACAAACTAAACCAGCTGCTAAGGATACGACATAGAATATGGAACAAAGAAAAACAGAGTCATTAATGTGCCATGCGTGATACACGCTTAGGCAATTATGTATCGTTTGATACATGATTGACGAAGTAGATATTTTCTCGGAGTAAGTTGCCATTTCTTTCTGCAGTAGACCAGTTGTCATATCTGGGGGAGACGAAGAGGATTCATACTTTTTAGTACGTAAGTGAATGTAATAGATTTGAATGGAAATCGAACTCGGCTCTCCGATTCCTCAATCCGAGCCACTCCAACTACTATTACAGAAACAACATATCTATTTGCATATAAGATATTGCATGGATTCTAGCGTCGGGAACCAATGCATGAGTATTTCATCGACACATTACCGATGACTCAGAAAGGTTTGCGCATTCCCAATCACACTCTCTTGTCCAAAGCTCACCATCTGCATTCTGGTGCAAAGGCTGCCACGAGATGAGCGACGTGTAGAGATATACGAAGGAGTAATGGATAGCGGCTCGGATTGATAAATCGGAGAACCGTGTTCGAAATCCAGTCGGATCCATTACATTCACTTACGGCGGAAGTTATGAATCCTCCTCTTCTCCATCCAACTATGGGTGACAACTGGTCTAGGAGAAGGTAAATTCTGAATTCAAAACCGGCCTGGAGGCAAAACTTGACGGGAAGATAGAGGTTCTGGAGCCTAGCAAAGCCACATTGAAAAGCAAGAGGATTTATGAAAAGACAAATCTTACAAAGAGCTATAAAGAATAAGAAATTGTAGAGAGCCATGACCGCCCACGACTTGAGGAACGGAGAACTATTACAAAAAGAAGGGATAAATCATTTTGCATGTAAGCTCAGTATTCCCTTTGTCTGATATCTAAAGAGATCGGTGAAATTTCTAGGGCAGTTAATGAGGAGAGAGGACTTGGAGAATTTAACACTGACAAAACATATTGAAAGCAAGAGAGACAGAGAAACGGCATGTAACGTACTTAAAAAGTCTCTATAAATGGGTGACAGAACAGCATTTATGACGGAAACGAAAAGGGCTATACAGAATAGGAGACTCTAGAGCGCAATTACCGCTCTCGTCTTAACGGAGTAGCAGAATTAATGCTGGACAATCTCTTCACCGATGAAAAGAAGACTAGAGCCAACAGAAATGTAGTTCTACGAAGTGTTAGGCAACATTAAGGGAAAAGAACAATTATACTTCGATTCGGAAATATACAGATGACATTTCTAAGGCTGATAATGAGGGGAAAAGGGATTGTAATATTTAACACTCAGGTGCCATACTGAAGGCAAGTCTTGACACAGGGAACAGAGAGTGACGTACTTAAAGGGTCCGTGTAAATAGATCTTAGAAGAGCGACTAGGATAGATAACAAGATGCAAATTTTATTAAGAGCTATAAAGAGAAGTATGTTGTAGAGAGCCATGGAAGCTAAAAGGAAAAGTTACATAGAAGAAGAAGATATGTATCATCATTTTACATAGTTAAAATAGTTTATTTAACCGTAAGTTCTATGTTAACAGTTTCTTCTCTCGCATTTCTCGCTTATGAAATTGCCTTCCTGCATATTGCTTTCCAGCCAACATTGATCGTCAAAAAATTTAAATACTTCTGTTTTCTTAATTCCAGTTATTGTTTACTTAATGTAATCTCTTTCATTCACGCTCAGTAATCCCTTGAGTCTTAGGGGCTTTATTCTCTTAGGTTGCTATGATTTGAAGAAGAAGACAAAATGTAATTTTTATGATATGATTACCTCCTTGGTACCCTGATTCTACGAATTTATGCATATTACATATTGGCAGCGATGTCTTATCATTTTGCACTTAAAATGATTAAATGTAACCGTAATTTCTATGCTAACAGATTCTTCTCTCGCATTTCTTGCCTGTGGAAATATCTGCTAGTTTTTTTTACTTTCCAGACAACATTGAAGTTCAAAAATGTACATGTTTCTGTTATCTTTATTCCAGTGTGTCTATTGTTCTCTTTCAGTCATTTTTTTCTCAATTTTTTTCACAATCATTAATCCCTTGAGTCTTAGCGGCTATATTGCCTTACTTGGCGTAAAAAAAAGTTTTAAGAAATAGAAGAAGTGCTTATTTCATTAGGCAACGGATCTATCGGCAGCAGAAGAGATATGTAAACTTTATTGAAATATATGGAATATAACTAAGAAGAATTTCAAACTAGACGGAAATTATTCATGACAATATTTAATCTACCAAATTAAGAGACTTCATAAAACTTACAGCAGAGCTGAAGTCTGCTAATTGGTTGCTACACCCTACCGATTGGCAAACTGTTGACACAGCATCATAGTTTTGTGTTGACTATAAAAGCCTAAACTATGGGACATAAATTTTCGAAGATTCTATTGGATTGCGCCAGTCATTAAAATGGCAATTAAGGAACTAATTAGAAATTACACACACACATATTCACTTTTATATATATATATATATATATATATATATATATATATATATTCATCCACAGACAGACTGTTTCGCTGTATCACAGCTCATCAGTGTGGCTAGACGTCCGTTTGCCTCTAGCTAGGATCGAAACCCAACTGAATTAGTGTCGGGGATTCTACCACTAAGCCGTTGACGCACAGCAGGGATGAAGGAGAATTTAAGCGTATTTATTTTTAGATAAACACACAGTGACAGAGAGAACTTGATTCGCTTTACCGAAGAGTCTTGCATTATGAGCCGTAATAGTCACTGTTTACAAACCCACACTTCCTCCCCAGAGAGCTCAACCGAAATAAATTTTTCAGGAGCATATATATACATATATATATATATATATATATATATATATATATATATATATATATATATATATATATCTGAATACACTTTATATGAAACATAAATGTATAATTTATGTATTGTGGTGTCCTTCCTATAAGGAGTGTACTGTGGACTCTTCCAATTACTATAAAATTAGTAGGAAAATAAGCCTCGGGGGAACAGCAGTATAGATTGAATGATGGTCAACCGACACACACACCGAAGTCGTGTAATACTCTTCTGTTGTATTTACTGTTCAATACACGATTTATCTGCAACCTCTTGTTTTGTTATTTCTTAACCATTTACTTTGTTACAACAGTATGTAATATATACAATCTATGTGTAAATATAGGGCTTACGACCATACAACCATTAAAATACTGTTGTCGCACGATCAGCGAAATTAAGCAACATCTTACCTGGTCAGCACCGAGATCGGCGACTGCAACGGAATGCCAGGTGTTGTTCGACTGTATGTGCGGTGGGTGAAATAGATATCAGCTCGGAATTGGAAATCAGAAATTGGAAAGCTGGTTATACATTCTTATTGTTCAAAGTAGTCCAATAGCGTTATAAAAACCTCGGATTATTCCAGTAAGATATATTTAATCATTTCTAAGATTCAACGTTTCAGAGTCTAATCTAACAATTTCCACGATTGGGACAATTCTACTGTTACACCCTATATATATATATATATATATATATATATATATATATATATATATATATATATATATATATATATATATATATATATATATATATATATTTATATATATATATATATATATTTATATAGAGATAGATAGATAGATAGATAGATAAATTTATCATATAGACAAAATGTTTACTCACTACAAAGATGCAACTTCGTTTCGGTGCATTTCAATTGCACCTCGACTGGTGAGAATCAAAAATGATTATGAACATTTCTGCTTGTAAGAAAGCCGAATGTGAAACGTCATTCTTTTTCCATTTATTTGAGAAAAAAATATACATACGCCGTCAATTTTTGGTTTATGTATATGTTTTCTCAAACAAATAGAAAAAAACACGTGAATTTTAACATACGGATCGCTTCCAAGCAGAATTATTCATAACCATTTTTGGTTCTCACTATTCGAGGTGCAATTGAAATGCACGGAAAGGAAGTTGCATCTTTCTAGTGAGTAGACTGTTTTTGTCTTTGTGATAAAATTATAATAAATTATTGTCACACTATTATCTGTATCGAGCACTCTTTAGAATTAATGCTGTGAACGCTAAATTTTTATATTACTTTCGTTATCATTGCATCGGATAGATATATATTGCCGGTCATAAATACGTTGGTATATAATCCATGTAGATCCTAATAATATAAAATATTAAAACTGATCCACAATATATATATATATATATATATATATATATATATATATATATATATATATATAATGATCCATAATATATATATATAATGATCCATAATATATATATATGTATATAATGATCCATAATATATATATATATATATATATATATATATATATATATATATATATATATATATTAGGCAATTGAATGAAAAAGTGCATTGGGATAGCGAAACATACAACAGCTAAACAATGTGTTAAGAAATAAAAATAAATTCGTTAGAAAAAAAATAATACTTAAATTTCATGTAATATCAATCTTGATATATGGCAAAGAATGCTGAACAATCTCCTCATAGATGAAGGAGATACCTGAAACAACAGAAATGTGATTCTGCAGCAGGATGCTGAGAATACCATGGAGCGAATATGTGAGAAATTATGAAGTTCTAGAGACAATGGAAACAAAATTGACACTTTTGCTTATCATTCGGAGGAAATAGTTGAATTTTCTGATTCACACATCTAGGAAAGACAATATGGAAATTTCGATACTCACAGGACTAATAGGAATATTTGATACTCACCGGAGAAATTAGAGGTCATCGGACCAGAAGAAAGCAACGCGCAACCTACTTGGTCTAGGCTGAACGAATGGAAGATGACAAAGAGTTAAATGTTATATACAAAGTGAATTTGAGTTAAATTTGCAGGTTTTCATGTTATCAGAATTGTTCAGTCATACTTTTTCTGATTTTAAATATCTGTGATCCAATTCGGAGAAAAAAGAAGTAATTTTATAACTTGCCGATGCAGACAACCTGAACATTTAAGATATTGGTTTGGCTTCATTCCAGTGAAAAAAATCACTCATTGATTAGAAAACCTGCAGCTTTCGTAATAATGAGCATTGTTGTCGTGTTATGATTCATATTATTTTATATTTTACATATTATTCGAACATAGGCAAAAGCAAAATTTGGAATTATCTAAATAAATCATAATTATCTGCTTACTTAAATTTTCTCAAAAAGCTATTCCAAATTATTTAAAAATCAAATGTTTACTGAATTAGTAGTATAAAGATCAGTAAATTGTTCAGTTGATTCTCTCATATCCTGAGTCAGAAATTACCAGAGAATAAAAATAAATTTATGAACAAAACGACTAGCTAACGATATTTACAGCAGAAATTTTAAGAGGGAAACGAACCGACAAGACAATTTACTTTTCTCTTCTACTTTTTATTTACTTAGTTTCATAAGAATCAAGAGGCGACTGGTCGACAAAGAGAAGGAAAAGACTGTAGAAATTCTGGAAATCCAATAATAGTAAAATTTTCTTAGTTTAGGTGAAGTCGTTAGAAGTTTAAAGTTGAAGTAGATTTTAGAATGACCCGGAAGCCCGATTCGAAACAGGAAAAAAGGATAAAACTCTACTCCTCTTCAAAATGACGGCAGTGGTCAGGACGACAGGTGAATCTATCTATTCCGATTGAGGGAAAAGATAATTTAAAAACATAAATAAATAGTATAAAATTCATAATTTAGGCGGGGACGTTAGAAACAAAAAGCTGAAACAGAATTTAAACGTAACAGGAAACTCTAACCTAAACAGGAAACAAAGGATAAAACCTCTACCCCTGTTCAAAAGGAGGATTGGGGAAGTTAACCTAGTGATAAATGGACCTATCTACATCAATTGAGGGGGAAAATAATTAAGAACAAATAATTAAAGTGTAAAAATTTCAGAGTTTAGGCGGAGACGTTAGAAGTATAGTGTTGAAATTCAATTTAGAAAGAACCGTAAGGAACTGGAAATACTTAACAGGAAACAAGGAATAAACCTTTATTTCTCTTCAAAAAACGGGAGTTATCAGTACGACAGGTGAACCTATCTATTCCGATTGAGGGAAAAGATAATTTAAAAATATAAATAAATAGTATAAATTTCATAATTTAGGCGGGGAGGTTAAAAACATAAAACTGAAACAGAATTTAAACGCAACCGGAAGCTCTAACCTAAACAGGAAACAAGAGATAAACTTCTACTCTAGTTCAAAAAGTTATCAATCCAGAGAACGGATATTCGGTAAATAAATTATAAATATCATTTAATGTTTTCGTTTATGTTTATTGTTAATGCCAGCGTAACACTTAAAAATCACATTCGATTTTCTTTAAATATTATTATGCTGTTTGCATTTTAATTATCTAGATAAATTATGAAAATTGTCAAAAATAAAATTAGTAGCTATATAAATAAAATATAAATATATATGTAAATTATTATTCATTTTTTGGACGAATTCTTTTAACAGAAGACTGAAATTATCACAAAGAAGCATTTGAATATTGAAATATGCCTTCTCGAATGTAAGTAACGAATTAAGAAACAGGAAATTTTCACAGAATCAAAGAAAAGAATACCGAGCTGTTATGGAATAGCGACACTTGTCTTTATTATTGAATTTTGGACAATCTTGTCAGAGATGAAGAAGTGACTAGAGGCAACAGAAATTTAATTATACGGAAGGTTTTTAAAAATATCAGACCGGACAGTTTTAGAGGAACTGAAAGAAAATGGACATTTCTACTTAGAATCAGAAAGAGACAATTGACATTTCTAGATCATATAATGAGGAAAAAGGTATTGGTAAATTTAACACTCATAACACATGCTGAAGGCAAGAGGGACTGAGGGAAGCATCGCATTAACGAGATGGTACAAATGGTTAACAGAACAGCGACTAGGAGACATTGCAAAAAGACAAAATTTACTAAGAGACGCAAACCATAGGAATTTGTTGTGGACAAGAGGCACAGAGGAAAAGGATGATTAACTTACTAAATAAGCTGAATTAAAGTTTAGGGAAGATAACAAAAAGAGAAAATTCCTTAAGATCTACAAAGGTCAGTATACAGTGGAGAGTCTTGATCGCCAACGTTCTGAAGGGACACAGCACATAAAAAAAAGAACTAACTTTTCTAGATGCATTGCAGAAAAGAGTTTAGGAGATATAACAAAAATACAAAATTTACTAAGAGATCCAAAGGACAAGAAATTGTGGAGAGCTATGATCGCACACGTCCAGAGCGGGCACAGCACATAGAATGTGAACATATGAGTCTATTTTAATTCATAATATGATTTAGTTTTTTAGGGTCATTAAGCACGGATTCGTTTTTATTATTTATTTATCTTGTTTCTTTCTTCATACTTTCGATTCTTCTTCTGTTCATTTATCAATTTGTTTTCATTCTCCTCATTTTACCTTACTTACATTTCTATCTACAAAAACACCGAAAAGGAAAACTGCCTATTGGTACCGGACTTTTCACACAACCGCGTTTCAAACCCGACGCCAAAGCAAGATGGCGGCCCGAACATCACACCCGTCAAATCGCATTAGACAAGAACATAGTTGAATTGTTTCCCCTGGGAAGTCAATTTTGGAATGATTGCTTCTACAGGCGCCTTATTAGAACGCACGGAGAAGACAAAGAAAAGCAACATTTGCATATACATTATTGATATCCTGAACAGAATATTATTATGCATATGCTCGACAAAGATGGCGTTGTCTGGACGATAGGCTTAGATAATTTCAGAAGAAAACTGAAATTACTAAATGATTGACCATGATACGTGTCTGCGCCTTGCTGTTGAGTGGACGACAAGATATAGAATAACACTCACACACACGCACACACAGACATACATACACACACGTATATATACATATATATATATATATATATATATATATATATATATATATATAAGGTTCGTGAAATATATAAAAGATGGTCAAGTGATATTAAAGCCCTACACCGGTCTTTTGAATACAAGTACGTGTCAATCCATGTTTCTTTTATAGTACTGGGTTTCCGGTTCCATGTTTTTTCAATAGGAGTAGATAGATTCGCCTATCATCTAGTTCATTCCCTCTCCGTTATTCTGAATACGTGTAGAGATTTATGACTTGTTTTGGGTTTCCAGTTCTCTCTAAAATCGACTTCATCTCTATTCTCATATCATATCCGCCTAAACACTGAATTTTTATTTACTCTTTTTTTTTTATAGGAGTAGGTAAGTTTGCCTATTGTTCCCTTCCCTGACCTACCCAGTCTTTTGACCAGAAGCGGAAGTTTATCCGTTTTTACCTGATTAGAATTTACTCTTTTTTTATAGGAGTAGGTAAGTTTGCCTATTGTTCCCTTCCCTGACCTACATAGTCTTTTGACCAGGAGCGGAAGTTTATCCATTTTTACCCGGTTAGAATTCTGTTTCCGGTCCCGTCTAAAATAGTTTCCTTTTCTTTCATTTCCAGTAGTCCTTTGAGCCGTAGTGGCGTCATCACAATGCTTGGGGTGAATTTATTAATCTAATATATACAATGGAAAAATTCTCGACCTTTTTGTAATTTTAATTTCGCGCATGCGCATTGTTTGGTTTTGAATTTGTCGACTGCACTCTATAGTAGAGTCAGTTGTGCACGTCTGTGAGAAAATGTGCACCAGGACGCAATACACTCCGTCAGAAATTTAGAAACGGCTTCCTGTACTGCTTGGCATTCGCACCGCAAGTCCAATACGCACATTTAAGAGTGCTTGGGTGTTAATATGAGGGCAGTTTACAGGATTCGGAAATATTTGGATACGTCTAATGGTGCTTACGATGGTGGTTGGACTTATCACATGTGATGGCGACGTTATGGCTCGATTCGTCTTCCAACAGTGCCTCAAACTCAACACGGAGGCCGACATCAAGTGTCTTGAGGGGGTAAAGCAGCCCTGACTGAAGAGGGTGGCAACTGGAAGACCTATGTCTGGCTACATGACTTTGCACCATGCTACACAAACAGGAAAAACCCATCATCTCTTACATCTGACCAACTAACTCCCCAGACTGCACCCCGCCTTGAGTATTATAAGTGGAGCGCAGTGGAACGAGTGACCAACAGAACTCTTTGTAACACCAAAGGTGAACTGAAGGCAATGAATATGGCAGTATTCATCAACTTAAACAAGGGGACCGTCCAGAAGAGATGCAAGAGATTCCAAAGTCTTCTGGAGTCCATGGCTGAAACAATGGCGATTTTATTGAATATATTTACGCTTTAGTGTTTCAAGATATTTTTTGTGAAATTTGGTTATATATATATCGGTTAAAATAAAATTTTCATTTTTACGTAATTCAGACGACAATTTATCCATCGTACCCTTCACACACATGCACGCACACACATATATATTTGTGTGCGTGTGTGTGTGTCTCTGAATGGTTATAATATTATGGTTACGACCATGTGACCCGGTTTTTTTTTTCGAATAGTTGAATTCTTGATAGATTCTGAATGGTTAAATTGTCCTATCGAGGAACATTAGGATGTAAAAGTAGCTAAAACCCGTCGACATTTGATTAGCACTGAGTCGCAAGACATTGGGTCAATTTCTCAATTAATAATCACGTCAAATTCTGCCCTTTCTACCAGAAATATATAACTTAGATCTGCTCATAATAACTGCAACATAAACTTGACAGAGTGTTGAAGAATTCACGATTTTACTGGAGTTTGCGTCTACAACAGGGGTTAGCCAGCCACCCAGCCAAGTCGGAGATTATATTCGGAAAGGAACAGCCAGTTGATATATTTATATGTGCTTTTGTACAATAATTTCTCTGTTATACAAGTTGTATTAATAAAAAAAAAGTTGCTCTCTTCATATTTTAATCCGTTTCCCTTCCTTCTGAAGTGGTGTTTGACATCAGGATCGAAGTTGTACAAGTATTTACCGAATTCTAAGCGTTTACATGTCTCATAAACCATTTCCCAAGAAAGATTATATTTATTTTGCCATATAGCGAGAGTTTTTTAAACTTATTTATAGATTATATTATCTGTTAGTTTCAATATGACGCCACACAAGTAGTAATGCGCTGTATGTCTTTATTTGCCCTTTTATTTATTAAATACATTTAATGTTTATTTGAAAAATGAATGGAATTATATTAAGGGGCGGTTATTTATTTTGATGTCAAGGCATCTAATATTTTATCCGTTTTTATTTTACAATTTATACGGTATGAGTTATATTATATCTTATATCTATATCTACAAATCAATAGTAATGTATTTTTCTAAGATGCCTTAATATTTTATTGTGCAATTGCGTGACATGCGACAAAAAGACACACACTTACGCATAAAAAACACACATACATGCCCCCCCATATATATATATATATATATATATATATATATATATATATATATATATATATATATATATATAAATAGGAATTATAACACAAGCAAAAATATATACTTAGCCGGTGAGTTTCGTGTTCTAAAATACATTATCAAGGCAATGTAGGATTTATTTTGTTCTACGTTATCTTTAATAATATTTGGCTTAAAGAACACTTGCTACCTAATGACACACAGAGAATACACAGACATACACACACACACACACACACACACATTGATATATATATATATATATATATATATATATATATATATATATATATATATATATATATACTGAGAGACATACAGAGGTAGTAATCCATTGGTATATAATCCGAGTGAATCCTATTAATACAATAGAAAATATTAAATATTATAACAGATTCAATCATAAAGCTCAATGTGTATTTAATAAACAGAGAAGTATATTTCATATAATTCCGATTTTATGCGATATATATATATATATATATATATATATATATATATATATATATATATATATATATATATATATATATATATATATGTATGTATATACACACACACATCAAAATATAGGAATATACAGAATGAATTTCAATACCCAAAAGTACTATTTTAAAAGAGTGCTTAATACAAAGTAGAGCAAATATAATTTATTCGCAAATTCTGACATAAATATGCTATAAAATCACTACAAATATAGTCATATTGTTTCAAGACTTCTAGTGTCATATCAGGTGATGGTGCTGAAACAGACACTAGAAATATTAAAACAAAATGATAAGACACTAGAAGTGTTAAAACAAAATGGCTATTTTTGTGGATATCTTATAACATATTTCTTTCTGTTATAATTTTAGAATAAATTATATATATATATACATATATATATATGCATATATATATATATATATATATATATATATATATATATATATATATATGAATAAAAACAAAAGAAAAACTTTTTTAACCGCCCCGCATATATATATATATATATATATATATATATATATATATATATATATATATATATATATATATATATGTATATATATGAATAAAGGCAAATGGAAAACTTTTATGTCTTCTTAGGGTCTTTATCAAAGCAAATGCGACGATTTTATTTTGTAACAAGTATTTGTCTACAAGATCTAAAATGCTATTGGTTTTTAGAAGTTTTTAAGTTTCGTAACGGTCATAAATATTCAACGAGTTAGCTGAAAACTCAGCTAAGATATGGAGACAAGGAAATGTCTAATAAACGAACCTGAGTAATTGATGTTTTTCAAATCATTTTTGCTAAGATAAGTTTTCCTTTGGTCTTTATTCATATTGTCCTTTTACAGATATTCTCTGTCTGAAATATTAGCATATACATATATATATATATATATATATATATATATATATATATAATATCAGTGGTAAATATACACATACATATGCAATCATATATCTAAAATATGTAAATATATATACATACATATATACATACACATACATATATATATATGTATAAAAAATAATTCCAAAAGGATAGAATCCAGGTAGATTTTAATCCCACCTTCATCTTTAGACCTTCCTGTCTTTCACTCGTCTGTTACCCCTCCCTAAAGCCTTCATTTACTCTAGCAATCGTCCCACGCTCTCATACATGCACTCCCACAAAATTTTATTTTTTATTAGTTGTTTTTTCTGTTTTCTTTTTGAATTTGTAGGTGTGATGAATTGGATCGTATTTACGATTCCAATGGAATAAATTATGACCATGGAATATTAGTGTTTAAGCTTTTTCATTATATATATATATATATATATATATATATATATATATATATATATATATATATATATATATATATATATATATATATACCGGGTGTAACAGCAAAATTGGCCAATTGTTAGATTAAGGTCTGAACCGTTGTAGCTTAGGAAGGATTAAAGATATTTAAAAGTAATTCTCCGATGGTTTTTATAACTTCATTGTATTCTACTTTGAATGTATATAGCTCTAAGTCGAAATCATGATCCCTATTGCTGTTGGAATCCCCTGATTCAGTTTACCTCTATACAACCCCCTTTTATTTAAATTATTCACCGTTCTCATGAGGGTGGTTGAATGAACTTTGAAGATGGAAACCAGAACATGAATGTTAGTACCGGTACTAAAGGCCTGAGTGATCTTGTTTATCTCACCCTTGCTCATGGTTGTCCTGCAGCTCTGAGGGCAACATCCAGACTACCTGCACATATGATTGGATTATCTACTTAGATTACATGCGCTTGCCATCTTGATGACTTTCGAAAATGAGACAGTATTATAAAGAATATTTGAATATATTGCAGCAGTGAAATATTTTATTTGGAATTGTTACATTTTCTTGAAAGTTAAATGGGAATATGTGCTACAAAATTAAGCAAAGTATTAAGACGTAGGACAATATCGATAAGCTAAAGGAAAAGAGAGCTCAACTGCAGCTATGCAATATTTTATTATGTTATCAATGTGTTATTTAATGCCGATTTTATATTTTTATTGCTGGTAATATTTTTTTCCGAAAATGTTTTACTGGTAATATATATTTCTTTTCTTGGTAATATGACTGGTAATAATAAATTACTGGTAATAATTTGTCCTCAAAAAATTTATTGCTACTATTAAAACCTACATTTACACTTTCATAGTGTTTTGACGCAAGTTTTGGTGTTAACTATATGCCCGTAGTTGGGACACTAAAAGGTGCTACCGCCACGGGTCTGGGTGAGCCTGGGAACACCAGCAATTAAGAGGTGGTTCTACGCTCCTCAAAACCTCATGATCAGAGGCGTTCCTGTTGGAGATAGTTTATAGTCTTACCCACGACGCTATTTTATTAGGAATTGTTACATTCCATTGAGATATTTTTCATACATGGAAGTCGAAATATGTGCTAGAAAAATTAAGCAAAGTATTAAGAAGTAGGTAAATATAGAAATTAATAAATAATATAAGAAAATGAGTGTAGAACTGCTATATAATATCAATATCAATGTATAGGAATGAAGGTGAGACGTGAGGATATGTTGGATGTGATTCTCTTGACGAATGCGGGGAATATCATGGAAAGAGCATATAACCCATGAGAAAATTTTAATGTAAATTTATCTGGAAGGAAGTTCTTGTTAGGGTGAAACAACTATTCAAATGGGGTAAATTAAAATTTCTATTCTATCTATCTATCTATCTATCTATCTATCTATCTATCTATCTGGCTAGCAAGTTCGCTACCTATCCAACTAAATATGGTAGCTCTATCTCTGATATTGAGTTATTCGAAAATTATAACATAAATATGTGATTTTATAACATATTTATGTTATAATTTTCGACTAAATTATATTCGCTCTACTCTGTATTGAGCACTCTTTTAAGAATAGTATTTGTTGGTTATTGGAATGTATTCCATATACAACTATCCTATACTTATATGTATATATATAAATATATATATATATATGTATATTCTACACACACACACGCACGCGCACACACACACACGCACGCACACACACACACACACACACATATATATATATATATATATATATATATATATATATATATATATATATATATATATATATATATATATATTAAATTGGTTCAGCCAGCCTAGAATCAACAGAAAGCACTGGACTGCAGCTTCGTCCTATTTTGCGCCCCATCACCAATGCTCATCCACTACCGACAATCGAACCCAGATCGTTACGTCATACCCACTGACACAACGAGCCTAGCTGGCGAAGACGCAACTAACTAGACTCTATATAGCGCCGTGTCTACTTTCCCAAAGCCACTCTATCCAGGGGATAAGAATCCGGTTCATGCAAGTTTATACAAGTGATAGAAGTTTTTAGGGGGATTTTAAATAATTATAATTAAGTAATTCATTGAATCTAGAAGAATCCTCAACAGAATGCAGAAAGAAGCTTTGTCGGCCTTTTCGTCCGATTTTGGGCTCTTGGGTGCACAATCCGTTCGGTTATGTATACTTGGATAAGTTGCACCACGGAATTTAGTGTGTGGTCCAGTCGGTATGACGCTTGCGTCGTATCCTAACAGTCCGGATTCGACTTACGGTAGGGGTTGTGCAATGCTGAGGAGTCTCAAAATAGGACGAAGAGACCCGCCAAGTGCTTTCTGCATTTTGTTGAAGATTCGCATACACTCGAGGAATTACTTTAATTTGATTATACAAATCCCTTGAAAATATCTATCACACACACACACACACACACACACACACACACACACACACACACACACACATATATATATATATATATATATATATATATATATATATATATAACCAATGAATATATGGTAATAGCTCAAGATATGGTAATGGAAAACCGAGTGAAGAGTTATCATCGTTGAGGTAGCATGTTTCCCGCAGATTCAGATCACTGGTTTATTGTGCATACTGCCAGCGTAGCGCCCATGTTTACACTGTAAAAGCAGCAAGAAAACTGGTGCGAATAAGCTCAACCTTCGATCACATTAACACAATAATATCAACTATGAGCACACATGACTAGAAGGCAGTTTGACATACCTAAGTATGGCGAAATTGTAGATAATTTTGACTTACCCTCGTATGTGTCTTTGTGTGAGTGTATGCATATATATGGTGGACTCTCCCGTCGTATTCGACGTATGAGGGTGAAGCAGCTCAGTTCCTAGGAATCGACGGCCAGACACCAGCACGTATGATTTGATTATAGTGGTGAAGGCTTTGTACAGAACCAACTACCCTTTTTGAAGTGTCGAATAAAGAGACCGATTGCACTACCCGCCAAATATTCCCCAAACAACTTTCCGCAGGTTGTGAATCCAGAGTTGTCCTTATCCTAGACCAGATGCCATCCAATGCAATACAACCCCATCTGTCCTGCTATTTACCCACAGCTGGAGAAAGAAGAATAGGATTAATACCTTTCCCAAGGCTATTAGCACATAAGTGAATGTAATGGATTCGACTGGAATTCGAACTGTCCCAGCCCTCAGTCCGAGCCGCTATCCACTACTCCATCGTGCCTCCTACATATTAACAATTGTATAAACAATATTCATAATTATCCACGAATTTATGGAACGCTAATTTCCAATTATAACATCCAATAAATCATTGGAACAGAAGAATTATTTTCGATTTCACATAAGTAAGGCCCGTTTTCAAAATCACGCAAATAGTCAATCATTGTAAGTGCAAAAGCGATCTGTGAAATAAGTCCATATTATTTCGATAGTATGAAATATCTTTCTTGAATACGAATCTCGCTGTCTTGTTACCTTAATCGCTGTACAGTCGGCGCTCGTCTTTGTCGGTATTGACGAAAAGTGAATTTCACTTTGAACTGGCGTTTTTCTCGCTAAACAAGTGAGAAAAGCCTGAGTCGGCATTTTAATAGATATTCGTGTCGTGCGATGGAGGCAGTTCAAAATCGGTCTGACATTGACCGATATTCTGCTTTTCTCAGTTCGATCTTTGAGTGATTGGTTCGGGGAAGCGACCGCGGAGATTCAAAGCCAACCAAACGCAATCTTGCTTCAGAATTAAATGAAGTGTGTCGTAACCGAGTGAGGGGGTCGGCAGCTAGCGAAATGCCAGCACAAAATGGGAGGGGGTTGAAGCTAAATTTGATTCTTTGGCTTAAAATATGTCAGTTTTTATTTTCTAAATCAGGGTTTACACAATAAAACTCAAGTAACCAATTGATGCTATGGAATTATGAAATAGAATCCATTAGAATTAAACAAAAGTTTAAAATAATTTAAATGTGTAGAATATGTTAAACATTGTAGTATATATTATAAATGTCTTCCTCTACATTACCGAAAAAAATAACTATGTTTAGTCCTTCAACACAGATCGCGCGAGAAAATTTTTTTACGCAGTATTCTTAGGGGATTCCACGTGCAGATTAGCCATTAAATGACCTCCTGGCATACGAAAGGAGTTCACATGATCAGACAAGTTGTACGTGTGGTGCAAGCATGCGAAGGAGCCTCTTGACATAGAGAGGTATATAAACAGCCACCCCAGGGCTAAAATGGGCAGTATCTGATACATCGCAGACGAGAATATATTGTGCACGTACTTGGCGAATTCAGGCTTTGAATAGAATGCAATGTTAAATATTTTTTCTGTTAAACAGGAAATATGATTTTATTACAAAGATAAAGTTACAGAATACCCATCGCAGCGGTAAGATATGCAGTGTGTTACACATCCCAAGCGAGAACATACGGTGCTCAATTATGGGGTCCGAGAAAGCGCATTGGCCAGGAGAAGTTAATGCATGTAAGGAGTTTAATAGAATGTAATATTAAACGGTTTTTCTTTTTTTTATTTCCAAAACGATTTAGTTTAACGAGGATATACTTACTGAACAGAAAGTGTTTATTAGATAGATAGATAGATAGATAGATATGCAGCTACCCCAGAGGTAAGATATGCAATGTCTGAGGCATCGCAGACGAGAATGGACGGTGTAAGATTAAAATGTGTGCTCCGCGGACGAATATCCACACTGCGCTAGATGAAGTTAAGAGTTGAATAAAATACACTATTAATTAGGAGGGCTTCAAACGTCATTTTTTCATTTAATCACTAAAAAAAAAAAACGATCAAATGTCACAAGGATAAATTTGCAAAACCGTTTATTTGAAAACACTAGTTTCAACGTACATTAAATTCATAACGTTATTAACATAATATTAATGTTATTTATGTTGGCATGTCTCCACAGATTTTATTTCTTCATTATCTGTTAACTTCCGTGATTTCGTGGGATAGTAGAAAGATTTCTTGTTGCTTCGTTCACTGATGCGCTTTTAGAGTCCCCCTTCTTTTGAAATAGCAGACACTGATGTCTAAAGAGCAGAATGTACTTTGTTATTAAACACCTAGCTGTGTAGAGAAGAAATAGATTGATGTCATTCCCTAGGGGCATTTATTTGAAAGTGAACGCAACAGATTAAGAGAATTTGAATGCGACTTGATGTTTCTATTTCCCAGGTCGATAACCATTAATCTAACGACGCATAATGCGCACAGGCTATGGTTTTGAATTACTTCTGCGCATCCCCAACTGCAGGCATTTTATTCAGGTGTGATTTTTCCAGTTTCTCCCGCAGGGTTTCCACCAATCAGTTAATGTCGTCGGTTTTCTTCTCATGGCATTGTCTCCCGTGGTATTAAAATATATACTCAATAGGTTTAAGAGCTGGGTATTTAGCGGGATATAGCATAATCAAACGTTTTCGGAATAATTGTATCTTTCTGTAATATGACATAAATTATTGTCTTGCATGGATATCAGCACGCAAATAGTTGCAGAGAGAGAAGGAAGAAAATGCTGTTAAATCATTTTGTTATGCAGTGAAGCGTTTAAGTTGCAATGAAATGAATTGGGTGGGCCAGCACCAAAGCTATGAAACCGGCACAACACAATTTCGCGGTCACTTCCGAATTTAATTTCTTCTCTCGCTCTCTCTCTTTTTTTTTCTTTTTTGTTTTGTTTTTTTGGCACATTTTCCAATCCATTACTAGGAAAGTTAGTTTACAGACTCGAGCCAGAAAAAATCGACAGAAAAAAATCGACAGAGAAAAAATCTGCAAAATCTCCTACAGAAGTTAGCAAATGAAAGCAAGAAGAAAGGACTAAGCATAACCCTAAAAAAAAGACAGAATGCAAGGTTATCAGCAAATGGATGAGCCCCAAATGCAAATTACAGGTAAGGAATACTAAAATGAGCGATGAAAAATGAAGGTATAGATATTTAAATGCGGAAAGACGGAAAGTGGCGCACTGAAATTCAAAGACGTATTGGGATGGACCAATGTGCATTGCAAAAGCTAAGCAGAGTATTAAGAGAATAATTTTCATTGTAAACAAAGAAAAGAGTACTGAACTCATCCGTGATATCAGTCATCCTGTATATACTGGACAATCTTCTCAAAGATGAGGAAAAGACTTGAAACAACAGAAATCTAGTTCTACAGAAGGATTCTGAGGACACCATGACTTCAAAGTGAGCAACAACTACGTTTTGGAGAGAATGGAAAAAAAATAACGAATCATACCTAACATCAGTTAGAGGTAGAGGAAATTTCTGGGTCACGTAATGAGGAAGGAGGGCTTGGAAAATCTGATACACATGGAACACATTGAGGAACAGAGGAAAGCAGTGACTAACATGCATGTTATATATGGATGGCAGAACAGGGTTTGGGAAAAATAACAAATACAAGAAGAAACGGCTGTTCAGTACGTTCTGCATTCTGTTAAGGATTCTTTTAGACTCGACGAATTACTATAATCATTCGAATCTCCCCAAATTCTATTACTTGTATACCCTTGCTTGACCCAGCTTATGCTCCGCGAGGGAGTGCTAAACTGGAAGGAAGACGTTACTCTTGGCGCACAACACGTTGGGATTGAATACTTGTTAAGTATCACCACGGAAATTGTGAGTAGCGACGCTATATCGAGTCTAGTCAGTTTCTTCTTCGTCACCGAGGCCCGTTGGTAGAGTTGGTATGACGCTTGTGTTGTATCGAATCGGGTTCGATTCTTGGTAGTGGATGCACATTGCTGATGATTCCCAAAACAGGACGAAAGTACTGTCCAGTGCTTGCAGTTGAGTATTCTTCTAGAATCCATTAATTAATATAATTGTATATCAATAGTCTCTGACCAGCAAATTTTCGAGCCGGCAAGGTTTAATGGAGACAGTTGACGACAGAAACAAACTGAAATCTCAAATATTGGCTGGAAGTCCGCTACCATTGTTCCTGTCTTTAAGAACTCTGGCGACCCCTCCAACCCTTCTAATTACCGTCCTATCAGTCTCCTTCCCCTCTTCGGCAAAGTCTTCGAGGCCATTATCAACATCGAAGTGATTACTCACCTGATATCCCACGATCTGCTCTCAGACAAGCAGTATGGTTTCCGCTTTGCCCGGTCTACTGCCGATGTGCTTACGGCCATCACTGAATTTGTCTACCAAGCTATCCATAGTAACGGCGAGCATTCGATAGGGTTTGGCATGCCGGCCTCCTTCGCAAGCTCCGGGGTTATTAGGTCGATTGTTTGACCTAATTCAATCGTTCCTATCAAACCGGGATTTGAAGGTTGTTCTCAGTGGATTCTTCTCCAACTCCTATCCCACTACCGCTGGTGTTCCTCAAGGCTCCATCCTTGGCCCTACTGTGTTCCTCATATTTATAAACGACCTTCCTGACGCCATAGACTCCCAAGTCGGTATCTACGCTGACGACACTACTATTTACTCCTACCTCAAGCACAAATCTACTGAGGCGGACAGAATTAACCTGGCAGCTCAAATTGAAAAGGACCTCCAATCGGTTGTGGACTGGGGTGAGAAATGGATGGTCAACTTTAACGCCTCTAAAACAAAACTGCTCTCCATTAACCACCACAAGGACCCATCCCTGCATCCCATCAGAATGTCTGAGGACCAACTTCTCGAGAGCTCCTCTCTGTGGCTGCTCGGTCTCACGCTGTCCTACGAGGCTGGCATCCCTTCCCACCCCTTCACCGTTGAAACTGTTAGATGTAGACGTCTTTTCTACTCCAATAGCTTCATGTCTCGCATATCTCGCCTATGGAACTCCCTTCCCTATTACTGTTTCCCTGACAAATACAATCTCCAACGGTTTAAGTGTAGCGTCAATCGTCATCTCCAATTGCCTTGATCTATCCACTTCCCTTCTCCACTTCCTGACACCTTTCATTCCTATCTGCTCTCGCTCTATATCTTCCGTAACCCCCCTGCCTTGATCGACCCTCCGTCCTTCTCTTTCTCCACATCCCTTCCTTTACCACTCCTATCTGCTCTTCCTCCAACCCTTCTGTAACCCTATGCGTGATAGTGGCCACCGGCCTTGCTTGGGGTGATATGCTTAAAAAAAAAATATATATATATATATAATTAGGGACACCAAAATTCAAGCTACCACGCTACGAGGTTTCGACCACATTTATATACGAACACCGGAAGTTTGGGGAGGGGACGGAAGAGGAAAATGTATTTTCATCCAGGTTTGTACATGCATAACAAATATTTTGCAAGGTGCCTGCACTTAGATAACAATTCCGATCTTTTGTTTAAAAATTCGTCTTTTTTAGTGTATATAGCGATTTATAGCCTCTTTTTACAATATATATATATATTGTATTCTAAATTAATTATATATATATATATATATATATATATATATATATATATATATATATGTATATATGGGTGTGTACGTGTGTGTGTATGTGCGTGCGCGAATTTGCCTGAAAATAGTCACTTCACACCTGCTACACAAATATAGTCCTGCGTTTAATCAACCAGTGTCATTGCGCAAGTTATCTTTGCCAGTGAAAGCGGCTTGCAGTGATATATGGATGACAGAGATTCAACCCAGGGAAACGAATGAAGGATGTGCCATATGACCAGCACTGTCAAATCGACCGTTCCTTCAAGTTCAATTGCGGCGGGGAAATCTCACTTATCATCAGAAATTCAAAGGTTTGCCCCCAGAAAATAAGTGAATAAAAATCGATTCATAGACAACGTGGACATTTATTTACTGGTGGAGGAAAAAAAAAATAAGGATTACATTATCTTAATTCATCTTCCGTTCGGGTGCTGCATTGTTTGTGGTAAAAAGAATATTTCATCCCTTTCTGTATTGAATACATTAGTGTAGTTTGGTCTTGAATTGTTTTTTTTTTCCTTTTTCAATAGTTGGATCTGAGGCGGAAATAGAAATGCGGATATTTTGTCAAAACGTTTCAGATTAACACATTATAATTATGAAGATACTTATATTCAAAATTATCTCTCTCTCTCACACACACACTCTCACTCTCTCTCTCTCTCTCTCTCTCTCTCTCTATATATATATATATATATATATATATATATATCTTTATGCTGGATGCGTAAAATATTTGAGGACATACGGAAGTCCGTAAGAGAAACAATCAGATTTTACAAACAACTAAATTTATCTGTCTATATTTCTGAGATGAGGTATTATGTACATTATTTACATTATTCGGACTGTTGTCCTCATCTTTGTCGCCATATTTATCACAACGTTTCGGCCGTTGTACGCTCCGGCCTTCTTCATGTGGTTGGAATGTCGAACTGAACCCTTTATTTCGCTCACTGGGATAGATTGTTCTAGTTCCATGTGCCATGTTTAATGGATGTCACTTATGGGTGGCCTTGAGGACATGGCACAGTGGATAAAGGCGTTGAGATCCAGTGACAGGACCCAAAGAGTATGCGTTCAATACCCGGGTAAGGCAGTTGAGAACTTGGAGAGGGGAATTAACAGGAGATAACTGATATTTGGCATCCATTAATCATGGCACGTGTAACTAGAACAGTCAACCCATTGAGCGGATTAGTGGGTTCAGTTCAACATTCCAGCCACCTGAAGAAGGCCGGAGCGTATAACGGCCGAAACGTTGTGATAAATATGGCGACAAGGATGAGGACAATAGTCCGAATAATGTAAATAATGAAGTAAATTCATATCTGTATATATTGTAACTATTTGCTCTATTTGCATTATTCGGATTGATGTCCCCACCTTTACTGACATACTCAAGACGTTTCAGCCCCAGTACGCCTCAGCCTTTCTTCCTGATCTGTCTATGTTTCTGAGGGGAGCTATGTAATTATTCACACTGTTTAAATTATTCAGACTATTGTCCTCATTATTATTGTCATGGCCCATTGGATATAATCGTTGGTTGAAGTAATCCAGTGACTTGAACAAAACAATTGTGAGTTCAATACCTAGCCACAGCAGATTTGAACAAAAAACTTGTCGAGTATAGTTAGAAAAAGGAATTAACTGGAACTGAAATATCCCGAAAAGGCATGGCATGTGGAACTAAAACAATCTACTACCGTGGACTAAATAAAGGGTTCGGTTTGAAATAATATATATAATCTGAAGAATGTCATAGTGTAAAACGGCCGAAGCATAGATAATATGACAATAAATATGAGGACAATATTCCGAACGATATAAGACGTTTACACTAAATTTATTGATAAAATATTAGGCAGAACAGTTGCAGTAATGGTTGCCTTACAAGTTCATTTGATGTAATTGTATTTAAGTGGAAGAAAGTCTTCAGTGCGGAGCTGGAATCGTTAACATGCTAACAACACATAGTCTGTGTTAATATTAGACATGATTCAGGTAATGGTTGCTTTTAGAGAATGAGTCGTATTGTAAGGACGTTGATTAGTTTCTCGTTCAACAACGCCCCACATCAAAGAGAGACGGGGATTTCAGTCTGGCTAGTTAGGTGTCCACATATTTGAGGCAACGTAGTTGTGCAGATTGGCCGCTGTCCAATCACCGCAGCTCTATCACTTGGTGCAACGTCCCGTTGATATAAAGGGGCGCAGAATTAATTTCAACTTCACCCACCGCGACGCGAATGAGTCAGAAATTTTATTGTCGATAACTCCAAAACGGTAGATTTTATCTAAATTTCTTTTTTATTTTCAAATTAAGCATGTACATTTAGACCTAAATGGAACTATTTTGGAAATTTTTTATTACACGGGTCTTCAAATGCAAATTAACATTTTGAGGTTCCGAGTTGAAATTAGTTCTGTTACCCGAAATAAATAAGGGCTTCCATTTCATGCAATGTCACACCAGGGCTCCACAACTGTTTCCAGTAAATCCTTGTAGCTAGCGGCATTCAACCGAAGACCCTTTTTGAGAGAAGTTCTCTAGCTTGACGTATCTTTCACTACACATCACCATTAAAACCATCACAGAAGTAGGGAACTTGGTGTATGTAACATGGAGGACAACATGCGTCTTAGTGGCATTACCGCCTTGCTTTCTCTGAAATGATTATAAAAATTAATGTAGTTGTATAATTTTTACCCAAATTTCGTTTGGATAAGTTTGGTGCACAAAATGTTGTGCACTGAAAAGAGGAAAGATTACAGCCATATCAAGCTGCAACACCGGTTTCAATACGACCACCGAAGTTAAGCAACGACGAGCTTGGTCAGTAACTAGGTGGGTGACCAATTGGGAATATCAGGTGCAGTAACCGTGGATTTCCGGGTCTTGTAATGGATAATACCTCGGAATTGTTAATCGACCATCCGAGGTTCAATTCCAGTTGTGTTTGTTATATTCTATTACGCACAAATACCAAATGGATAGACATGACTCTATCTCTTCCCGCCATATGGCTATGGGTTAATTAATAAGACTTGCATCACCAAATAAAGCTTATGTCCAAAATAATTCTTACAATCCAAAAGTATTTTCTGGCTTTAAATAACCTGCTGTAGAAAACGAACCAATCAGTCATAATTAGGATATATTAGGCTCTTAGGAGAAAATCAGAAAAAAATAGGATTGACCAGGTGTTACTGATATAATTGGACTAACTGATTGTTTTTTCTATTAAAAAGCATCGGCAATATGGCGTATATTAAGATTCAGAAATAATGTAATTATTACTAAAGCATGAGTTGTCCAATATATATACTGTAAATGCATGTTTACTATTTTATTATGGAAAGGCATTGGAAATAAAGCAAAGGTGATCGACAAGTGTTAGAAATTCTGTGTTTTATGTCTCGAACAAACCACACTTTAAAAATATATCGATGACTATCATTCTCTCACTAAAGCTGATCTCATACACCATTATAGCGAATTGGATCAAAACTGCACTGTCTTCTGCACTGCTGTGAGCAAAGTTTAATAAATTTATTTTTATATATCCACTTACTTTTAACAGTTCTTTTACTGTTACTATCTTTGACCTCCAAATAGACATCAGATATAAGCCGACACGTAAACCTCTATTTTATGGTCGCCATTTTGTTTTTGCAGTTAAACGTCTGATCTAGTGGAACTCATATGTATCGGTGGAAGTGAGTACAAGAGAGGCTCGGAGAATCAATCGATCGACAACACACAAAAGAGGATAGAACAACAAATAAAGGAAGATGAGAAAGATCAGCCCATAGCTGTAAGGACTATCGATCATCGATTCTGGTCCATGGAACAAAAGAAAAAAAAGAATGATCAATCAACCAACAATTTTTATTGATTTTATAAGATCGATCAACGATAGACAGACCTGAACAAACGGGGAAGAATAGAGCTAACAGAAAAGGACTTTCTCAGAAAGGTCATCATTTCAATATGCTAGATTTTAGGATTTTCAAGCTGGGGTTTGAGAAAGAACGCTTTGAGAAAGTCATACATGGCTGCCTTGAGATGCCTTCCAGGTCAGAGGCACTGAGTTGCAAGAAGACATTTTAAACTTTTCTCCCTTAATTTGGAGATTTGTATGATGTTAATTATAAATGATGGAAAAAGTTTTCAAATCAAGTAGTTTAAAATTAGTGTGTTATGTCCCGAATAATCCTCATTTTAAAATATATATAAATTACTATTATGTACTAGAGAGTAATTGTAATAAAGCACTGTATCCTCATTGCTTGTTGAATTGCTATAAGAATATATATATATATATATATATATATATATATATATATATATATATATATATATATATTCTTTTATCAGCACTTTTACTGTTACTAACTTTGACCTCGAAATAGACTTCAGATATATGCCGACACATAAACCTCGATAGTCGCCATTTTACATTTTGCAGATGAAAAATCGTGTTTAGCGGAATTTCTGTGCATAGCTCGAGTTAGGTACAGGAGAGGTTCGGGAATGAGTCGATCGATAAAACACGACAGCAGATAGAACAACAAAAAGAAGATTATGAGAAAGATTAGCCAATAAGCTACGAGAACAATCGATCATCGATTCTGGTCCATGGAACAAGAGAGAAAGAAAAGAATGATCAATCATTCAACAATTTTTATTGACTTTATAAGATTGAGCAACGATGGACTGACTGACAAAAATGGAGGCTAAGGGGCCAACAGGAAAGGACGTACTCGCAATGGTCCCAGTTCCAAGGATTCAGTATGCTCGCTTTCGGGAACCTCTATAGGTTAGAGACATGGGGTTGAAAAGTGTTTTTTGAGAAAGCCAGGCATGACTACATTGAAACGTCTTCGAGTTCAAAGACACTTTCTTGCAAGAAGAAATCATTTATTTTTCCTTTTAAATTTTGAAGACAGAATGCATGGTTGTTAGCAAAAAGGGCCAATACAAAGTGTAAATTACAAATTGGGGATACCGAAATCAAACAAGTAAAACAATTTAAATATCTGGGAAGTGATTTAAAGGAGGTCGGAAATTGCGCCACTGAAATCCGAAAGCACATTGGGATAGAGAAAGATGACTTCTAAAAGCTAAGCAAAATATTAACAAACATGAAAATTTCGTTAGAACCAAAGAAAAGACTACTTACCTCGTATATAAAATCGGTCCTCCTATATGGCAGTGAATGCTAGATGAACTACTAACAGATGAAGTAGAGATTTAAGCAAAATAAGTGAGTCGTTAGAGAAAGATGCTGATACCATGAACTGAATATAAGAGCAAGGATTGTGTTTTAAAGAAAATGAAAAAAAAACGACACTTATAATTAACATCAGAAAGATACAATTTAAATTTCTAGCACACGTTATGAGGAAAGAGGGTTTGGAAAATTTGATACTCACAAAATAGATGGTAGAGCAGAGGAACAGAAGAAAACAACGCATAACCTACCAAGTAAATTTGTATAACTGAAGGGAACAAAAGGGTTTGGGATGAAAAAAAACAAAGAGAAAATATTACGTGCTACAAAGTATAAGAAGATTTGGACAACAATGATCGCCAACTTCCTGCTGTCGACAAAGAAACTCAAGGATAATTCCCAGATCGCTAGTAACTTACCCATTTCAGCATTTGGTAGACTCTTATCCATGCTATAAAACCTCCTAATCTACACTTACATCCACATCAATGTCCATAAAACATCATTCAGTAACCCGCGAACTTGAGTGACTATTGAGTGAAAAATTATTGAGAGAAAAATCCAAATTTTATCCATGGGACGTAAAATATAAGCTCAGTGTTTCAGTTATGAATCCAATCAATCTATGATTTCCTCTAAGTCAGTCATGGGCAATTTTTTTTTTTTTTAAGCGTATCACCCCAAGCAAGGCCGGTGGCCACTATCACACATGGGGTTACAGAAGGGTTGGAGGAAGAGCAGATAGGAGTGGTAAAGGAAGGGATGTGGAGAAAGAGAAGGACGGAGGGTCGATCGAGGTAGGGGGGTTACGGGAGATATAGAGCGAGAGCAGATAGGAATGAAAAATGTCAGGAAGTGGATAGATCAAGGCAATTGGAGATGACGATTGACGCTACACTTAAACCGTTGGAGATTGTATTTGTCAGGGAAACAATAATAGGGAAGGGAGTTCCATAGGCGAGATGTGCGAGACATGAAGCTATTGGAGTAGAAAAGACGTCTACATCTAACAGTTTCAACGGTGAAGGGGTGGGAACGGGATGCCAGCCTCGTAGGACGCTTAAATTCACGAGGCTGAGGGACAAGCGAAAGCAACTCCTCAGAGCAATTACCGTGGAAGTACTTGTAGAAAAGGCAGAGCGATGCAACATCGCGTCTGTGAGAGAGCGACTGCAGACGAGATGACAGATCAGGGCCCCGCGAGTAACATGCGGCCATTTTGGGTATCTGTCTGGCACGCCTCATTTAATAAGGAAAATAACGTTTATTAAATGTTTTGATTCATTTTCACTTATTCACTCACATACTTTCTCAAGCAAAGTAGTTGAAAGAATCCAGGGCCATAATGAAATACCTATGAAATGCTTGAATAACGCCCCATACTTATTAATGACTGTTGGGTTTTAAGGGCAGTTCGACGAAGCCATCTACATAAAAATGATTAAGTATAATATTTCTTGAATTTTGTAACTTTCTTTTCTTGAATGTAATTTTCTGAGTATTTTAAACCATTGGTGATTTTCTTTAAGGAAGATCATACATGCAAAAATAAGGGAAACGTTCGTACTAATGTTTTTCTCTGGCGTAGTAATTTTTCTTTTCTTTTAAAAATATATTTCTTCTCTAAAAATAAATTGCACACAACAGCAAGTGTTAATCACAGTGTCATCAGAGATAATATCGAACGAAATCTTCAATTTTTAAACTGTAGACAAGATCTTTTCTCCAAACAAAAATATCTCCATTTTTCGCATTTCTAAGGCAATTATTACGGCCATAATAAGAATTCTGAACAGTTCGATAAGATTAAATTGGTAGCTGATCTAATAAACCATTATATTTTGTTGTTAACTGTGAGAAAGAACGGCTTGTTAATTTTAACGCATCCAAAACGGTATTGCTTATCTATCAATCGCTTGTGAGAAACCTTTCTGCATCTCCAGGCAGGAGAGAGTGACAAGAGAGTGCGTCTTTTTAGTCAATGAATGTTAAATGATTCCTTATAAGGAAATGATTAATATTACCATTTTGATTTTAAAGATGTGGTGAAGGTATATTGGTTATTGATCCCAGACCGATAACCGGTGGATGTAGAAAGGATTAACTCAATTAGAACTGGCTTTTGGTTAAAAAAAATAAGCGAATGTTTCTTTATACGGTGACGGTTAACATCACCATTACCATTAGAGAAGCGGTGAACAGATGCTACACTGTGATCCCAGACCGGTAGCCAATGAGTGAAAAGAACGTTACTCGAGTAACACTGGCTTCTCGGTTGATGAATGGTAAATGTTTCCTTATCAGGAAACGACTATTAATAGTGCTACTATTAGAGATAAGGAGCACAGTTATTACATCTTGATCGCAGACAAATGACGTAGGACAGAAGAAAAGCTTAACTCGAGTAGCACTGACTGCTTGGCCAATAAACGCCGAATATATTATTAAAAAATGGTTATTAATACCAATACATCTACAAAACAGACTAATATATATATATATATATATATATATATATATATATATATATATATATATATATATATGTGTGTGTGTGTGTGTGTGTGTGTATATATATATATATTTGTGTGTGAAATTATTTTCAGATAGAGTGTATCTGTATAGGAACAAAATGAATAAAAACAGAAGAGGAAAACTGTACTTAGCCGACAATCGGAGGACGAAACGCGTCCGCTCCGAATATTTTTTACTGATGTCTTTTTATTCACACACACACACACACACACACACACACACACACACACACACACACACACACACACACATACATATATATACATATATATATATATATATATATATATATATATATATAAATAAGAGGCTGAAACACTAATATTCCATGGTTATAATTTATTACATTGGAATCGTAATCACGATCGAGTACATTCATCCGACCTACAAACTCAAAAAGCTTCTGCTCCCCGTTAGCGATTTGCAAAAAACTAACATAGTGTACAAATTCAAGTGTCCTTTGGGAGAATGTATCTCCAATGGATTAAATAATATTTATGTTGGCCACACCACAAACTCGCTTTCAAGACGCTTAACTCTACATTTAACTGATAACTCTAACATTTTTAGACATTTAAAACAACATGCCTGTCCGCGTACTCAATTCCGGAAAATCCTTGTTGACAATGCAATTATACTTAAACATGAAAATAATAAACAAAAATTTTAAATCCTTGAAGCTATATACATAAAACTGTTGAAACCTAACCTGACCAAAATAAACTATGAAATCTCCACAAACATTCTTAAATGCCTATAATCTATAGCAGAAGCCATTGGTTTATACCAATGGCTTCCCATACTTAATATTTCTCGTTTTCACTCTCGCATGGTCATGTGTGACGTCACGAGCTACGGCGCGTTTTTCTCTTCCTTGGCTCGTAAATAAGAGT
>OZ038505.1:34069329-34106829 GCA_964036315.1 Acanthosepion esculentum
ATATATATATATATATATATATATATATATATATATAGTTATATATATAATATGTATATAGTTATATATATATATATATGAAAAATTTCTCAGAGTTAACCTGTAGAAAAAGACAATATTCATATGTAAATGTAAAAGACAATAGGAAAACTTTAATAGTAGCCGAGGCGTCTCGTCCGATGTAGACTTTTTCAATGCAAAAACGAAATGAATTTATTATTAATAGATACTTTCTTTTAATAAATTCATTTCGTTTTTGCTTTGAAAAAGTTCACATCGGACGAAAGTCTAATATTACAGTTTTCCTATTGTCTATACTTATATGCATATATATATATATATATATATATATATATATATATATATATATATATATATATATATATATATATATATATATATATATATTGTGTATTTAGGCAGCAATCCTTCTTTCATGCACATTTCATTAAAAACGACTGACAAGGTGCTTTTATTTAGTTTTTTATATAATTTCTCGTGCGATCTAATAACGTTTTCCTTTTCAGATGATAAATTATATAAAAACTGTCCGAATGTTCTTTTTTATAATAGCATCATCCACATGCAAAAAAAGGCTAAAAATAATGGAAGCCTTATTAATAAAAACAAACAAACAAACACTTAATAATATTAACTTTGAACATGGACATAATATCTTGACCATGTTTTGAAACAAAAAAAAAATGAAACATTTTATAAAACATACATATAACAAACTATTTCTAATTCTAACAGTTGAAATATAATCCCTGAAAATGGCTAAATGTATAGCCGAAAGCGCTCGGATAAGAAGAACTTTTGGACATTTTTTATATAATTTAATATCTGAAAAGAAAAACGTCATTAGATCGCATGAGAAATTATATAAAAACTAAATGAAAGCACCTTGTCAGTCGTTTTTAATGAAATGTGCATACACACACACACACACACACAGACATATATATATATATGAATTAACAATCATAGAAAAAAAAAGCGTTAAAATATACAGAGAGACTGAAAATAATTCGACTTATATACGAAGAGTGAAAGTGCGAAAATATGTGAGCGCGACAGGGTGTAAGCGAGATGAAATGAATATGCAGTTTCATTGCTGAACTTGTACACATATTATATTCGGGTGGACAACCGCTTCTAATTAACTTTGAAACATTAAATGATCGATTGCTATAACAGGCCCATCTCTAGACGTGGCATTCTCGCGAATTAGGCTTTTGCCCCCGTACAGGACAACTATCCAATTTTAGATGATGCTCGTGATAATTTAGACCGTGAATGTTTTAAGGTCAGTGGAAGCAAAATAAATGTCATTTATAGCGTCTGTATTGCAAGATAATTACTGACTAGCCTTCGCAGGAGAAATATTAACAATGGCATAAATACCGATATCTCTAAAGAATTTTGATTACAAAATGTTACAGGATTTGTTTATAGTTCTCCTAAATGGCAGGTGCTGAAAGTCCGCTTAATTTTACGAGAGTCTCATGGAATAGTTGAACTATGGACGACGAGAAATTAAAAAATATTAACATATTTTTATAATTTTATTTTCACATATCGGATTAAAATTTGTTTAATTTCCTGAGCGTCTCTTTGGAGAAGTGAAATAAGGATCACCTAATGTGAAAAATAAAACAAAAATAAGTTATATCTTTACTTACCTCTATGTTATCAATGTTCTATTAAATTTATAAAATATGGAGTTCCATAAATGAAAAACACTATTTTAAATATGTCTCCATATATATATATATATATATATATATATATATATATATATATATATATATATATGTCATTCACAGACACTACTGTTTCGCTGTATCACAGTTCCTCAGTGCGACTAGACTTCCGAATGCCTCAAGCCAGGACTGAAACACAACTAATTTGGTGTCAGCCAGAGCTATCTTCACTCGGTAGAGTTACACAACTAAATCTAGCGTATTGTTTTTACAAATGTAAACAAATGCCCATCAGCCAAAGTGCTCCATTCACTTTACTGAAGAGCTTTGCATTAGTGCAGGTGGCTGTTGTTTATACAATTAGCTTATCACTCAACAGTGCTCAATTGAAATGTATTTTCAAGAGCTAAATTATATATATATATATATATATATATATATATATATATATATATATATATATATATATATATATATATATATATATCCTTAGGCACTTAACCCCAAGCAAAAAAATAAAGCCACCGGGACGAAAGGAGGTACGGAGTATGAACGTGTATAAGAAAAAGAAAAAATGTTATGGAGAAAAAAAGGAAAGAACAGAAATAAAGAAGACAGAAGATAACGATTTGATATTTCATTTAAAATTTTAAGATCAAACTTGAATAGAAACCAAAAAAATGGAAAATATTTTCACAAGCGTGGAGTGCGAGAAAAAATTGTTATCATTGAACATAGTGTTACATCTATATCCCGGGTATAACTATTAATCGCGTAAAAGCAAAAGTGTTCATTTGTTAGATTAAGTTTTTAACCGTTGTATCTTAGAAAGGATTAATGATAACTTACTGGAATTCTCCGATGTTTTGTAACACTGCAAGACTCTACTTTGAGCAATAAATATGTATAATTATTCTCCACGCTTATCAAAAGAATCGGGATGAAATTCATCATAAACGACAATGACATGTTCATCATTAATTAATCATAGCTCAGCAGTGGAATCTCATGAATGATTGAAATTATGTTCAACTATATATATATATATATATATATATATATATATATATATATATATATTGTTCCAGAATCCTTATTCAAGATATTTCTGTCCTAGGGTTACAACGTGTCTCACAGTTTTTGCGTGAATTTAATTTCAAGACTTTTTTTCACTGCTATTTAGATTGTCATATCTGAAACTCCTCTCACGTGGCAAAGGTTTTGTGGGTTTCGTTAGATCTTCTCAAATTGATCTGTTCAGCTCTAAGTTGAAATGATGATCTCTCCTCCTGTTGTGATTCCCTTATCCTGTTCCCCTCTCTAATGTACATTCTTTTTAGAACTTATTCAACGTTATCTTGATAGTTCTTGAATGAACTTCGAAGAGGGAAGCCAGAGTATGAATGTTGGTGCTATTACTGAAGCCCTGAATGAAAACGTATTGTATCGAAAGTGTTGAATTTATTGGTCCCATATTCTTATCACTATAAAAAGTGTTTTCAAATATTATTTGTATAAAACCGTATCGAAGTGGTAAACAAAAACTCAAGTGAACGGTAGCTATCGAGCACACAATATTAAGACCCGCTTTCCTGAACAACTTTAACCCTTCTGTCTGAGCTCCTGTGTCAAAATTTGCAAATAATTGGTATGTAATGGTTCGCAGTAGATATAAAAATAGTTACAAGTTGTATCCATTCAACCGGTATCTGGGCATTAAGTCATTTTTCTCTACCTTTCTTCAACCGGTGGCTGGGCATTGAATCATTCTTCTCAACCACTGTTCAACCGGTGGCTGGGCAGTACGTCATTTTTCTCTACCACCGATAAAGCGGTGGTCAAGGCTCAAAGTGCTAATTAACTAATTATTCTCTTTTTAATCATTTCAACCTAAACAAGAGAATAATGCCACTAAGACACAAGAGGTTACTGAGTGTTGAATAATATGAGAAAAAATATATTATTAAGGTGAGAAGAAAATAAAAGTATATGATTTGAGAAGTCAGAAGATACTGATTGACGATGCATGTCAATTTTTGTAGATGACAGTTGTCAGGGAAGTAAGACGCCGGAAGCGATTTAACAAGGTGAGAAAATAAAATGTCAGCAAGGTCTCACTATTTTACAATTCAAATGGCTAGATGTAACCATAATTTTTATGGTTACATAACTTTTTGCCCCATTTAACAAAAGATTGTAGGTCATTTTTAGATCAGCTGACAATTTTATTGTTTGGACCAATTAGACTTATTAATAAATAATTTTCATCGGTATAGATGCCGAGATTGAATAAGGATAATTTTGAGAACTAAGCACTTGAGTTTATATCATTATTTGTCGTGATATCTCTGATATTAAAGACATATATCTCGTATAAATGTGAATGATAACTATAGTGTAAGATTGTATAATAATAATAATAATAATAATAATAATAATAATAATAATAATAAGGACATTGAAATACAAATAAAAAATGTGGCACATGGGAACATCAACAATCCCCGTTGTAGTTGAAGCTCAGATTGGTTGGAAAAAATTCGAGTAGACTAATTGAAGGGATTCCTGGAATCCCATGCCTTAAAGAAATACAAAAAATTCTCCTCACCGTACGAAGAGCTTTGTCTATGTAAAATATGTTCTTTTTTTTCAGTGGAAAATGTCATGATGGCATTTTTAACCTTAGGTCCCTGAGCGAGATTCGGAAAGAAATGAGTACACATCAAAAATCAAAGGAAATAAAAAAATAATAATAATAAATTTCTGTTATCTCAAAATGCACATTCTGACAAATATCCAAAAACAATTGACCGTCTAGTATCAGACTAAATGGTGTTAGCGCCTACTGAATATAAATGATAGAATGATCTAGTATCTGCACTAGAAAATATGCAGATTTTACGGAAAAGAAACTGCAAGAAATCGTTATGAACATAACCCACACATGGTTACTGAGATACGATCTGTAACAATTGTATGGGAATTTACAATGCATACAGACAGAAGGATCAAAGCTAATCGCCCAGACATCGTGATCAAAGATGTGAAGAACAGAACGTCCTTTCTTATTGACATATCAGTCACTGCAGACTGTAATGTATCTCCCAAGATCTTCAGACGTGGCACGTGAGGATATCAATAAGGATTTTACTCACATGTACATCTTACACATTAAGACGTGCTTTATCTATGAAAAATGTGTGTCAAATCAGGTTTTCTGGATAATGCCATAAACTCATTTCTGACCTTAGATTGCTGGTTGGCACCCGGAAGGAAATGTGCATGCAACAAAAATCAAAGAAAATAATAATAATAATAATAATAATAATAATAATAATTTTGTATCAGGTTGCGCGGTAAGGACACACAGAATACAAAACAAGGCACGACAAAGTGGCTCAATATATGGACTTGAAAATCTAAAACGGTCAGGGAAAGGAAACTGCATGAAATTGGTATAAACCGCACCCAGACTCTGTTACGGAGAGGGAAGACCTGTAACAATTTTATGGGACTTTACAATACATATATACAGAACAATCAAAGCTATTCGCCCTGACATTGTGATTAGAGACCGCAAAGACAAACTGTGATTCCTTATTGACATGACTGTCCCTGCAGACTGGAATGTATCTTAGATCTTCAAAAGACTACTAGCGTTTGAGCCTGATATATATATATATATATATATATATATATATATATATATATATATATATATATATATATATATATATATGTATATATATACATACATATACATACATACATATATATATATATATATATATATATATATGCGTGTGGGTGCGTGCGTGTGTGTAGGGTTGTGTGTATGTAGCAAGGGAGAGAGATATAATGACGAAACCGCGATAGATAGCTGATGATGATACTGATATATATATATATATATATATATATATATATATATATATATATATATATATATATATATATATATTTGAATTGGACAAAGTCCGACAATTTATTTAAAGACATTTATGATATTTTTAACGTTTTACTTGTATCTATTAAAAGAACGTTAAACTTATCATAAATATATATATATATATATATATATATATATATATATATTTATATATATATATATATATATATATTTATATATATATATATATATATATATATATATATATATATATATATATATAAATATATATAAATATATAGGTAGATAGAAAATGATGGCGCTAAATAGATAGATATATAGATAAATATATAAGGATGAATCTAATATATATATATATATATATATATATATATATATATATATATATATATATATATATATATATATATATATAAGACAATAAGAAAACTGTAATGGTAGCCGATGCGTTTGATCAATTGACGACATTTTCACGGCAAAACCGATATGAATTTATTAAATAAAGTAACTAATAATAGCAAAACAAAATGTCCTTAGCAACTGGAAGAATTTAGAGAACGCTATTTTCATACTGTTAACTGAAATTGCGCCAATTATTGATACGTGTGGAGATATTGTGTATGTTGCTGTGTTGATGGATTCAACCATTTTCTTTTGATTTCTTGGTACTGTTCTGTACATTTGTTTGGGAGATTAGTAATTCTGTTAAGAAAGGTGAAATAAGGAAAAAACCTGGTCTTATGTTAATATTTGGGTAATATACAATGGCGACACTCTCGAGGATTTTCTTTCTATGTGAGTTATTTTCTTTTTTTTATGAGTGTAGCATTTTTAAAAATCAAAATTGTGGTTTGATTTATTTCTATGAATGACTACTGCGTCAGATAAGTTGTTTTTGTGAGGTCTCTTTTTTTGCTCATAAATTATTTCCATATACCCTAAATTCTTCCAGTTGCTAAGGACATTTTGTTTCGTTATTGTTAGTTACCTTGTTTAATAAATTCATTTCGTTTCGACTTGAAAAAGTCCACATCTTACGAAATGCATCGGCAATTATTCAGTTTTCCTATTGTCTTTTACATTTATAATATTGTCTTCTTCTACAGGTTAACTCTGAGAGATTTTTCATATATATATATATATATATATATATATATATATATATATATATAATGAGAAATCTGAGCTAGATATATAGATAATGAAGAGACTAAATAGGTACACAGATAATTAAGAGACTGAAATAGATATATTGGTGGAGAGATAGATCGATAGATATTAAAAAGACTGTGATAGATAGATAGATAGATAGATAGATAGATAGATAGATAGATAGATAGATAGGTAGCGACAGAAGAATCATCATGGAATCTTCTTTGTATCCATTTTCAAATTCGTTAGATATTTCTTTCCAAAGAATTCTACGTTGCCATTAAGTTGCAGCTCTGAATACAGAATATTACTGTATATAATAATGAATCTTTCTGAGATTTATTTATAGTTTGAATATATATATATATATATATATATATATATATATATATATAGAGAGAGAGAGAGAGAGAGAGAGAGAGAGAGAGAGAAATAGAGTGAGAGAGAGAGAGACATTATCTTTGTCGGGCTCACTTTTTTTCTATTTATTTAAAATGTATCATTTGAACGAATATCTTTGAATTGCGTATTTCTATATCAGTGGAATATTGCAAATTTATAGTATTTACTATTTTTGCTCTTGCTTGGTACATTCAATGGGTCGTTTGAGAAGAACGATCATCATTTTGTTACGAATCTGCAATTGGATAGTGTGTCATTATCTTCAAATAAGCAGGTACTTCTGTCTCGGTAATTGAACAAATTTGAAGTGATATTTGATATATTTTATTCAAACTTTCTCAGTAACAATACGTCTCCGTCTGCGAAAATCTTATTTATACAGTATCAGTAATTCTCTAAAAGATAATATGCTCGGCTGATTATAACATATAATCGAATATTCTAACATATGATCGATTGATATGTCGCCAAATATTGTATGTACTTATAACTTTATCCCTACCATCGTAAGTATCACTAACGATTTATTCGCTGTAGATTTTGATTGTAATGTTCAGATTTTGAATATCTTGGAGACTTATCAATGTGTTTTTTTATATCTTTTACGACGCAAGTTTTAGATTAATTTTCATTTCTCTTTTCATTTTGTCATAAATTTCTTGATCAACACAAGCTGCGGTCATAAATTTAAGTTTTTATTTGCTTGTTAGTTTTAATAATTTCACCCCCAATAATGGAAACAATGACACGAGTAGGCAGGGAGTTACAGAAATTGAAAGTAAGGTGATTCAAAAAGATAGAAATTGGCGAGTAACGTTGCATTTAAATTCTTCAAGATTGTAGTTATCAGGGCAGCAAGTAAACGGGAAGGAGTTCCACAGGTGGGAAATGCCAGAAAAGAAACATTTTGGTAAAGAATTGGTAGTTGTTTTTCGCTATTTCAACACTAAAAGTGTGGGACCGAGAGTCCAGACTAGTATCACGCTTGAATTCCTGTAATCAGATCACCAGGTAAAAAAGATCGACAGTGCAATTTCCATGGAAATATTTGTAGCAAAGGCAGTGTTGCATCGGTGAGGAAGAGACAGAAATCGAGATGGCAATACAGGATCGATTACGTGACAGAAACTCGTGATGAATAACGGGAACATCAGACCAGATATGGACGCCCTATTCAATATAAGGACAAATAGATAGATAACAATGAAAAGAATGTGATAGACAGATAGATAGATAGATAGATAGATAGATAGATAGATAGATGGATAGAGTTGCGGCCAAAATGTTCAGAACAGCATTGTTCTCACCAGAAAAGTAGGTATAAGTTTTTATCAAAGTTGTTTTATATTCTATAATTTTCACAGAGAATGAATACAATTGTTATTGTCTGGGATTTTGGTGTAATTTAAGAGGATAATACAAAAGTTATGGATGATTTAGTGATTTACTACAAAACCCATGGAGGCCAAAATGATCAGAACGGTTGAAAATTATAACAAAATAATAAAAAATGACGGAGAATACTGGAATTATCTAATATTTAGTGTGAAGCCCTTTAGCTTCAATCACACTTTGACATCTTCGACTGCATGAGGAAATTAAATTTTCAATTTCTTGCTGGGTGATCTTATTCCATTCTTCCTGAAGGGCAGTTCATAATTGCTCGGTTGTTTTAGGATTTCTGGCTTTCGAACGTTCTCCTAGAATATAACACATTTTCAATAGGATTGAGATCTGGGCTTTGAGCAGGCCAATCCATAACAATAACCATTTCAGCCTTGAGGAAGTTCATAACCACCTTAGCCTTGTAACATGGGGCATTGTCCTGCATGAATATGGGTGGACGCTTAGTTGAATTTCTCAGCACAGGCAACACATGATCTTATACAAGTTGCTTATAAACTTCTGCATTTAACTTTCCATGTAATCGCACCAAAGGGTCCACACCATCTCCAGATATCATCCCCCAAACCATGACACTTCCCCTACCGAATTTAACACTAATCTTAAGGCATTTAGGCGACAATTTTTCACCTACTTTTCGACGAACGTACTTTTTCCCATCTGAGTCAAATAACTTAAACTTAGATTCATCACTGAAATGCACCGTTTGCCATTTTTCTTGAGACCACAACACATGTTCGGTTGCAAATGTAAGACAACACTTTTTATTCTTTGATCTGTGGCTTCCTGCAGATACTCTTGCTTGTAGGTCATGTTCAACTAAACGACGTGACAGAGTTTTTCAAGATAAAGTTTTCTTCAGTACAATGCTCATTTCCCGAGAAACAGCAGCAGCAGTTTTAAATCTGTCCTTTTAAACCAACTTTACCATAGCACGATCTTCTCTCTTGGTCGTTTTTCTTGGCCTACCTGTAGACTTTCTTGCTTCACACGAACCACAATCGTCATAGACCTTAAGAATACCGTGAACAACACTTTTGGACTTGTTAACAATCTTTGCAATAGACCCAATACTTAAATTATCCATCTTTCAAAGCTTAATAATCTGCTGACGAATTGGTAACGGAGTAAGTGGCATTTTATTAACAAAGTACACTACAGATATTCTTAGTAATGTTTAGTAAACGAAACGTCACGTAAACAAATTTAAAAAAATTAGAGTTGGCCGGTTAAATATATTAAAACACGGAGTAAAAGCAAGCATTCTGATCATTTTGGCCTCCATGGGTTTTGCAGTAAATCACTCTATCATCCATAACATTTGTATTATCCTCTCAAATTACACTAAAACCTCAGACAATAACAAATCGTATCGTATTTATTGTATGTGAAAATTATAGAATATAAAACAATTTTGATAAAAAATTATACCTACTTTTCTGATGAAAACAATACCGTTCAGAGCATTTTGGCCGCAACTGTAGATACATACTGAAGAGAATGAGTTAGATAATGAAAAGACTGCGATAGATAGATACATACATACATACATACATACATACATAGATACTGAAGAGAATAAGATAGATATTTAGATAGATAAATACTGAAGAGAATAAGATATATAGATAGATAGATAGAGAGATAGAGAGATACGGAAGAGAATAAGATAGATAGATAGATAGATAGATAGATAGATAGATACTGAAGAGAATAAGATAGATAGATAGATAGATAGAGAGATAGAGAGAGAGAGAGATAGATAATGAAGATAGATAGATAGATAGATAGATAGATAGATAGATAGATAGATAGATAGATAGATAGTGAAGAGAATAAGATAGAGAGATAGATACTGAAGAGAATGAGAGACAGATACTGAAGAGAATGAGAGAGATAGATAGATAGATTGATACTGAAGAGAATAAGATAGATAGATAGATAGATAGATAGATAGATAGATAGATAGATAGATACATAGATAGATAATGAAGAGTATAAGATAGATAGATAGATAGATAGATAGATAGATAGATTGATAGATAGATAGATAGATAGATAGATAGATAGATAGATAGTGAAGAGAATAAGATAGATAGATATATAGTGAAGATAATAAGATAGATAGATAGATACTGAACAGAATGAGATAGATAGACAGATAGATAGATAGATAGATAGATAGATAGATCCTGACATAAATATCATCATTGTATCAAGTCTGCATCCATTTTTAAATTTGACAGATATTTCTTTCCAAAGAACTCTTGGTGCCATTAAGTGGCAGCTCTGAATACAGAATATGACTTTAAATAATAATGACTTTATATGCATGAATCTTTCCAAATTTTATTTAAAGTTTGAACATATATATATATATATATATATATATATATATATATATATATATATATATATATATATATATATAACTGCGTCTTTCTTTGTCGGGATCACTTCTTTTATGTATAGGTAAAACGTATCGATTGAACGAATATCTTTGAATTGCGTATTTCAATTGAATATTGCAAATTTATAGTATTTATTATTGAGTTAATTTGTAAACGTGAAAGATGGATTTTGATGAGAAACATTTTCTGGTACGACACACTGACCCAGATTTCTCTTGCAGTAGATGCAGCAGTTTATTCGGTGTAGTCGCTCCACTTCAAGTCAGTTGAAAATGTGAGGCCAATAAGGCGCAGTGTGTTGCTCTCCAGGAGAGTCTAGTATGAATAAGAAATAGATCACAATCATTCTCGAACTCACATCACATATTCTAGGAGGTCATCTTTCAATGTTAACGTCTTTTCTTATATGTCAATATTAAAGACATTTTACTGAATGCTGAATCAAAGAATATTAAACAATTCGAATACCACTCGACTACTAGATCAGACGGTAATTTCTCCTACAAATGTGGACACATGTTCGACATCTTCTCTCGACCACATTTTATTTATTAAGTGTATTGAATGCGCAGACTCTGTTTAAAATCTGACATCTACTAAAACAAGTACCTCCACAAAATAACGTATAAAGTATGCATGTGTGTATGTCCTCAAGTGCATGAGTTTGTGTCTATCTGTTTGTGCATATATACAGGCTGTCCATAAAGTTCTTGTGCACATTAAAAAAATTATAACTTTATTTGTATTTGCGATAGAAATAATCTGTAAAAAATATTATAAAGTTTAATATACCTAGTTTTAAGTATAGCTAAAATAACTAATGTGATTTCAGGCATTACTGTAAATCAGTTGGCAAAGGTTTTCCGTCAACTGCAAAATCGTATTACCCTTTGTATTGCTAATGATGGAGGACATGTGGAAACTTAAATAAAATTTCAATAAAACCTTAAAAAATATAGATTTACTTCTTTCTAATCCTTTTTACAAATTATTTCTATCGCAAATACAAATAAAGTTATACATTTTTTAAAGTTACATTCAAAAATATAAAATATTGCTACATAAATGTAATCACGTTTTGATGTGTATCAACACTCAGTCAGTTATCTGTCATGCGTGACACGTGTCATGTATCTTTGAAGAGGCATATTTTTTTCCTGCAGTAGGTTGTCATTACTTTCTGCGGTAGAACAGTTGTCATCCACGGCTATAGAACCGGATCTGTCCTGCTATTTACCCATAGATGCCGGGAGAAGAAGAGGGTTCATACCTTTCCCAAGAGGATTCATACCTTTCACGGAAGTGAATGTCATGTATTCTATTGAAATTCGATAAAGTTATAATTTTTTTAAAGTGCACACGAACTTTACGGACACCCTGTGTGTGTGTATCAATATGAAGTGTGATTGTAAAGATTAACAACACAGTGACAAGAGAGGAAAAGATGTTGAAATTTTAACCGAGTTTGATACACGCTGTACTCACACCCTTGTGAAAGGCATGGACCTATTTTTACCTGAAGTTTGTTTAATGAGCAGATAACTATATTGTACAGTTCAATTTGATCGATGTAACCGTAAGTTCTATGCTAACAGTTTATTCTATCCCACTTCATACTTGTGGAACTCTCTTCGGTTTCTTGCTTTGCAGACATTGACCTTTAAAAACATAAATCGAATTTCAATCGTCAACCGCTTTCTTCTTGGCTCCACTTCTTTTATTGCTCTCTGTCCTGAATAATGCTTTTCACACTCAGTAACCCCTTGCATCTTAGTGACATTATTTCCTTGTCTGGGGTAAATTAATTGAAATATTTTTTTCTTGATCAATGTATGCGTTCTGGGATTGAAAAAGAAATATTTGTCGCAGATTATTTCCACAACGCAGAGAACAAATCACTGTAAGTTCAGACTCGAATATCGGGGGCAGAAAGAAATGCCGAAATCTCGATTCGCAGGTACTATCTCACAAACCACAATGCACGTAACCAGTGAGAAAAATAACTCACTCTCCGACGAACGCGGTAGAAAAATACACCAATTTTATTCCTCCCTCTCGATTCGAGAACACCATCTGTTTTTATCGGCCGAGCATTTTTTTCATTTGTCGACAACTGGGAGAGGACGCCCAATTTTAGCATATCAAAATAGTTTTATGGCTACTCCTGTGAAGGACTTGTTTTTAATTTAAATATTCCGTCTTCAGCATGTCATGCAGAATACGCGCCCCCTGTTTTTTTTGTAATTTTATTTTCGCCACATTTTCCGTTTTAGGATACACGCGACACGCTGTCTCTTGGTTTGACGAGGTAATTCGCCATTTTCTTCGCTATAATCAATAGAGAATTGTGGTATATGATTCAGTCATTGCAAAGTAAGTATAGGACATAAAGAAAATTGATCATAGAATAATATGTGATATGGGTAGTTTTGCGAAATACAACAAATTGTTACAAAACTAAATCATTAACATAAAAACATGTTATGTTCTTTCAACCCTTATTAAATCGACTTTTATATGGTTTCCATGCATGTTGCCAAACCCGTTCTTATATGTCAGTTGTATACAACACCTCTTTCAGATGAAGGTAGCTCTTACCTAGGACCAACGCTCTTTTAACCCTGGGGGATAGCGCTAGAGGCTCTCAAGAAAAGAACTGAACCAATTATATAAACCATATCACTTGAGGACTAACAAAAGAATCAAAAGCTCAAACGGATATTCCATTGTTGCATTCATATAGAAATATCCACCTTATAAATAGCAGTTGCTACAGCTGGAGGCTGAAACTAATCATGACCTTGAAAACAAAACTAGTAGAGAAATAGTAGTGAATACTACTAAGTAATTATAGTTTACAACATTCCATTCACAACTATCTTTTCTTCGGATATCAACATGGACTGGCTACTAAGACCTAAAAGTCTGAACCTAGATAGTAATAGACCCGGGGCAAAGAAAATATGGAATAAATTCTACCGAATATTTAAAAACTTCCTCACGTATATTGAGAGTGAGATGTTGGATAATCTGATAAATTACGTGTCGGCTAATGTATACAAACACAACTGGAAGAAGCTATTAACATTCAAAGGAGAGTTTTCGTTCAGGAAATAAGTTACGATATACACCGGACATGTGCTCGTAACCAGAACTCAACAGGCCGGAGAAAATTTGGATCTATCTTCAAGTATTCTGACAAAGAAAGCTCACATTCACAGAAGCGGGAAATCAAGCACAAATGTGAAAATGGCTATCCTAAATTCTAAAGCCGACTCAGCTTATACCTATATCAGCTGTTAGGTATTGCATCGCACTCCCCGTCAGTCAGGTGGTTGCTGGTTGATCTTACTCTCACACAGATACCTATGCGCATACACGCACATACATAAACATATCTATCTATCTATCTATCTGTCTATCTATATATCTATACATACATATTCATTTTCATAGAAAATGTTCGTCCTCCGACAGGAATCGAACCTGTATCCTATATGGAACCGTGATATAGCCTGACGTGCCTTAACTGTTTCGGTCACAGAGTAGGGTTCGGTTATCAAGGTCGATTTTACTGTCTTTAAGCTACAATCTTCCATGATTCTCTCACGTACATTCATACCTGCTCATGACGTATCAAATGTAAACAAATGACGTCACACATTATGAAATGGACAAAGTCCGACAATTATTTTAAGACCTTTTTATTTTTATACATTCTTTTTAGAGATACAAATATATACGTAAATGCTCTGTTTTATAATAAACAGTATTAAACTTCTCGGACATTCAGGCCGGTAAATGTTGTTTAATACTGTTTAATATAAAACAGAGAATTTACTTAAATATTTGTATCTATAAAAAGAATGTATAAACATAAAAATGTCTTAATATATATATATATATATATATATATATATATATATATATATATATAGTCAACCACAGACTTACTGTTTCGCTGTAAACCAGCTCATTAGTGTGTTTAGGCGTCCGGTTGCATCTAGCTAGGATAGAAACCCGTCAGTCGGAGAATATACCCCGTAGCCTTTGGCGCACGGCATGGTAAAGTTGTATTTAATCGTATTTATTTTAGATGAACAAGCCAGTGACTGAGAGAACTCGATGTGTTTTATCGAAGAGTATTGCATTAGTAGCAATGAGAGTCACCGTTTATAAGCACACATTCTCACCAGGCAGCACAAGCGAAATAACTTTTCAGGATCATATATATATATATATATATATATATATATATATATATGTGTGTGTGTGTGTGTGTGTGTGTGTGTATATATATATATATATATATATATATATATATATATATATATATATATATATGTATATATTACAATAAAATCATCTTACATCACTACAAAATATTTCATGTTTCAGTACTAAGACGGTACTTCTTCAGGCGATGGTAGATAACTAATTATAATATTGATTCACTAAGGAAAGTTAAAAACAAATCTTTACCTCTTTTTGTAAGTTCAACTTCGGGTGCATAAGGTCAGAATAAAAAATATACTTAAGTGTATGTCTAGCTTAAACAATGAAAGCCAGGTCTAGGCTAAAATCTAAAAATATGATCAGAGGGTTGAGGTGGGTGGTTTATTTTTAAAAGTGGAAACATTTATTATTGGTGTATGCAAATACGATTTGGCGATTTGTTGAAGTAGACATAAAGTTATTAGAAACGAATTTTAATAAATGCTACGAACTATGGATTTTTATTTCATCTGTATTTGTCCCATCTGTGTATATATATATATATATATATATATATATATATATATATATATATATGAAGACAAAAGGAAAACCTATCATAGATTATGCGTTTCGTCTTGTGATGGACTTTATCAAGGCAAATGTAAGGATTTTATTTTGCAACACGTATCTATAAATAAAACGTTAACTGAAAAGACTGGGTAAATTATGGAGGACGATAAGTGACATAATTTATTATTTAGTAAATAAAAGAGAGTCAATGATTGTTAATGATATTTTTCTCATATTTTTTTATATTTAAATTATTTTAGCATAGGATAAATTTATGTATGACATTTTTTTTAAAATAACGAGAGGTTGTAAATTTATTCGTTATCTTTTATTTATTTAACCTTTTTATTGTCATGTACCTTGCCTTTATTCATATTGTCATTTTACATATATATATTTATATATATATGTGCGTGTGTGTGTGTGAGTGTGTGTGTGCGCGCACTCGTGTGTGTGTGTGTGTAAGCAGCCACCTGACTGACAGAGAGTAGATACAATACCTAATGTGTTTTATATAAACAAACAAAAAAAAGTTAAATAGATTGATCTCGTGATCGATAGACATGAGTAAATCTATGGGCCCAGAGATAGATATGAACAAATCTACATTGATCGATCTCTGGACACATAGACTGAAAATACACCAGTGGATCTAATACAAAATCACCACAGACCTCTCATCATAGGCTTCAAGATTGATAAAATGATGGAAATTCTGAAATGCTGCCAAATAAATTTGAGTTATTGGAAAGTTCTTCTACTCTCGAATCTCTTCGATGCTTGTGGGTGGCGCAAATTTTCCTCTTATGTGGAAATCAAAGCCTAGTCGTTACGCGGCCCTTCGTGCCCGCTGTGTTCGACTTTGTCACACTTTGTACGCAGATACATCGTGCTGAGCATCATACAAAATCAAAGATAGTTTTCTCGTAATTAACTGAGTATCTCTATATTTCTGAGGTGAGGTACTATCTACACTATTTACATTATTCGCACTATTGTCTACAACTTTGTTGCCATATTTATCACAACGTTTCGGCCGTTGTACGCTCCGGCCTTCTTTCTCAAGGACACATGGCACAGTGGATAAAGTCGTTATTTAGATCCAGTGACAGGACCCAAAGAGTGTGAGTTCAATACCTGGTAAAGGCGGTTGGAGAAGTTGGAGAGGGGAATTAACAGGAGATAACTCATAACTGATAGCCATTACACATGGCACGTGGGACTAGGACAGACTACCCTAGTGAACGAAATAAAGGTTCAGTTCGACATTCCAACCACCTGAAGAAGGCCGGAGAGTACAACGTTGTAATAAATATGGCAACAAGGATGAGGACAATAGTCTGCATAATGTAAATATTGTGTTTAACTGAGATCTCCCCTAATGGTTGCGCTAATTTCGAAAGCAAATAATTTATATGAGAAGAGCATGAGGATAACATTCTCTGGTGAACACTCATCAGATTTATGTAAAGAAGTGAGAATTTTTCCTCACACTCTAGAAAAATATGCAATTTTTTCAGATTTTTTTCTTCAGATTTTTTTCTTCAGATAATGTTGTTTTAAAACAAGAAAACCAAACATGGATCTTACATACGAAGGAGATGGAACTTTTTTCTTGATAAGTGTTATATATTTAACTGAATCTGTCTCTCCCTCTCTCTAACTCCCCCGTCTCTCTCTCCATATATATATATATATATATATATATATATATATATATATATATATATAAACACGATTGCATCTAGCATGAAACAGACTGTCGCCTCTAAGTGTTGACTTCTATGTTCACTTTTATATTTACATATATATATATATATATATATATATATATATATATATATATATATATATATATATATATGGCTTAACGGTTGAGTTAAGAATGAAATAATGTACGGTTCCCGTTACTGCACAAGATGTGCTATGATTTATCTTTAGAATCGGATCAGAACAAAAACATTGCATTACTGCCGTATCTGAACTGGAACTTCTCAGTCTTCAAAAGCGATTGCCTCCTTGTGCAGAAACTGCATAGAATTAGTGTGAACATCACCCAAAACCGTTTAAAACTAGTGCCTGTAACAATATTATGGAAACTTACAATACATACATAGATACATATAGAACAATCAAAGCTAATCTCGCAGACCACAAAAACTGAATGTGATTTCTTATTGGCAATTCCTGCATGCTGTAATGTTCTTTTGATGTTCTTCAAAAATTATCAAAATACAAGGATCTTCAACAGGAAATCTAAAAAATAATAATTCCAGTTGTGGTTAGATCCCTCGGTTTGATTGAAAATGGTTCCAATAGACTCATTAAAGGAATACCTAGTAGCTCATTCCTTAAATGCAAAATATTTTTCTTGCAAGTAAAAATCCACTTTACAAACAGTTTTAGTCATGTAAAATGAATGTGCTCTCAGATTGTTTTTTTCTTTTTTCTTTTTTTTAGTCAAAAAATACCGTTCAGAAAAAAAACGATGATGCCATTTCTAACTCGGAAAGAAATGAGTATACAATAGAAAACAAAGGAAATAATAATAATAATAATAATAATAATAATAATAATAATAATAATAAGAAGAAGAAGAAGAAGAAGAAGAAGAAGAAGAAGAAGAAGAAGAAGAAGAGAGAGTAGCGGCAGAAGAAGAAGACGATGATTATGATGATTATGAAGAAGAAGAAACAGAAGCAGAAGAAGAAGAAGAAGAAGAAGAAGAAGAAGAAGAAGAAGAAGAAGAAGAAGAAGAAGAAGAGGAGAAAGAAAAAGAAGAAAAAGAGGAGAAACTGGAGAATAATAAACCGGATAAGGAGAAGAAAAAGAGGAAAGATGAAGGAGATGATGATGAAGAAGAAGGAGAAAAATCTGGCGAATAAGAAACCGGATAAGGAGAAGAAAAAGAGGAAAGAAGAAGAAGATGATGATGGTTATGACGAAGAAGAAAAGAAGATGAAGAAGAAACTGGAGAATAAGAAACCGGATAATGGAATAAAAGTAACCGGATTATGAGAAGGAGTTGAAACAGAACAAAATATGACATAGATGATGCAGGAGAAAAAGAAACGTGAATAATAATAATAATAATAATAATAATAATAATAATAATAATAATAATAATAATAAGAAGAAGAAGAAGAAGAAGAAGAAGAAGAAGAAGAAGAAGAATGTCATGTAACTGTTCATGTTATGTATTACTTAACAGAAATGATGGAAACAGAATGAATGTATTTACCTTACTGCTAGTCTTGATAGTAAGTACAAGGATAATAAAAAGAAATTAATAATAATACATTGTTTTACGCATTTCACATCAAGCAAGGCGATAAAGTCTCTAACACGCAATATGTTCCTGCTTGTAAATGAATATGACTAAAAGAAAACATTAAGAAAAGAGAACGTGAAAGAACGGGAGTTAAGAAGGCAGAAGAAAACCATTGGAATTGCATAGAGGGTTGAAAAGTGACAAGTGCGTTAAAAGAAAGTGTTAACCTAGAATTTACGGTTACATCTTGCCTTTTCAAATGTAAAATGATAAGACCTTGCCGCTAATATAGTACTAAACTTAAAAATATGTAACGTTTATATAGCAAAGAGGAAAACTAAAAAAATATTACCATGGGAATGCTAATAGAACAGGCATGAGGAAGCTAATTTATGGCAGAGGGAAAAGGAAGCCGAGATACCAGATCAACACCGATAATATTGCAGTTACATTTTGTATTTTATCGAAAATCTCTAAATACATAGAAAAAGCACCAGACCAATAATAATAATAATAATAATAATAATAATAAGAAGAAGAAGAAGAAGAAGAAGAAGAAGAAGAAGAACTATCCTCTGTCAATGACAGTGAAATAAAAGCCAACCGACCAGATATTATCATAATAGACAAGAAATTAAGGAAGTGTATGCTTATTGACAGAGCACTACTACCTGAGGGAAACACCTCCATGAAAATTATCGAGAAATTGTCCAAATGCAAGTACCTGGAGGTTGAGATTAACAGGATGTGGGGAATGAATACTGAGACTGTACCAAAAGTAATCGAAGTACTGGGACTTGTGAGAAAAACAATGGACAGTTTTACTAAAAATGTCCCAGGTAACATCAACATGCAACTTGCCCAGAAGTTTTCCCCACTACGAACATCACATATGCTAAGAAAATTGCCAATGACAATTTTTCTATAGGGCCTAAGGGCCAGAGTTTGAACCTGGTTGTGCAGGATACAAAGTAGGAAATATAACATACACAAATAATAATAATAATAATAATAATAATAATAATAAGAAGAAGAAGAAGAAGAAGAAGAAGAAGAAGAAGATGTGGAGAATGAAGGCTGATTCTGTACCAATAGTAATTGCAGCTCTGGGCGTCGTGAGAAGCTAAAGGACATTTTTAAGAACAGTGTCCCAGGCAACATCAACATACAGGTAGTTGCAGCAAAATTCGACACTTGACAAAAAGAAAACGAAATAGGCAATAAAAACAAAAGTTGTATATGCAGAGACACGACAGTATATTTAGCAACAGTTAGAGTTACATACTACATTATTTTTCAATGTAACCGCCGGCGGCGGCGACGAAAATCTCAAGGCGGGCGCGAAATGAGTCGCACGCTTTGGAGACCATGTCCTTATGCATAGCGGCCAACGACTCTATGGTGGCAGCCTTCAGAGAGCCGACCGTGTTGTGGGCGTGCTTGTTGGAGTGGGCCTCGATCACGCCCCAGAAGAAATAGTCAAGGGAGTTGCAGTCGGGTGAGGAGGGCGGCCACAAGTCCGGTGACCAGTGGTGAGGAACATTGTTGAGTATCCACGCCTGGGTCGTTTTGGCCTTGTGGGAAAGAGCGAAGTCCTCCTGGAAAATGTAGAGGCGTCCGGCGGCGATCTAGTCCATCCAAGGCTTCACCACGCTCCACAGCACCTCCTGGTAGATCTGAGCGGTAACTATTAGGCCTTTTTGAAAGAAGAACGGAGGTATGACGTCCCCCTCGCTGGAGATGACACCAAGAACCATGACGGAGGAGGAAAACTTCGTATGCTTCACGACGGGAACCTTCTCTATGTCTTTGCAGATCCACCTATCGTTCTGCCTGTCCATCGTCTGGTCATGGATGAAATTATTTTCATCAGAGAACCTCAGCATCCCGGACCCTTCCTTGCCTGAGCTCCTTCAGCAAAGCCGCGCCTTGACCCTCCTCGACTCCTTGGAGATATTTCTGATGACCATGCGGTGAGACTTGCGGTAGGAGAAGTAACCAATGTCCTTCTTGATCGTTCGGCAGATCGTCGACTTGTGACAGCCCATGTCAGCGGCGATCTTGGCGTAGCTCTGGATTCCACCATTATCGACTGTCTCCTTGACGGCGGCGGCGAACTCGTCCGTCATAACGGCCGTAAAACGAAACTTGTGGGCCATTCGTTTGGCAGTAAACTCGTCCTTGTTCTCACACACCTTCCACTTCCTCCAAATGTCCATGACCATCGTCCTCTTGAACCCAAATCAGGCCATCACTTCCGCAGGCTTCCTCCCGACGCGAAAAGAAGCTACTACCATTGCTCTGCGCTCATATTCCATCCTGGAAATGGGTAGAGAGAAAAACGTTAGTTAGTTGTCAAACTGTCGGGTATCTGCATATACAACTTTTGCTTGTATTGCCTATTTCGTTTTCTTTTTGTCAAGTGTGGGATTTTGCTGCAAAACCCTGTAGAAATTGCACAAAAGATCGCGATGCTAGTAACATAATTCACATGTAAATAAAATTATTAGAGCGTCGGTCTTGTTAGGAATGATGTGTCGGGTTTGAATTATAGTTTACATTGGTAATTTACTTGTGATATAAGACACGGAGAGAGTGTTTAAGTAATGTGCGTCTTATAGTTTACCAAATATGTAAATTAACTTCGGCGCGTGTAGATCAGCTGTTATCAGCATCGAAAACGCAATCAGAAAATGCTATTTCGAAATATGTCTTTGGTTGCTGATTTTGAATTCTGTCTGTGGATTTCCATTACCATTTAGTCCAAGTTCTGTTAAGGAAAGCATGCAACCACTTCTTCTGTGATTTCTTGCACCATCTTCGGTTTTCATGACAAGAATGTCTTTTCTCTTGTACGCGAAGAATGTTGACAAAGAAGAGTCAAATGTTGCCGAGTCTAATAAAAACACGAAATGAAATCTCTCATTCCTGAAATCATTCCCCTCCGAACTTCGTCAATTTGTATCAGTGAGTTGGTATGTGGGAATGCCGGTTCTCTCCAAACGTGGATATCCTCACGAGGACGTAAGTGACTCTCTGTCTTTTCCGTCTAGAGTGACATAATTTCATATATTATTATACCAACAGGCTGTCCCATATGTGTGCGCTCTAAGCTGGGTCAGCCACCAGTTTACATAACTCTTGTAAGACACGAATCCACACCTGGTGCATATGAGTACACCCTCCACATCAATTCCCTGATATATACGGGTTATCTTATGCTCTGTTGTGACACCGAGTGCAAAGGTTCGTGTAATCAACTTTCTTCTAGAGAAAATTTCTCTTATTGACATTAAATTGGATACAGACAATCACGTATTTCTTGGCTTGAATCACATACTAAACAAATTCCTCATCGTTTTTAATTCATCACTTCTCAGTTAATAATTTCTTCTGCTTTTGTTTGAATTATGAGGATATATATCTCTTCATATAAACTATATTGGCAAGTTCTCCGCAATTTTAACTCTCATATAATTTCAGTAATTTAATGCGACTAAAGACCTCATCACAGACCATAATAATTTGTGGGATAATCAGATTCAGGAGACTACCGACATTAATGAAAATAAACATGGCTTTTTCATTTTCAAACAAATGATAGATAACTGTATAATTCATAAATATTCTATGGATGCTCTCACAATCGAGAAATTCTTAATTCAATATCATCATTATAATCATCATCACCCAGTCCCACGTCTTGGTATTGTCGTTTGGTCACTCCGAACTTGAGCACCTGACCATTCCCCTCCACATCTGTGGGTTGAATTCAGGGAGGTATTTCTTTTTGTGTAGCGTGTTTTGGGCAACTAGACCTGGTGGCGCCTATTCCTTTTACAGAAAAAAAAAAACGCAGCCAATATCTTATTTGAAGGTTCACAAACACGTTGCAGTTGATTCCGCTATAGGGGACCCCCCCACGACCTGGACATTGACTTCGAGGCTAGGAAGACTCCTACATATCTATGGAATCGAGTTCAACCAAATTGTGATACATCTATAAAATGATTCGTCCGCCATTTCACATGTCTTGTATTAATCCAGCAGAGAAACTAGCCATCTTGTTTATTAGAAAAATCTGGAGTTGAACCTTTTTGTTCATCAATGACCAGCGTAGGCGGCAGGTAGTACTGGGTTATTCATATTTGACACTGCTCTGGTGGTCTATCAAGGGTTTTAATTTCCTGGTTTGGATTGAGAGATTTCTGCCTCACAGACTGGTTGCAATCCAAAGATAAAGATGCCAGTGTGTAATTTTTAAAAAATACATAACTGGAAAAGGTAAATATATATGCCTTTCAGCAACTATGTGTTTCAGCAATTTGTGTTTCAATTCCCGTTTTAGTCAGTTTTCCCCCGAAACTGAGAAAGTGTCAGTGTACGTTTACAAGGGAGACAGGTTGGAATGACGTCACAATCCTTTTTAATATATTAGGTTTTTATTCACCCATTAGCCTTGCATGATCTGTCGTGTAGGTAGGTTACACTTGGGATTTCTTCACTGCTAATTCTGTCTTATCTCACGATAGACTAATGGACCAGGTCGTCCCTTCGGTTAGAGAGAACTCTAACTTTTCCTCTCTTGTCACTCTGACTGCATACTCTCTCCTGCCACATTTCTGACTGGGTTCCTCATATTACACGCTGCGCTGGTGGTCCATCAACGGTTTTTAATTCCCTCATATAGTGTGAGATATCCGTCTCATAGAGTGGTTACTAACCAAGTCTAAATATACCGTACTGTATTTTTTTTCCGCCCATAGCTGGGATGGGAAAATAATGTTTTTATGTCTTTCTCAAGGCAATTAATAGAAAATTACCCCCAAAACTTTGAAAAAATGTGTGTTTCAATTACCGTTTCGTCAGAGTATAAAAAAATGGAAAGTCCAAGTGTACGCTGTGAAGAAAGGGGAGGTGAATTAACGCTTCAGCGAAAAAAAGAAAACACGAATCTTATTTCCGTTATTCATTAGTTTTTATTCACTCATACACCTTACACGATCTGTGGGTAGGTAGCTGCCACTTGGAAATTTTTCGCTGTTAATTCTATTTTTTTTTCACGACACACTAATGGACTAGACCTTCCCTTAGGCTAGCAAGAATTCCATCTGCCTGTGATTCTCCATCTTATTGCTCTGTCTCTATCTCTTCCTGACTCTCTCTCTCTCTCTCTCTCTCTATTTCGTCACTCTGACTGCACACTCTCTCCTATCGCCTCTCTTCTACCGTCTCTCTGCCCATCTCTGCATCTTAACTCAGGTGTTTCCGACTCTGTCGCTCGACATCTAGACATGCGGATAGCTCCCGATACATAAACAGCTTACTCTACTCGTGACTAAGACTCTGTTAACCCGCGTCCGGAAAGTTCTATTTTCCGGCCGAGTGCCACTTGCTCCAGGAAGTTTTTGTTTATTTATACTTAAATTTACTTTCGCTTTTCCTTGTGTGTGGACAGTGAGTTTTTGGCATAAAAGGCCGGTGGCTTATAGTTTTGTAATAAATACAATCATTCATGTCGAGAGTCCCGATTATTTATTCAAAAATTAAGAAACAAGATTGATCTTTGAATATTATTGAAAATTGACTTCAGTGTTTGAATTTACAGAAAGATATGTACATACTCACAGACAACTTAAACCTGTGAAGATTATATCAGATGAGACTGAAATTACTTGGGAAAATAAAAACTATTTCATAGAACATTATGGTATTTTTCTTAGTGAATTTTCTAGTGATACCAAGAAATTAATCCGCGAACTTGAAATGATCAACACGAAAACTAATCGACCTATGTCTAAATTATTTAACCACACCTATATATATATATATATATATATATATATATATATATATATATATATATATATATATATATATATATATATATATATATATATATATATATATTCTGTTCGCTATTTATTATACAATAAATTTTACCCTGACATAAAGGAATATACTATGACTATTTATGATGATTTTTCTCCATGTAAATATATAGGGTCACACAATACGCAGATAACTTATTTAAGAGATTAATGAATCATGCATTCCGATTAAACTATACACAGGCAATTCGTTTTTTTCTTGGAGGGTTAAAATTAATGGACATACGGTGACCGTAACTTACCTTGTAGGCCTACATTCTCACGGTATCTATGGCTAACTTTATCTGTACTCACCGTTCTCTCTCTCTCTCTATCTCTCCATATATATATATATATATATATATATATATATATATATATATATATATATGTACACGCACGCACACATGTGCGCACACACACACACACACACACACACACATATATATATATATATATATATATATATATATATAGATAGATAGATAGATAGATAGATAGATAGATAGATAGATAGATAGATCTACGCACACAAGTATATATAGGGTACGTTGAATAAATTGCCGGCTAGATTATGCAAAAATAAAAATAACATTTACATCTTATTTTAACTGATATATTTACCGAAATTACCCCCCCCCAATATCTTGAAATACTAAAGAGGAAATTTATTCAATGAAATCGTCATTGTCGTCAACCACGGCCTCCAGATGATTTCAGAACCTCCTGCATCTTTTCTGGAAGTTCTCCTTCTTTAATTTGGTGAATACTGCCTTCAGTTCATCTTTGGTATTACGAGGCGTTTTGTTGGTCACTCACTCAACTGCGGCCGACACATAATTATAAAATGTTTTGCAGTCTGTGGATTTAGGTGGCCAGATGTAAGAGGTCATATGGACGCAGAAATTGTCTGACAACCATGATTGTTTCTTCTGCAAGTGTGGCACGGTCGTCTTGCCAGGCATATGGACTTTCTAGCAGCCGAGCTCAGGAACCAGGTCAGCACTACCTCCCACCAGCACTTGGGAAGATGAATGGAGGCATATCATTCCCATCACTAGTGATCAGTTCAAACACCCCGGATATATAATTCAACTCTTTCCGAATTCTCTGCACTGTCCTGAGATTGATACACGAACACTTTGAAATGTTGCTATTGGAGCTTCCGACGCCAACGGCAAGCATTGCCGCATGCCATTTTCATTTTTTATGTCGGGGTGAATTGCGTCATGGTCCTCGTTTTCTCACAGACGGTGCCCAACTGACTCTACTATACCGTACAATCGTCAAAATTAAAAAAAACAACAACGCGCAATTAAAAATTAAAAATGGCGACAATTTACCAATCTCACCCAATATATATATATATATATATATATGTGTGTGTGTGTGTGTGTGTGTGTGTGTGTGTGTGTGTGTGTGTGTGTGTGTGTGTGTGTGTGTGTGTGTGTGTGTTTTGAAAGATATACGCATGTATGTACAAAATTTGTTCCGTCATAAATATGCCGATGCGGGCACTTCGAAGTGGTTAGCAAGATATATAAATTAAAATAGAGTAGTGAGTTCGATCATCAATTGGTACTCAATTCTTTTCAAATCTTTTAGAAATTTTTTGAGCTCTTAAACGTAGTGTAATATTTAGCAAATCTCTTTCGCTAGAACAAATACGAAAGATTAATGCGTCTGATCTACAATAGATACTCCGTATGTTTGGCATGGTGCGACATCTAAACTATCTAATCTATGGTTAAAATATGACATAATAATAAGTTTTTCCGATATTTGGATATGAAAAATTCCATGAACATCGGTGTACAGTATGGAATATATATATATATATATATATATATATATATATATATATATATATATATATATATATATATATATATATATATATATAATACATATATGTATGTGTATATATAATTGCATATGTATGTGTATATTTACCACTAATATTGTCTATATATATATATATATATATATATATATATATATATATATATATATATATATATATATATATATATATTAGTCTGTAAGAAGGAAACTTCTAACTGGGCGTACTGGTGTCGATTAAATGTGTCGATAGCCAGTCTATCAGCCGTCACCTTTTTATAAATTATATGTCTCCTTGGTGAAAAAGCTCCCACGGCTCTAACTAAAAGGCTATCCCACGCTGTGTATATTTTTAAAGATATATATGAAAGAAATTTATTCCTACTCGAATCCATCTGACTTCTTTTCAACTATTTTCCTTTCAGACTTGTATCTTTATATCTGAACTCGGTGGGGTACCATAGCCAATACGTTGTGTACAGTACAACCAAGACATACAGACGATACGTACACGTGATTATTTTATAATGACAAGACTACATCTAATAAATCTCAACGAAAATAGTTTCAAGCAAAATGTAGAATTCCAAATCGATAACAAGTGAGCGAATATATTGCGGAATCTGGTTGATTTAAAACTTTCCGACTCACTGAAGGATTAAATTTTTAAAAAAAGAAACTTCTTAAATTTTATCCAAATGAGTAAAATAACCTTATGTAACTGCAAATAACTTCGTGATATATTATTAACTATAACCATATATTAAATTTTAATATTCGTCCGACTCCATCCTTCAAATCTATAAACCAGTCATCTGTCCTTGCATGGAATATTGCTATCAAATATGGTCATTGCACCCCGCTGTAAGTCTCGAGGTCCTCGACAAAATCCAGAGACGGATATGCTGTGTGATAGGTCCTGATCTGGCATCTAGTCTACAGTCGCTTTCTCACAGACGTGGCGTGGCTTCCCTCTGTCTCTTCTATAAGTATTTTCACGGCCACTGTCCCGATGAGATGCTTCGGCTGGTTCCCAGATTGCATGAATTTAAGCGCATTACTAGGTTGGCATATGTTCCCATCCTTTCACCAACTTAAATAAAGAGACAGCACCCTGCATATCTATCTATCTATCTATCTATCTATCTATCTATCTATCTATCTATCTATCTATCTAACTCTCTCTCTCTCTCTCTCTCTCTCTCTCTCTCTCTCTCTATATATATATATATATATATATATATATATATATGTGTGTGTGTGTGTGTGTATGTGTGTGTGTGTATTCTGCACCATACCACACAATCAGGAGATCCTAGTCATGGCTGTCAGACAATTTCTGCTCCCCCTCACCCTTTACATATGACCTGTTAACACCCCAGAGTGCAACCCACTAATTATTATGTGTGGGGCGTAGTTGATCGAGAGGTGAAAAAAACTTCTTGTAACATTAAAGATGAACTGAAGGCAAGAATTATTAGCATTATTTACCAACATAAACAAGGAGACCGTCCAGAAGAGATGCAGGAGATTCTAAAGTCGTCTGGAGGCCGTGGTTGAATTCGATGATTTTATTGAATAAATTTACTCTTTATTATTTCCAGATATTTTTCCGTAGTTTTCGTAAATATATCGTTAACATAAGAACCAGTGTTATTCATTTTCATTTTGTCCTCATTTAGACGACAATTCATCCATCGCACCCTGAATAAATAAATACATATTAAATATGTCTATTATCCCTGATCACGAGCCATTCTAATGTTCGAATGTTTGCTTTAATTTCTGGTGCAAATAAAGACAGAAATTGTCCAACATTTGTTTATTAAGTTGGTCCTCAGCTTTCGGCTCACATGAGCCAACCTCAGAGTCGTTATACAGACATGAAACATAGATATCCACTGTCAATGATGATATTTTGATAACGTTCAACGTATTTGACTTATTGCTTTTTGTAAAGTGTCTCTATTTCGCGGACTACATGAATTTAAGCGAGCTAGTAGGTTGGCATCTCGTTCCCACCCTTTCACTGACGAAACGGTTAAATGTAACCGTCTCTTCTACTCAAACAGCTTCTTCTCTGGCACTTCCCGTCTGAAGAATTGCCTTCCTCTTACTTGCTTCCGAGTGGCACTCACTCCTTGCTTGGCGTGAAATGCTTCAAAATATTATTTATAATTAGAAATACCCGGTTTTAATGGTTTATCGAACTGAATTTTCTGATGAATCATAAGTCTTCATTGAATAATTGAATAAGCTCTTTGTGAATTGCACGACTGTAAAATACACGTGGAAATTCCCCAATCACAACGTTGATTATTTTTACTTGACAACTTCGACAGCATTTCGCAATTACAATCATTAGTGTGAATGCAGGTCATTATTTTAGGAAGGGGGTACAAATGAAAATATTAAACATTGAAAAGGTTTTTCTTTTAAACAAGGAAGGCGGGAGATATTTATCGCATCCGTTAATTTTTTTCTTTGTTTCGTTCTTTTTCACATTGAAACCAAGCAGCCGCTCAGATATATCTTTTCCGTTTTTCCTCGGGGTCAAAACCTAACAGTCCATAATTTATTACGTATTGACTGGGCGCAAGGTACGTGACAAATAAGACATTACGGGACATGCAGAATCGGTGATGGCTCATTTGGAGAAAATATGAATTCTGGTATTTTATAAAAACAGCCAATGATATGCCCGGACTGCAGAAAACGACCCATAAATGCAGTAGACATAGAATGCCTATACTTTTTAATAAGATCAGTTTATACGAACGTTAGGTGACAAAATCTGCAGGATCTATATATATATATATGTGTGTGTGTGTATATGTGTGTGTATGTGTGCGTGTGTGTATGCATGTCTATATATATATATATGCCTATATGCGTGTATATATATATATATATATATATATATATATATATGATAAAATATAGTTTTAAATAATGCTATAATTCTGTGTTAAGGTTCTCAATATCAGGAATAGAGCGTACGTAAATATATAAGTGGTCATTGAACTCGGCACCCACAGGCGACAGTCTGTTTCATAACCTGATGTTTGATTTTAGCATGAAACAGACTGTCACATCTGTGTTGACTTCAATATCTATTTTATCTATATATATATATATATATATATATATATTTAAAAAGGATGAAAGCTGACCAGAGCACACTACCGCGGTTTCGACCTGTAAGGTCTGCTCAGGTGGTTTGTTCAGAAAATCAACTACACGGAGATCAACAACTTAAGCACTTTCGAAACCGGAAGTAGTGCAGGGTGAATAAAAATTATCACTTTAACCGGATTTAAATAATCCTAAGCTAAATTTCTTATAATGTCTGAATTTGGTCATGATCTCTGACCTCCTGATTTTATATGTTGCTATAACCATTTTCTCTTCCTAGCCTAACCTACACGTATTCGCGACTATTCTGTTAGTCTTTAAAATTCCTTAAAATGATCCATTTAATGCTTGGACATTTGCTATGTTTCTCCCTAAACTTTCAGTAGTACCTTGCTAGTTTCGTTTTGTACCTATGCTCCGGATTTCTAAAGGATGATTTGTGATTATAACACCTCCTCTTGAACTGGCTCTCAGTACAGCCGATGTATTTTTTCTTTTGTGTTACCATTTTCAACTTCCACTTCGGCACAATATACAGTTCAGTAAAGCATAAGCCATTTAAAGACAGTTATTTTTGTCCTGCAGTTGCATAAGGTCGTATTCTCCCGTTTCATATATATATATATATATATATATATATATATATATATATATATATATATATATATATATATATATATGTATGTATATGCAATAAATTATAATCATTTCATGCATTTCATGCATAAAAAGAGCAGAATCGCCTCCAACAAAGCATTCCTCAAATGGTGACCCTGGAAATACGAAGTTATTCAAGGTCTCGCTATGATTAAAAGTAACCGAAGGCAGTGGTGTCTTCCGTCATGCTATGACAGGATTTTGTTCGTTTTCCCTTAACATGTGTGGGTATGCCAGGTCTATGAAGATGCCTTCTGCTTCATTATCAGTGTTCTCATTTGCTCTGTTGTCGACAATCCACATTGTTCATCTGTCCTTACCTGTGGCTGGCGGTGATTTTCGAATTTCGGAGCATGTTCCGTAGTGGCCTCTTCATGAAAATTCAATGAAAAAATCATTAGATCACGTACACATATACACATTCGGGGGAACACACACATATGCAAGCACGTGTTCACACGCGCACACACAAACAGACATTATATTACGTACCTCAAATAATTCGCTAAGAAATCAGTATAGCATAATGATAAAAGGTCTGACACTTAATAAAAACAAAGTTTCATCGTTAAAATGTTTATGTTATTATTAAGAGGAAAGAACAAAATATGTTTAAAATATTTTTAAAAATTCTTTCCTTCTTTCTAAAACGTTCCAAATTTGGGTATAATATCTCGTTTTTTTTTTTGTTTTTTGTTTTTGTTGTTGTTAACATTGTTAACATTGTAATACTTGTGGTAGGCCATTCTAGTGTAGGAGTTCCAGGGGAAAACCCATTAATTTGGAAATTCTTGCAAAAATCAAATAATTGTCTGATTTTAATGCAACTTTCAGGACTTATTCAAAAGTGAATGAATTTATTTTTGAAATTTTTATTTTTAGAAAATCTTGGCAAAAATATTTGTCTTTACATCTGTTTCACACCTATAAAATAATTTTATGACATTTTCTAGAATTTCAAATAGTACACAAATTGTTACTTATAAGCAGTACTCCTTGGAGAAATTAAAACATCTTTTTTCTTCACAACTACTGTCAACTCTTTAAAAATCTGCTTCAAATCGTAAAATAAAAACTGCAATAAACTATCTAATTATCAAATCAGATAGACTTTTATTTGCTTTTATAAATAATATACATTAAAGACATTATTATCTGAAGAAGAAACAAATTCGATGAATAAATGAATGTTACAAGAATTATTTTTCATTTTTTTTTGTTTTGTCCATTTTTCTTTAATTTAAAAAAAATTTTTTTTAATTCTTCCAAGCAGAGTTTGGGGTCGGTTAGTAAGTTTTTATGTGAAGACTATATTTACTAGGCGAAAATTAAAAGCTTAATAAAAATAATGCTACCAAAAATTTTACTATAATTAAAAATAATTTTTTTGTGCGCCAAAGTGTTAATTTTTTTTAGTATGATGTCTCATAAGTGACATTATGTTTAAAAGGTCACGTGTTTCAAAGCTTGTCTCCTCCTTGGGCAAAGCCCCTCGACATATAAAGTTCTTATCCCCCTCTCAGTTATTAAATTAAAAATTAAATTGAGATAATAAAATTATCTCATTTATCAATTTAAACAATTAATAACTCAGTGAGATATTTTAATTAATAATATAATAATAATTTTATTAGTTATTATCGCAGTTATTAAATTAAAAACGTAATAACTTAATGCAATATTAATAATTAATAAACATATTTATCATTATCTTAGCTAGTAAATAATGAAAGCGACAGAGTTAGCTCAATAATGCAAGACAATTTTATAGTATTTTAAATCATTATAAAAAACAAAAAAACATACGTTATGGCACTAAATCTGTCAACACATTCCGCCATCAAATTATCGATGGAGACGTGAAAATAAGAAGACCCCGAGGTCAAGAAATGTTTGTCTAGAAGGTTTTATCCTATATCTAAGTGATTTTTGTTTCAGACCAGATTAATTTAACTTTAAATTTGCTAATTTTATGAAAGTAACCTTTCAGAAATGTATATCTTATTTTAGCTGGATTTTCAAAACGGAAAATTAAGTTCGTTTACATTTCTCTAAAAAAAGTTAAAAATGGCCATTTCGATTGGCATCAAGAAAAATCATTCAAATTCCTATTTGAAATACTCTACAGTATATTTTTTTTCTGGAATGAGAAAATGTAATCAGTTAGCTTTCAATTGAAGTGGTTGGAAATCTTCGAAAAGAATTTTTTCCTTTATGAAAAATACATTTAAACCTTAGGTATACGAATTTTGAAAGTACCTACATTATATTCTATCGGCATTATTAGGTTATTTGGTCCGAGTGGGAAATATGAGGGTGTTATATCTACATGTTTATCTTCTGTTTTAACTTGGTCTTTCTCTACTCAGAAATCATTACTAGATAACAATACGCGTCTAATAACAAATCAGCATTTGAAATACTACTTTAGAATTTCTCCCTCTTTCTACACATACACGCGACCGCGCACACACACACACAAACACACACATATTTATATAGTATTTATTCCAAAATTATAACATAAACATGTTTTATCTTCTGGTGTCATGTCAATTGATAGTGCTGATTGCCGAATAATGAGTTAAAAATTCAAAAGTTCAAAACCAACCAAACTCTCATCAACAGCTTTAGGGTAAAATTTCCGACTGACGCGAATTCAGCCGGTTTTCGATTCTAGCCAGAGGCAACCGGACGTCTAGCCACACTGATGAGCTGTGATACAGCGAAACAGTCTGTCTGTGGATGACAATATATATATATATATATATATATATATATATATATATATATATATATATCATAAAGTATTTATGTTTTTGTATGTATTTCTTCAACGTTACATAGAGCGCTGTATATGTAGTGTCTGAAAAAAACGGCTCATTATCAAACATAATAGACATTCGTTATCTGTTATATTTATCAATATATGTTTGAATATATATATATATATATATATATATATATATATATATATATATTAAGACGTTTTTATAGACACAAATATTAAGTAAATGCTCTGTTTTATAATAAACATTATTAAACAACATTTACCGGCCTGAATGTCCAAGAAATTTTCATAGAAAATTTACGTCCTCCGACAGGAATCGAATCTGTATCCTATACGGAACCGTCATATAGCCTAACAGTAAAATCGACCTTCCTAAACGCACCGTCCTCAGTGCCTGAAACGGTTAATTGTCGGACTTTGTCCATTTCATCATATATATATATATATATATATATATATATATATATATATATATATATATATATATATAAATTTCGGTTGAGCTCTCTGTGGAGGATGTATGGGTTTGTAAACAGTGACTATTACGGCTAATAATGCAAGACTCTTCGGTTATTCGAATCGAGTTCTCTCAGTCACTATGTGTTTATCTAAAAATAAATACTCTTAAATTCACCTTCTTCTCTGCTGTCCGCCAACGGCTTTAGGGTAAAATTTCCGACTGACGCGAATTCAGCCGGTTTTCGATTCTAGCCAGAGGCAACCGGACGTATAGCCACACTGATGAGCTGTGATACAGCGAAACAGACTGTCTGTGGATGACAATATATATATATATATATATATATATATATATATATATATACACATATATATATCATAAAGTATTTTATGTTTTTGTATGTATTCGTTCTGCGTTTCATAGAGCGCTGTATCTGTAGTGTCTGCAAAATTTGATTTTAATAATATACCTACATACATACTTACACACACACACATATATGTGTATATATATATATATATATATATATATATATATATATATATATATATATATATGTATATAAAATTACATCGATATGTGCCAATATAATTCTCTCTATCGAGAAACTAATATATCATCTCCCCTGATGACACATCTAGTATATTAGTCATGAAGCAGACAATTGAATTGTTACGTGTAGACGGCAAACATGAATGCTGACTAATCAATGGCTTTATCCAGATTTTCGCATCATTTCTGGTACAAATCTATCTTTGCTGAACAGTCAGAATATATTCTTTTATGTGCTACTTCACTTCAGGTGGTTGACGATCATGGTTCTCTAAACCTTACCGTCTTTTATGGTCGAATTGACCTTTCATTCTTTAGCGTCCATCTTTGTACCGTTTCAACCATTCGGTCACAAAATCTCGCTAAGTAGGTTACTCGCTGGCTGCTTGAATTACTTTGTAGTATCTTGCTTTCTCTATGTACTGAGAGTATTAAATTCTCCAAGCCACTTTTCCTCATTATGAGTAACAAAAATTCCTCTTACTCAACAGACCAAAATATTTCGAAATTTTGTTACCATTTAACCTCAAGCAAGGTGATAAAGCCACTAAGATGTAAGAGGTTATTGACAGTTAAAAATACTTAGAAAATATTAGTCAGGAATAAAACGTCAGATTAATTATGTTTGCACCACATTTAAACTACCGATTCCTGTATGATCACCGAAGTTAAGTTAAGCAACTTTGAGCCTGGTCAGTATCTAGTTTAGTGGCCGCTTGGGGATACAAGGTGCTGTAAGCTTGGATATTGTTGTAACTGATATTGGCTTGGAATTTTTAAACGGAAAGCCAAGTTCCAATTGCAGTAGTATTAGTTATATTCAGTTACGCGCAAATGCCCTTGGAACAGGCAGTTTTCCAACTCTCCCCACTCAGCTATAGATCAATTAGTAAGACTTGTATCACTAAATGATTATGATTCCGCTCAAATATCTTACAATCTAAAAATATATTCTGGCTTTAAATCTAATGCACACGGTAGATAAGGCGTAGAAAACGAATCAATCATTAAATACAACATCAGGCAGAAGACGAACGTTAAATTTAAACTTTTGTTAATCGTCCTTGATATGAAAATAAGAGGCCGAATAGTGCCCCAGTGTGATAGAAGAAATTATTTGAATAGATCATACTGTTACATCTGGTCAATTTTTGACGACGGTGGCCGTTAATAATTAACTAAAACTCAAGACTTCAATGTCAAGATAAAACAGTATTTAATTACAACCGCAAATAAATACTTAACAAGAACAAATAAATAAAATTCAACCAAAGATAACCATTTCAGTGAATACCATGTTAGTAGCGCGGCTCAGCTTAACGTCCGGTAAACACTAAATCAAAACCCAAATCACTGACGCCCAATAATTCACACTAATTCGACTGGATAGTTCCATTCAATAGTCACTCAATAAGCATTTCAGTCAGTAGCCTGACATCGCTATTTATACACCTAGTGGAAAACATATATTCATAAGTCCAGAGTGTCACGCTCGGTGTCGCTTGTTACTGATTCTCTTCCTATGTGATAAAAATATAAAAAAAATACGAGGTGCTTTTCCGAATTCACAAATGTCAGCAATGATAAAACCTCTGTAGGAAGCATATTAAATATTAACACTGAGTGTGAAATATTCAGCTCCGATTTAGGGTTGCCAGATTAAGCGAGATGAAACTATATATTAATATATTATACTAGACATTATAGGTGTTTTCATGTTTTAAGGGGAGTAACTCTTATTTTTCTTTTGTATCTTCGATATCAAGATAAAACAATATCTAATTACAACCGCAATTACAAACTTAACGAGAACAAAGAAGTAAAAGTCAATCAAAGATAATTAACAATTTTCTTACTACGGTGGCCGTTAATAATTATTTAAAACTCAAGACTTCAATTTCAAGATAAAACAGTATTTAATTACAACTGCAAATAAATCTTAAGAACCAAATAAATAAAATTCAACCAAAGATAACCGTTTTCAGGGATTTAAGGGCGGCTCAGCTTAACGTCCGGTAAACACTAAATCAAAACCCAAATCACTGACGCACAATAATTCACACTAATTCGACTGGATATTTCCACTCGATAATTACTGCATTCACCGCTATTTATACACTTGGCACAAAATATGTATTCATAACTCCAGAGTGTCATGCTTGAACCTCGGTGTCGGTTGTTATTCATTTTCTTCCTTTAAAAGTAAAATGATGAGAACTATTTGTCAATCTAGTAATCATCTAAAAATTCGAGAACAAACTTCAATGTCAAAAGAGAGCCTTGCTTTCGTCTTTTGACACCTGTCTTGTATTATTCATGTTCATTTGTTTCTTTCTTTTCTGTCCAACGCATGCGTCTAAATTGTTTATTGCATCTACATGACGTCATAGTCCTCAGGTACTAGGAGCTATCTAGATTCAGGGTCCAGTTATCGAAAGTTGATCCCCTTGAATCCGAAGTGTTTCGCTATTTATTCCGAAATTTGAACAACCTTTTGCAATTTTTTATAGTTTCCACTTATCGAATACTATAAGAAAAAACTGCACATTTTGCTTGAAGAGATTAATAATTAGAATTCTGGTTTGAAGATATTTTGTATTCAATGTATGTAATAAAAAACATTATCCTTATTTAGATATCTTATTTTCTTCTTTTTCTTCTAAGTCTTAGTAAAAACTATTTCCCTTCCTTCTTTTCTCTCGTTTTCTATTCCCCTGTGAAGCAGTTTGATTGTAAGCCTATCTTTGTTTTTATAATTGATGTGAATAAAGGTTTATGGGGGCTGAAAAAACTGAAACAATCTAGGGTAGGCTTCAACAAAACTTCCCAAACGATTTTGAGATATTTGATCGAGTAGACCATATGAAGTTCCACCTTTTTATTATTTATTGAGAATTAAAACAAAAGATTTGAATACATTTACCAGTTGTTCCTCTCCTGGCTTCAAAATTTGATCACATTGTGGTATGCCCTTTGATCTCAATTACTTATCTATACTCCGTCCTCTTCGTTGATTTCTGTTTCTGATGTCTCTTTCCCGCGAGCGAATTTCCTTCGTACCAGGAAGGACATCTTCGTTCATCCTTCTGTTCCTACTCTATATTTCCTTCGTCGCCCTCTTCTTTTCTTTTTTGACCTCTTTTTCCTCT
>OZ038505.1:34114329-34124329 GCA_964036315.1 Acanthosepion esculentum
TTTTCGGTATAAGGACTTCTAATACAGATAGAAACTTACTCTTTTTTATTTTTTTTTGTATTACTTCTTTTTCACATGGATTTACTTTCTTTTGCAGATTAAAAAAACAGTTTGAGAGTTTTGGCAATTAACAAAGATGGCCGACCAAGAAGCATGCTCCAGGATTGAACAGCGGTCAGTTATCAAGTTTTTGGTTACTGAAGGGTTCAAACCAGTTGAAATTCATAGGAGAATGTCAACTGTGTATGGTGCCACATCTTCAAAAAAAAATGTCTACAAGTGGATTAAATTGTTTAAAGAAGGACGAAGCAGTGTTGAGGATGAAGACAGGCCTGGGAGGCCTACAGATGTGAGGTATCCTGAGGTGATCGAATCAGTCAATGACCTCATTCAGTATGACAGAAGGGTGACAGTGGATGACATTGCAAGGACTTTGAGTTTATCTGTTGGGACAAACGCAGGGGTCATCAGTCAGAAGGAGTCATCTTGCATCATGAAAACGCAAGGCCTCACACAGCAGACCAAACGGTGCAGACCATCAACGAGCTGGGCTGGAAACTGATCCCTCATCCACCTTACAGCCCAGACCTTGCCTCTTCAGACTTTCAACTGTTTGGTCCCTTGAAAGCGTTCACGAGAGGCACGAAGTTTAAAAGTGACGATGAAGTCAAAAGTGTTGGGAGCGACTGGCTGAGGCATCAGTCCAAAGATTTTTACGCTGAGGGAATACGGAAGCTGGTGCACAGATGGGAAAAGTGTGTGACAGTGCTGGGAGACTACGTTGAAAAAAAAGTAAGCTTCTATCTGTATTAGAAGTCTTTATATCGAAAAATTCACCTTATTTATTGAATGGCACTCGGATGTATGTATATATATATATATTTTGTCATCAACAGACAGACGGTTTCGCTGTTTCTCAGCTCATCAGTGTGGCTAGACGTCCGGTTGCCTCTAGCTAGGATCGAAACCCGACTTAATTTGCGTCCCTCGGAACTTCTACCACTAAGCCGTTAGTGCACGGTCAGGGATGAAGGTGAATTTCAGCGTGTTTATTTTTAGATTTAGATAAACACACAGTGACTGACAGTGACTCGATTCTGCCGAAGAGTCGTGCAATATTAGCTTAAATAGTCACTGTTTACAAATTCACGCCTCAAACCAGAGAGCTCAACCGAAATTAATTTTTCAGGAGCGAATATTTTTGTCATCCACAGACAGACTGTTTCGCTGTTTCACAGCTCATCAGTGTGTCTAGACGTCCGGTTGCCTCTAGCTAGGATCGAAACCAGACTGAATTTGCGTCAGTCTGAACTTCTACCACTATATATATATATATATATATATATATATATATATATATATATATATATATATATATATATATATATATATATGAGGTGTGTGATGAGTAAATTGTTGCAATTTTGGGCATACGCGTTGTATGTTTTTGATTTTGTCGACTGCACAGTATAATATGTTTAGTTCGGCACTGTTTGTGAGAAAAAGAGTATCATGACGCAATCCACTCCGCCCCAAATTTCGAAACGGCATGCTGTACTGCTTGGCATTCGCACCGGAAGCTCCAATACGCACATTTCAGAGTGATTTGTTGTCAATATGAGGACAGTGCAGGGGATTTGGAAAGAGTTGGATGAGTCTACTAGTGTTCACAAAGGTGTTTGGAGTTATCACTAGTGATGGTGACTTTATGCCTCCATTCATCATCACACAGGGGCTCAGACTTCAACGCCTACATCAAGTGCTTTGCAGAGGTACTGCTGCTCTGGGTATAGACAGTATCTGTCAGACAATTCCTGCAACCAAATCACTCCTTATATATTTTTTTAAAAACATTTGCCAATTGTCTTGTAGCGGAATCATGTTGCTACATTTTTTTACAAACTAAATGAACGTTAAAATCGCGTCTTTTGAATTTAAAAGGATTTTAACGTTTATTTAATTTGTAAAAAAATGTAGCAACATGATTCCGCTACAAGACAATTGGCAAATGTTTTTAAAAAGTTTTGACTAAAAATTTTGAACCTGAAGATGAACAATGATGTTCGAAAGTACTCGGTTATCGTACGGACAATAATTATTTCGATATAATTTTCAAATAAAATGTCTCATTAGAAAATATGAGAAAATTCAAAAGAAAATATGCAGGACGATGTTGTCTTTAACATTCAACACAACATGTTTAAATATATATATATATATATATATATATATATATATATATATATATATATATATATATATATATATATAAAGTGTATGTGTGTGATTTTTGTGTGTGTGTGCGTGTGTGTGTGCGTGTGTGTGTAAGTGTTCGAAAAATATGTCAGATGAATGAATTATAAATTCGGAGTCTGAGTTGAGTATGTGTTATTTTTCGGGCAATACAATTATAGATTCTTTTATGTCTGTTTATGTATGTTATTAATTTCTGTTACATTTTCCAACCAATTTTATTGAAGATCTCGATTTTATTCAGCATAATTCAGTCTGGAAATAATGACTTCCCTGTTATTCGTGGCCTGCACTTTTAATAGACTGCAGCTTGCCAAATATTTTCCCGTAGGCTTCAATGAATTCGATTTGCTCGTCTTTTATTTATTTGCTTATTTTTTCTTTCTTTTAGTAGAGAACCACTTTTCTTCGTCCTTTCGTTCAAATTCTTTGGAAATCACGATTTAATGCATTCGCACAATTTTGATGCTTGCAAACCGACTGAGCAATGAAACGTCGAACCGAACCTGCCAAAAGGACAAGACGGACAACGTTGCGCGAAATGGAGAACTGCAGCAAAGAATATATTTGTCAGAGATATTAATAATTTACAAGACTTCATCTAAAAAATCCAGGGTAATTAAAACAAGTGAACAAGAGAAAGAAGATGAAAGAAATCCTAGTGAAAATTAATAATAATGAAAAAGGGTTTATCTATGAAATCCACACAAATTAAGGTCGCTACACCGGCTTTAAAAAACAAAAGAAAAAAATTAACGAATTACTACTCGAAATATGTCAATTTTTTATTATAATTGACAAACGTTATGAATAATCAAGAGAGGTCACCATTTGTTTTTTTCACTCTATCCATTGAGAGAGCTATTTCTGTTCGAAATTCTAATCACCTGAAAAAGGCCGGAACGTACACTGCCGAAATGTTGTGAATATGGCAATAAACATGAGGATAACGGTGCGAATAGTGTAAATAATGCAAATGACCGATGAATGAAGGTAGTTAAGTAAGCGGTGCCATAGGAAAAATATCTGTTCACGATACGTATTACTGCAGGAATGTTTTGCTGAGAGTTCCCGTTGCGAAAACGGCTAATTTTTAACATTCTTGTATTATACCCGTTTCTTCAGACTGTAGGTTATACGGTTTTGTTATGAATAATCAAGAGTAGTCTCCCCTTGTTCTGTTACGCTACTCTTTGAGACAGTTATTACTGTTTACTGGGATTATTAAAGGACACAATACACGAAACTTGTATGTTCAGTTGAATTTTTTTTCTTAAAGCCTACATCTGCCTACTTTTGTCATTAAAGAAGGCTTCATCTAAGACATCCTCACAAATTAAAAGCATTACAATTTGGTACAAAAACAAAAACAAAAATAAACAAGAGAAATAAGATGAAAAAATACTAGTCAAATTACGCCAAGTATTATTATAATTGAGGTTGCTTCATTTAACATATCCTGACAAATTAAAAATATGACAATTTGGATAAAAATATGAAAGAAATATTAGTCAAAATATGTCAATGATTATTATAATTGATCAGGCTTCATCTAAGAAATCCTGATAAATTAAGACTATTACACTTTAGTGTAAAAAGCAAGGAAAATAAGATGAAAAAACTGAAAGTAAAACTATGTCAATTATTATATCATTGGCAAATCTTCATCTTAGATATCCTGACAAATTAGGACTCTTACACATTTTGGTCTAAAACTGAAACAATATGATGAAAGAAATACAAATAAGAAATAAATAATAGTTGACAAAGCTTCATCCAGATCAATTAAAATTTGAAATTACCAAATGACACCATATGTTTTATGTTAACAGATACTTCTCTCGCACTTCTTTCATGTGGAACTCTCTTCCGTCTTCACGCTTGCCAAGTTTATACAGTGTAACCCGGATATAAGAAACCCGGATATAAGAGAAACCCGGGTATAAGAGATATTTTCTCTGCTCCCAAATTAGAGCCATACTTACCTAAACAAAATAGACCAAACCCGGATATAAGAGAAACCCGGATATAAGTGACTTCTTCTCCGGTCCCGACAACTCTCTTATATCCGGGTTACACTGTATTTGTCTTATTAAAGGAGGGGGAGTCATAATGTTAAGAGTGGATAGAAAAACTGATGTGTTGAAATACATCTATGATTTACTTGAGTTCAGTCATTCTGAGAGTAAGACCAGCTCCAGATTATTACTTAGCCGACTGCTAAATACGGCTTTTACTGCCTCGGTACTAAGACCTTCCTCACAAGGCGGGATATGGAACAAAGCCGTTTTTTTTTTAAAGTGGGACAATTCATCACCCGTAGGCTCGAGTAGAAATTCCTCGTAGAGCCCGTAATAATGAAGTCGGGCTTGTCGACCACCCCAGACGAGACACTGACCTTTGGCATAGCCTCGTCTGGGTTCTTCTCTGTCCGGAGGTAGTGAGGTCGATAAGCGGAGCACCAGCAAAACACAGGTTTTGCTGTCTCCTCCAGTCCTACGTTCCGCCTTCACATTTATACACTTGCGAGCGAGACCACCTTGTCGCTCAGCGTATGACAAAATGTGAGAGGATTGTCTGCCAATATTTTTCGATGAGTAACAAATAATTCCAGGAAATGCCAAACAGAAAACTTTTGTCTTTGATACTGACGATATTTAGTTCTTAATAACGAACGAGACGGTCGAAAATATACGATTAAAAACAAAACACCGAAACTTGGATATTTTACTCAAAATTTGGATATAGATATACAACCACTCACTCGAAAACTGGAAAATACGATAGAAAATTAAACTGACGACCATTGTAATAAACAGAACTTTAATTTGAAGCGTTAAAATTTAGGCAGATTTTATGGATGAAAAGAAATATCTAACAACTTCAGTAATTGCAAAATTAAAACAACGCTGAAAGCTGTTAAATTTAATCGACTGGCAGTAACGAACTCTGGAGAATTGCGTTGAGTGGCTTCGATACAGGCTTAATTAAGGAGGCAAATTGTTTATCTCACTGATGTATACTCCAACTAAGTTATAAGAAACCTGTATTTTGAATCGATTAAATTTTTATGAATTCAGTCATTGAAGAGATATCCAAAACGAAGTTGTTGATCACTATAGCAATCGGAGAGACATGTGAGACTGATCTTTTAAGTCTTTCAGCCCTGCGTTCCTGTACAATTTTAACCCCTCTGCGTGAGCTCCTGAGTCAAAATTCTCAGATAATTGGTGTGTAATGTTTCACGGTAGATATCAAAATAGTTGCAAGTGTTTACCCACCGATCAACCGGTGGCTGGGCATTAAGTCATTTTTATCTACCACTGTTCAACCGGTGGCTGGACATTACGTCATTTTTCTCTACCACCGTTAAAGCAGTGATCAGGACTCAAAAGGGTTAAAAATTTCTAAAAAACGGCGGATGAAATAGCCGTCATAATTCATGAGCATTGGGATATTTCGATGTGGTGCAATGGTTAACAGGCGTGTCTCGGTTGATCCATTACGACTGAGTAGTGAGTTCTATCCTCACTGGATGTGCCATACTTTCGATGTTGTGCCACATCTAACCTACGCTTAGAAAATCAACTTTATGTTTACTTCAACGTGGTGCAGTAGTTAGCAGACTTGTTTCGCTAGATCAATTTAGACTGAGTAGTGAGTTCTATCCTAACTGGATGGCGCATACTTTCTGCCTTTTGCCACCTTTAAGCTATTCTTAGAAAATCATCATAATTCATGACCACTGTCGAAATTTGTGCTACTATCGCTAGGCCCCATGGACAGTGCAAAGGCCAAGTGTGCTGTATCGGAAACCTCACAGGTAAAGACGCCATCAAGTCAGTAGTTGTCTGATATTTTCGGCGGGTGGAATTAGAAGTTATGAACAACCACTGCTTTCTGAATCAGATTCCCCACAGGATCCTTCGGTGATCACTGTAATCTTAGACTCTTCAAATCCAGTTTCTACCATTTATCTATCGTACATATCCTTCATCCTCTTACGTGCACACAACAACGTCACTCAGTATCCATTTACCTTTGCTCTTTACGCTTGGTTTAGTTAGTTTTGTTTTACGGTATATCAACCTCAATGGGTTATTTAATGCCAACAAGATTGCTGGTAATATTTTCCCCCAAAAATGTATTGTTGGTAATAGTTTTATTTTTCAAAAACAACTGTTGGTTATAATTTTTCTAAAAAAAAGTATTGCTGGTATTAAAACCTATTTTTATACTTTGATAGTGTTTTGACCCGTTTTTTTTTTTTTTGGTGGGGGTCAACTATTTGCCCATAGCTGGGAACCTAACAGGTGCTACCACACCGGGTCAGGATGGCCCTGGGAAAACCAGTAATTAAGAGGTGGTTCCACGCTCCTCAAAACCTCCTGATCAGAGGCCTTGCTGTTGGATGTAGTTTATCGCCTTGAACAGGACGCGGATTTAGTTTACCGTCATACCCAGGACGTCTTGGGACTTGTATTAGGTGAATGTTTAGTAAACAAAGAAGATGTGGTGGGTTGGCGCATGTTCCAGATGGTGTTATAGTGCAAACCCAGATTGAAGACACATATGGGGCAAACGTTAATGAAAATTTACAATGTTTCAGGTATATAACCAAATATAGTTCAGACATCGATCTACTTTTTGAGGCGGAGACAGAATATTAAATATCCGAATGAAATAATTTTCAAAGACAATCATTTGATGAAATTGCCAGGTTTTTCGCTTGACTTTAATCGAATTCATATCGAGAGAAGCCTTATCGGAAGGGAGTTTTACATTGACGGACGGCAATTCCCGACTCTACAAAGAACGTTCTTACAATGTTCTAGATACGTTGCCTTCTGGGTGATGGGTATGGGGCATTGCGTTGACGTGACGGTAACGTGAGTTCAACCATAACACTCATTCCCAACGTCTTCCACAACCATATGCAGATGACACAGTGTTGATGAAATGACTAAATATAAGATGTAAGAAGACTGAATGCATTCGTGTTAGCAAAGGAATGACATTAAAATTCAGATTACAAACCGGACATACTAAAATCAAGCATTCGCATCATTTTAGATATAGGGGAAGAGTTTTAACAGAAGACGGAAGGTTCGGCACAGAAATCCGAAGTTTCATTGTGATAAGCAAATATGCTTTCCTAAAGTTAAGCAGCGTATTAAGAAACAGGAAAATTTCGTTAGAAACAAAGAAAAGAGTGCTGCATTTTTACATGATATCAGTTTTCTTATATGCATGTGAATACTGGACAATCTCCTCAAAGATGAAGAAGAGACATGAGGCAACAGAAATATGATTCTACATAAACATGCTGAGGATACAATGGAGCAAACATGTGAGCAACGACGAGGTTTTAGAGAAAATAGAGAGAAAAAGGAAACTTACTGCTAACATCAGGAAGAGACAGTTTAAATTTCTAGTGCCGAAATGAGGAATGAGGGCTTGGAAAATCTGATACCCACAAGACAAATTGAGGGTAAGAGGAACAGAGGATTATAAAGCATAAGATACTTGACGAGCTTGAATAAATGGATGGCGGAACAAAGTTTAGGAGAAATAATATTTATTAAGAATTACAAAAGGCAGGAAATAGTGGATACCCATGATCCCTTACGCCTTGAGGGCACAAGGTACATAAAGAAGATAGTAACATTGCGAGGCGCTAGAGGTGAAAAAGATATACGTACTTATCAAGTAACATTTGAACAATTTTTCATCTATTAACAATATGTATAGAAGGTGTAAAAATTATTTATCTTTTATTTAAACGAGAATCACGAATTTAGATAATGTCTAATATGTTCCTGAAATTTATTATTCATTTTCTCTTAATTTAACGTTCAGAAATGTTGTTCTGCAGAAGGATGATGTGAATAGCATGGACAGCGTGCATGGGCAACGAAGAAGTATGAAAATGGAAACAAAATGGACGCTTATACTCAGAATGAGAAACAGGTAGTTGAAGTCCCTTGGCCATGAAAAAGGCAAGCTTGGAGAACTTGACACTCACAGGACATTTAAAAGTAACAAAGCGGTAGCATGCTACCCACCTAAACATGCCCGGATGGCTGAACAGGGATAAATTAAAAGAAAAAAAATCTTTACATAGAGTTATAAGGGACAGGCACTGGGGGAAGGGTTAAGGTACACATCACACAGAGGGAATAATAAAAAACGTTACAAGGTAGTCGGGAGTCGAAAATAGCATTCAGGAAACCTCTGTATCACGTTGCAGAGCGTTCAACTAACGTCAATTTGTTAGCTGAATTTACCAGCGAAAATGAATTTTGAAACGCTATACCAAAAAGTGTCCAATCACTTTGAAATGAAGAAATACTCTTGATCATAATCCATTAACAACTACTAAAACTGTTTCAGATCATTTCACACGAATAACGTCTTTATAAGTTTGTTCAGGTAATTTGCAGCGTAATCCCTGCTCTCAGTTTATAATAAAAATTACTCGAATAGTTACATTTAGGTGTACCTTTGCATGCTTAAATCGAAAATAACAAAGAAATTTTGGTAAAATGTAACGTTTTCGAGTTATCGACAATAAAATATCGGACTCATTCGCATGGCGGTCATGATATTGATGTTTACAGACATTTGCCTCGGAGCAATCATTCGCAGAAGCTCACTAGCCTTGATTAATACGCACGCAATATGCAAACTTTGCACAAAATTTAAAAAGAGAATGATTATTTACAAAATAAAAAAAAATGCTGGTTGAATTTAAGCGTGCATCTACATTAGCAAGTAGGTCTCGCCGTTTAACTGTTGAACGAGATAGATGCAATCACCACTTCTAATCAAGCAGTTTCCTTTCTCGTACTTTTCACATTTGGGACTCCCTTATTTATTCACATCTAAAGGATGACGTATATTTTTCTAACAAGATTCCTGGAATATTCAGGCCGTTAATGTAAATAAATATATATATATATATACTGTTTAATAAAGAAATACAAACAGAGCATCTACTAAATATACCTTTAAACAAATAAATTAAAAATTTGCCGCATTCAATCCATTTCCTAATATATATATATTTACATATATACAAAGGGTGAGATAGGTAAATTGTCACCATCTTATGCACACACACACACAAACAAACATACACACACACACACACACACACACATATATATATATATATATATATATATATATAGAGAGAGAGAGAGAGAGAGAGAGAGAAAGGCGTATATGTATAAAATGCTATTCATGTGACTATGTACGAGGGTCATTCAATAAATAAGTTGAATTTTTCGGTATAAGTACTTCTAATACAGATAGAAGCTTACTATTTTTTTAATTTTTTTGTTTTACTGCTTTTTCAAACGAATTTAATTTCTTTTGCTGATTAAAAAACACTTTGAGAGTTTTGGCGATTAACAAAGATGGCCGACCAAGAAGCATGCTCCAGGATTGAACAGCGGTCAGTTATCAAGTTTTTGGTTACTGAAGGGTGAAAACCAGTTGAAATTCATAGGAGAATGTCAACTGAGTATGGTGCCGCATGTTTCAGCCAAAAAATGTCTACAAGTGTGCTAAATTGTTTAAAAAAGGACGGAGCAGTGTTGAGGATGAAGACAGGCCTGGGAGGCCTACAGAAGTGAGGTCTCCTGAGGTGATCGAATCAGTCAATGACCTCATTCAGTCTGACAGAAGGGTGATAGTGGATGACAATGCAAGGACTTTGAGCTTATCTGTTGCGGCAAACGCA
>OZ038505.1:34129329-34136829 GCA_964036315.1 Acanthosepion esculentum
CTAATGACGTGAACATATCGAGAAAAGGATTGACTGCTACAGTATCGTATCATTTACAAGCATATGAACGTATTAGGTGTACTGGCTATTAAGTTAGGGATCGAACCCTGATTGCTCTCAGAGTATTTTCAGTGCATGTCATGCTACATTAGGAAGAAACAACACGAATAAAAGGTGAGAAAGGCCTTAAATCATCGTGACCATAAAACATTTAATAAAAGTTATCTACAGGAATCAACGGTCAATATTGAATCTAGAAACAATAGAGTATATTGCTATATCAGGTAATGTCTTGAGGTGTCATATTCTACTGATTTCTATGTCGAGTCCTTGTTTTTAATTTGGTGCTCAAACTTGTTCATTGTTGTGTTTTTCTTGGCTGGGGCTGTAATATCTATCAGAAGACATATTTTAACATTTTTATTTCGTCGGTTTACCTTGATTTCCCTGTCAGTATGAACGCTCATATTCCAGTTGATGGTAATCTCATCATTCTGTACAACATGCAGCGATTTATATTTTCCACCCAGTTTTTCTTCTTCTTCTTCTTCTTCTTCTTCTTCTTCTTCTTCTTCTTATTATTATTATTATTATTATTATTATTATTATTATTATTAAAAATTGATATAAAACCAATAATTTCTAATTTGCAATATTGCTATTTTAGAAAGAGAAAAGGCACAATGTTTAACAATATTAAACAATACTGCCACAGTTTATCTTTCTTCAAGTTATGTGTAAAATTGATTAAAAGTATCAAAAATATATAAAATATATGTCTTTCTACAAATGTTGCTTTTCTTGAGAGAAACGGTTGTACAACACGATAACGCAAATAAAACACAGCCAGCGAGAATGGTATGCAACCTGAACGTGAGTAACATCGTCTCTTACCCCCAGGATCAGCCGATAGTAGTTTGCATATGAAATTATAAGTGAAAGAACAATCTTTAAAATTTTTTGATAATATTTTGACAATATATATGTCTTCGTCAAGTTTTATTTAAAACTTCATAAAAAGTATAAAAAGAATATAAAATAATACACATATTTGTCTCTTGTCTGTTGACTGTATGGGCTGCAAAAAGGAAACATTAAACAAAATAATTAATTGCCTCAGGTATGATGACCGTTACAACAATGTTTCAACAACAACGATCGCCATAATGTTACTCACGTTTCAGTTTCATTTCAATTGACCGCGTTACATTCATTTTGACGCGTTGGTTCCCAGTACAAACGTCTTTCTCAACGCAAGCAACATTTGTCTATATGCCTGTGATGACATGTTATGTACACTATTTACATTATTCGGACTATTGTCCTCATCTTTGTTGCCATATTTATCACAACATTTCAGCCGTTGTACGCTCCGGCCTTCTTCAGTATATATCTATATTGCTGAGATGAGGTATTACGTACACTATTTGCATTATTCGAACTATCATCCCCGTCTTTGTTGCCATATTTATCACAACGTTTCGGCCGTTGTACGCTCCGGCCTTCTTCAGTATCTGTCTATATTTCTGAGATGAAGTATTATGCACACTATTTACATTATTCGGATTATTGTCCTCATATTTCTTGCCATATTTATCACAACATTTCGGCCGTTGTACGCTCCGGCTTTCTTCAATATCTCTCTATATTTCTGAGATGAGGTATTACGTACACTATTTGCATTATTCGGACTATCGTCCCCGTCTTTGTTGCCCTATTTATCACAACGTTTCGGCCGTTGTACGCTCCGCCCTTCTTCAGTATCTGTCAATATTTCTGAGATGAAGTATTATGCACACTATTTACATTATTCGGATTATTGTCCTCATATTTCTTGCCATATTTATCACAACATTTCGGCCGTTGTACGCTCCGGCTTTCTTCAATATCTCTCTATATTTCTGAGATGAGGTATTACGTACACTATTTGCATTATTCGGACTATCGTCCCCGTCTTTGTTGCCCTATTTATCACAACGTTTCGGCCGTTGTACGCTCCGCCCTTCTTCAGTATATGTCTATATTTCTGAGATGAGGTATTATGTACACTATTGACATTATTCGGATTATTGTCCTCATATTTGTTGCCATATTTATCACAACGTTTCGGCCGTTGTACGCTCCGGCTTTCTGCAATATCTCTCTATATTTCTGAGATGAGGTATTATGTACATTATTTACATTAATCGGACTATTATCCTCATCTTTGTTGCCATATTTATCACGATAATTATGGCAAAGTTTTCCAATTTATCGCCAAAATTCAAATTAATTGATAAACTTTATAATACACTTTAGTAAACCTGATAATTAAGGTGACATAAAAAATGAATCCCTTAAATCTTCTGTTTGATATTCATAAATTTATCCCATCACTTTTAACCTTTCACTACGGAAGGAAACCGACCACATTGAGAGCATGTTTTTTTACAGTTGGAAAGAACCTCCAACTGAGACATCCCAAGTGAATGCACCTATCCCATTGTACATGATACTGCTGGCGTATCAAAAGGGACTTAAATAACATTGAACAGACAAAAAATCAAGAAAGAAACTTTTTAGCAGAGTTCTTATGTTCACGAAGGTTTTATTTCTGCTGTTAGTTTATTAACGGATTTGATGAAAATACTTGTCGGTCTTGGGATATTCACTAGTGTTATTTTTAAATATTGAATATCTGATTGTTATTGCAAAAATAGTATTTCTCAATAAGCAGACCATATTTGTTGGTTTAAATATGAATTGAAAGGTTTCGACGATTTTATTTTGAGAAATATGGCATCTGTCAATATAATTTATATACAGAAAACAAATGGAAAAAATATTTTGTCTTTTTTGGTTTTTTTTTCCAAAAGTGAGGCATTTCGATTTAGTTTTAGGAATTTAAACGCAGTACTATATTGGCGGTTAGGTCTCATAATTTTACAGTTAAAATAGCTCGATGTACCAATAAGTTCTTCCTTGCGGAACTCTCTTGCTGCTTATTACTTCCCAGTTATAAATGATCTTTAAAATGTTAAGTGCTATGTCAATTGTTATCTTCTGTTTTCTCAATTCTTGTTCTTTTATTGCTCACATTCCTTTATAATATTTGTCTCAGAATCTCTAACGACCGATTACCCCTCAAGTCATAGTCGCAGGTTTGCATTGCTTGGGGTGAAATTATTTTAGAAAATATTGTTTTTGTTTCAGTTCTGTCGACCATCTCGATATTTATCGGGAATTTTTGATTTATGTATTGTAGATACGATTTGTTAGATATATCCTATCCTTTTATAAAAGCAAAAAGGCATGCACGTTTATTCGCACAAGATATTATTTGTACAGAGCAGTTTCACAGACGTTGACAACACCGGATATGATTACAAACATATATTGTAGGTGTTATAGTTATATTATACGAATTTTTAATATTTTATACACATTTTAAAATGTAATCGCCTATAATAAAAGATATGAAATGCAAGTTGTTTAATTTGCATCATGACATCTTCGGGTACATTTTGTTTTTCCATGTTTGGAGCACTAGAAGTATTTTGGTATTATCCAGTAACAATTGACATCTCTGAATAGTGGTATATTGTCTATTTTTGATGTGATGATTGTTAGGAAAAAGGTCACAAATTTGGGGGAAAATAAAAAAAAAGATTGAGATGGGGATAGGTAGCTTAAAATCAGTTTTCTTAAGGTGGTTCTCTAACCGCTTAATGCATTTATCCACAGGTACATTAGTGAATAGGGATTTAACGTCTAAGGTGTCTAGGGATTTGTTTCTTATGTCAATATTGCTTAACTTATTGAGAAGAGCGCCTGAATTCTTTACATGGGCGTCAATTATGGTGCCCGCAATTGGGGTGAGAAATTTAGTTAGAAACCTAGTAATGCTATGAGGGACTGAGCCTATGCCCGAAATAATGGGCCTTAGAGGAATGTCAGGTTTATGGGTTTTGGCGAGCCCATATATTTTAGGGATGGTGGGGTGGTAATTAATATGGAAAAGCCAAATCTTATCTTGATTACGAATCAGACTCTTATAGGACTTACTAAATTCTTTAATATTTTTAGAAACCTGTAGAGGAGAGATTTGTTCATAAGTGTCTCTGTCATTGAGCAAGTCCAACATTTTCTGGTTGTACGAAGCGGTGTCCATGACTAAGACCCCTCCGCCTTTATCCGAAGGAGATATAGTAATATCACTGTTCGTAGACAGGGATTTTAAAGCGTTCATATACCTCTTGGGTAGAGTAAAGAAGAAGTTAGAGAACCACCTTAAGAAAACTGACTTTAAGCTACCTATCCCCATCTCAATATGCATCAAATTATGCACCCTATGCACATCTGACTGTTACTTCCAGCATAACGATATCTATTACAAACAAAAATTTGTCTTACCAATGGGTAGTCCTCTCTCTGGATTCCTAGCATGCATATTTCTAGAATTTCTTGAGTCTGGACCTTTCAAATATATAATCCCTGATGATACACATTACTTCCGTTACATCGATGACATTTTATTCATTTACCCACAGAAACATGATTTAAACAAAATCACTGATAGATTGAATAGAGTAGAACCTACTATAAAATTTACCCACGAACTTGAATCGAATAATTCTCTACCTTTTCTAGACATACTACTTACTAGAAATAATAACAAATTAGAATTCAAAGTATATCGTATACCCACATACAAAAACGACTATTTACACTTTTACTCTCACAATGATACTAGGACTAAGAGAGGTGTTATTATTGGATTTTACTTGAGAGCTCTTCGAATCTGTTCAGCAAAGTATTTAGATGACGAATTTAGTTATATCGAGGATACCTTCTCAAGCCTTTCGTATCCGAGACAATTAATACTCGGCGCTAAGCATAAAGCCTTGAAAATTCACAAAGTTCGTTCATTAGTGCAAAATGTCACACCGACTACTACTACTACATCTAAGGTAGGGAGAGGCACACTTTCAGCTGCCCCTGATAATCCTATTGGCCGCATCTTTCTACCGAATAACCCTCTGACCGAACACATCTCCAACAATCTAAACGCGCTAAAAATTAAAACTACTACATTACCCACTAAAACTATTCGCAGTATATTAAATAATACCAGCAGACAGCATATTACATCCGATGCTTGCGTCTATCAGGTATCGTGCAGAGACTGCAACTTGAGTTATGTAGGCGAGACAGGGAGGTCCTTAAAATGTCGCATTTCCGAACATAAACGAGATATTCACCTCGGTAATTTAAGTAGTGCTTTGTTTGTACACATAGTCAAATCTGATCACAATTTTGATTTCGACTCTGTGAAGATTTTAAAATATATCCACAATAAAAACCTTAGGCAGATTTACGAGGCTGGCATGATATCCACCTCACGTACTATAAACACCAGACAGGGTTTCTTTAATATATCAACATTCCTAGCAAGATTAATGCTTGACAAACGTACCTATAAGCTATAGTTTTAAATAGGTCCCCCCCCCTTTCCACTTAGGATAAAATCTCTTCCCTGGGAGCAGGTTTTCGCAGCGCCGCCCACGCGGCGCCAGCGTATCCGAATCCAAGAAAGAATACTCTGACTTTAGAATTTCAGTTTTTCTGTTTCTGACTAGTCCTGTATATATCGCCTCTTCAATTAACTTAAATTTAATATAAATATGTCTCCATTAACCATGTCCTGAAGAAGGTCTATTGGACCGGAACGTCTGACGTCGACAGAAAAAAAAAAAATAAAAATAAAAAACAGTAAACTCACATATTCGGATTTTGCTTTGTCTTTTCTACATTTTCATCATACCGTCGGATCTACATCTACATATTTGCTTATATATATATATATATATATATATATATATATATATATATATATATATATATATATATATATATATATATATATATATATATTGTCTATTTATATATATATATAAAAACATATATATATATATATATGTATGTGTGTGTGTGTGTGTGTGTGTGTGTGTGTGTGTGTGTGTGTGTGTGTGTGTGTGTGTGTGTTTATTGCGTATTTAGGCATCAATCCGTCTTTTGTTTATATTTCCTTAAAGACGACACCGTGTGTAGAAACTGTCTAAATGTTCTTTCGGCTATACTTTTAGCCATTATCAAGGATGATTTTTTTCCACTGGATGTATGGATTATGTATATGTATCTAGAGTTAGAGTGATGTTTTATTTTTCCAACACAGAACATTGTGGCCGTGTTCGTAGTTACTATTTCTTTTTTATTATTATGACTTCCATTATTTTTAATGTTTTCTTTTTCGACATGTGGAAGACGTTATTATGATTATAGTTTTTACTAGTATGCTTCGGGTGGGGTCTGGTAGGTTTTCTCTCCTTCACTCCGTTTGCTTCTCTTTCTGGTATTTATAAACAAAAAATTTCCAAAGACATATATGGAAATACGAAGAACATGAATGACAATAGATAGATAGATAGATAGATAGATAGAAACATATTGAGACTGATACGAAAACAGACTGAGATAGATAATATTGAATTTCGGTCAGAGCTGTTTATGAGCAAATAACAAAGTCGCCTATAGGTAGGCATGTCACCATTATCATAGAGTCAATGTCACATGACTTGTCAAAACAGTTCTTGTTTATGTTCTCTTCTCGCTTAGGCTTGGCTCGGCTGAGATTTCTCCTTCCGGTGAAGCTACTTTCCTGATGTCGTATCACCTGTAGATCTTAAGAATTCTTTCCGATAAACAATTTAAACAAAGAAAACATACCTTAGCACTTTTCTGGTTTTCAACCTTCACCCTTGTGTTTCTGACTGCAGAATATGATGGTCAGAATGCAGCATTATTTGACACAGTAATTGTTCGTCTAGTCACTGGACTGGGCAATGTATGTATGGACTCTTTTAAAAGAAAGCAAGAAATACTAAACGAAACTAATTACAGAGTTACATGCTAGGTTAGGATAAATTAGAACAAAAATAAATGTTAGGATAGTCAAACTAAGCGAGGATAAAAAAACTAAGCGAACGAAAAAAATATATATACATACATAGGTCACAATTACAGAGAGGATATCTTGACATAAACAGAGAGAGAGAGAGAGAGAGAGAGAGAGAGAGAGAGAGAGAGCGCACCCTTTGGAAGGCGTTCGGGTAGTGTGAATTTATACTCACTTATGGACGCAAGTCATTCGAGGTCGCCTAAATTCTCATGGTTACTAGTGAAAGTTTGGTTACCTTTAATGCCAAGCTTCAAGTTTCAATGAACGCAGAGCTGGGCGGAGGGGTGGGTCAACGGTCATTCCTTCATTCCCACACCCAACAGTTTGGGGTACTGCATTGATAGAAATTAAAATCAACAAGGAGAAAGAATCAGGAAAACAATTCCATGTCGAAATAATCTTATCTAGCAAGATGACAACGGCCGTCTAGTCTGAAAAATGAAGGCGACCATACACTCTTAAAGGATTTTTTTTAGGAGTTCAAACAATTTTTTTTTCTTTTT
>OZ038505.1:34141829-34169329 GCA_964036315.1 Acanthosepion esculentum
CAGACTATGAAATATTCCTTGCACCAAAATACGACATTCTTATTTACATTTCTTACTTCAACCACCATAATACCTCATTGTCTTTATGAAGTCCTATATTATCCCCAAATGTACAATTTGTCTATAGGGGTATTGAATAACAACATTTAAAAATGAAAACCCCAATGAATATTTACAGTATGCATAATACTATAATACAAGAAACTAAACACAATGGTGTTAGTATATACCCCCACAATCCTTAATTGTGGCAGAAATATCAGTTGATTGGACAGAATTAATGCGGGACTTGGATGTATTTTTAAAAAGTCATCCGACCAAACACACACACTACTACACAGTCATTCAGACACGATAACAATTAAAAAAGAACACACTTGTAAAACGAAACGTTTCCCACATCCACCAGAGAATCAGGTCAGCTAACGGGATAAAATAAAAGGGGCAAATATGTACAATATCATGAGTTTCTCTTCTAGTTAAATTTTGCTCGAATTAAAATAAATGGGGCCAATGTGGATACAGCTAAGTTAACTGGGCTTAAAACAAAAAGCAAAACACGCCTAAACTATTCTATTTTGGTCGGGGTTGCCAATGTTTAATACAGGGTCTTCAATATCCTCATGCCTAACCGGCATCAAAATAACATTCTAAGTAAACTCCTTTCATTTGTAAGACACCTTTCGCCAAATTATGATGGAGGGAGTTTTCGCCTTTCTGTCCTGATCTTGACTTAAGCTAATGCTTAAAGAACAAGATCAGTTAGGAAGAGGTAAACTTCTCGACTCCATAGAATTCCTTCTGTCGTGTCGTCATATCACGACTCGCATAACACCCATTTATTAGTCAGGCTTAGGACTGGACAACATGGCCACAAACTGAAATGGCTACAAAGACAAAGAACGTTCTGCGCATCACACCGGGCCTACCACCTTTCAGGAGGAAAAGGTGGGACCCATCGTCTTAACAGACCTACCGCAGCAGGCACAATTGGGAGAATTTCCCAATCCCGGTGATGAAAGATTTTGCCGCCCAGAGGGCTTTTCGCATAAACAGCCAGGTGTGTGATACCTCGTTTTTAGTGAGGCATTTCAACTCAGGTGTCCAAGACATATGAAGCGAGCCCCCTGCTTCGTTAAACTGAACTCTCCAAACAGGCCATCTTTAAAGAACCCCCTCACTAACACCTGATATAATGACTTACGGGACAAAGGATGGACGTCGGTCAGGTCATCCGTCGCCCGTAAGAAGAATTTAAAATCTAACCGGCGTGCACAATAGAAGGAGCATTCGCCTCAAGGTAAACGGTGGGCCTCCGCCTTGCACGAGTGCACAATTCTCAGGGACAGGGAGTGGAAGCACGGAGAGTCTGTAAAGAATATTGTGTAGATATGCGAAACACATACCTCCGCCTTCCTATTTAAGGAAAGCTTCCTCTGGGACCACAGACGAACTGCTCTCTCGACCTTTTCCCGCATCTCCGACCAATTCATTTATAGCAAGAGATTGGGACCGACCCAGACGCCGAATCTTGACCGGCCAGCACGTGTAGCGGAAAGATCCTGGAAGAGAAACTCCCTTCCATGTGATATGCCTATTTTATGCATTTCTAACTTCCTCTGCACGCAGTTCAGCGGTCATATTCGTTGTTTCAGGAGACAGTCTTTTTAACTTATCCCTAAGTACAAGAGCTTGATCCTTCTTGGCAAGCAAGGAGGCCAGCTTCGTCCTAGCTAAGGCTACTTCCTCACTATCACGGGATTTAACTGCCCAATCAACTCTTACTTCACATGCCGTTAGTGCTGCTAACCTAATTCGACCGAGTCGACGACAATAATCAGCAGCAAAAAAACTGACTTTAGATTTCAATAAACACCACCAATTATTCCTAACCACAGCCTCCGTCAATTTCCGCTTCTATGTATCTAGAGGTCCTTGACAAAATACTTAGAAGAATCGGCAATGTTATCTCTCCTGACCTGGAGTCAGGATCGATAGCATTAGTTTTCCATCGCCGTAAGGTTGCACCACTGCTTTTTTCTGCAAATATTTTCATGAAAATTAATCGCATTTCTATTTGTTACCTTGACTTAATGAATATAAGCGTACGATTATATTAACAGTCCAGTGTCATCCTTTTAATTTATAAATTGCTACATGTAACAGTTAGTTCCTTCTAATAGTTTCTTTCTTTGCATTCGGAACCGTATTTCGACTTTTTGTTTCCTTGAGCAATTACGATCTTCAAAGAATTAAATGCAACGTAAATCGTAAATATTTTAAATCAATCCTTTTTATCCGGCAAGCTTTTCTTAGCTGCTTTCAACCTCAATAACCCTTTGCTTCTTAGCGACTTTATCGACTTGTTGGGCTGAAATGAGAAAAAATGTTTAAGTAGCAAATCACACGTTCGGTAAAGAAACTAAGAACGAAAGAAAGAGAAAGCCTCTAAGATTCCCTTTTGTTCACTTATGTCGATGTCAAAGCGACTAAAATAACCCAACTGGTTCAATGTTTTTCAGTGGGCGTTATGATAATCTATATGAATTGACAATCATCTACGGTGAAGAACGTAGCTTCGTCTCAAGTATAGAATCAGCGAATCACAAACCTGAAGTTTTACCAAAAGCAAAAACCACATCAATTGGGGATTTTCAATTCGAGCAACAATTCGCAAAAAAATTCTTTGTCTTTTAGGCCAATTCTCTTTGTAGCAATGTCGTCCAGTCTTTAACTAAGCCTGAGCAATATACGTTTTTGTGCTCGCTAGATGTTATGCGAGCCGTGATATGACGACGCGACAGAAGAAATTCTATGGAGACAAGAAGTTTAACTAACTGATCTTGTTCTTTAAGCATTAGCTTTAGTCAAGATCAGGCCCAAAACGCGACGACACCCGCCATCAGAATTTGGCAAAAGGTGGGTGAGTCTTGCGAGTGAAAGGAGTTGACTTAGAGTGTCATTTTGATGGCATCAGGATATTGGAGGCCCTGTATTGACAACCCCGACCAAAATAGAATAGTTTAGGCTTGTTTTTTTTTTAATTGTTTTAAGCCAAGTTAACTTAGCTGTATCCCCATTGGCCCCTATTATTTTAATTCGAGCAAAATTTAACCAGAGGAGAAACTCATGATATTGTAAAATGTTGTTAAGATATCGCTACACCCTTAGACAATACGGTTAGAAAGAAACCCCCTTCAACACCAGAAAGAGCGGTAATTGTTAATGGATCTGAGAAATCTAATTCCCTGAAAATCTATTTTTTAAATTATTTTGTAAAATTTCTGCCGAATGTAATGCTAAGTATTCAGTTAATGAATGCCGAGCAAATATGGAGAAACTTGAAGCAGTAAATTGTAGTGTTGACAGGATGCTTTTTTTACCTTTGGCACCGTTTTCCATCTACCTTCATTCTTTGGGAATGTTTATTGGAAAGAGTAGGTGTAATTGATATGTGGTGTTGAAGTGGTGCCATGATATGTTTTGTGATTGAAGAGGAAGACGGTGCTTATTGTAAGCGATGATTAGAATTGTAATTAAAACGTAAACATATGAAAGTAAATTTATACATTTTTGTTCTTGACAATGATAAACAAAAATAATAAACACTATTTATTTATTAGATTCTTTATTTAAACTATTATATTATTTATTGGAATGGTTGGCAAAACATCGGTTAATTGATTTAAACGTTATACAATTTCCTGATAGCCGGTTCCGTGTATTTTAATAATTTAGTAAATATTTATACATTCATGAATAAAAAAAAAATATCTCTTCACATTTGATTCTTTATAAATTGTATTGCATCTGTTCAAATTGTATTAATCTTTCGTATGTTGTAAATAAAACAAAATATTCTCATGAATAAACAAACTAAAAAATAAGTTGTGTTTAATATTTTTGTTGTAAATTGTCAAGAACTATAACAAAAATATATAAATTCACTTTTATGACATGTTTAGATTTTATAGAATTTCTAATAATCGCCGTTCAAAACAATAAACAATGCCGATGAATATCTGTCTATATCTATGAGATGAGGTACTACGATTTCTTGCATTATTTACATTATTCGTACTGTTTTCCTCGGCCTCATTGCCATATCCACAACGTTTTTGGCCGTTGTGCGATCCGGCCTTCTTCGTGTGATTGGAATTTCGAACGGAACCTTTTATTTCGTCACACGTAGAATTCAGTTAAAGGGAAATAGCTGAGACATCTGGAAGAGGCATGGTACGTGGAACTAGAAAAATCTACCTAGGTGGACGAAATAAAGGGTTCGGTTTGAAATTCCAATCACTTGTACGTTGTGAATATGGCAGTAAAGATGGGGATAATTGTGCGAATTGTGTAAATAATGCAAATGGCCGATGAATGAAGGTAGTTAAGAAAGCGGTTTCATAGGAAAAACATCCTTTTCACACTACTACTTACTGCAGGAAACTTTTTTCCCATGTTTGATGAATGTTTTCGTTGTGAAAACGGCTAATTGGGACATTCTTCTAAATAGTTGTTTATTCAGGTTATACTGTTTTGTTATGTATAATCAAGAGTGGTCTCCCCTTGTTTTGCTCATCTGCTCGTTGAGAGATCTATTTCTGGGTCTATAAAAGAACACAATAAACGACCTTTGTATTTTTAGTTGAATAAACCCTTTTTTAAAGCATACATCTCCTTACTTTTGTCGTTAAAGAAGTCTTCATCTAAGAAATCCTCACAAATTAAAACTATTACAACTTGGTGTCCCCCCCAAAACAACAAAAAACAACAGAAATAAGATGAAAGAAATACTAGTCAAATTATGTCAGTTATTATTATAATAAACATTGCTTCATTTAACATATCCTGACAAATTAAGACAATGCTCCTTGGAGTAAAAAGCAAGATCGGAGTAAAAATGAAGTCAACAAGAGATTTAAGATGAATGAAATCCAAGTGAAAATTAATAATAATAAAAAAGGTTTTATCTATGAAATCCACATAAATAAATACCATTACACCCCGATTTAAAAATAACAGAAAAAAAATGAAAGAAATAACTCAAAATATGTCACTTTTTAATTATAAGTGACAAATCAAGATTAGTATCCCTTTGTTTGTGCTACTATCCTAGAGAGATATTTCTGTTTACCGCGGTTATAAAAGGATACAATACACGAACCTTGTATTCTTAGTTGTATAAAGCCTACACCTCCGTACTTCCATCATTACATGTTTCTCCACGTTTTCTTATCTCTTGCAGCCCGACAGAATAATTGAAATCTTACCATGCACCATGTTTGTGTTCAGCCACCACTGACATGTGTTGGTCTAGAAGTACCTGCGTCTTCCTTTCACTGTATACGAAATAAAAGAATTACATGTAGAAGTATAATGAAAAAAGTATCATTCCACAAGAACGCATCCGATCAATTCGATGCCAATAAGAGTTCTTAGACTTTTCGCTTTCCGGCAATGAAACAAGAGTACAAATCTCACCAAGATCTATTTGTCGGCAAAGGCAGTTCTTGATGCTACCCAAGCCTGTGGCATCGTTAGATATTACCTGAAAATAAAGGGTTCAGTTCGACATTCCAACCACCTGAAGAAGGCTCGAGCGTACATCAGTCGAAAAGTTGTAATAAATATGGCGACAAAGAGGAGAACAATAGTCCGAATAATGTAAATAGTATATATAAGACATCGTCTCAGAAATATAGACAAATACCTGAAAATCATATCCATGTTGACCCAAGCCTTGTGAGTGCAATTCGGTAGACACCGCTGTTTGGGAGCCGTCGATAGTACTGCCAGCCTGAAATTGAAAAACACCGTGAGCGAGGATTCGAAACCGGCTGTTTCTGTTCAAACTGTTGATCTTGCGAGGCTATGCGATTCCTCTCAGAAACTGTAACTAAGGTCAGCTGCAGTATAAATCAAAATTTGGCTGTATCGGTGTTGAACAGTGAAAATGTTCCTAAGCAGACGTTTGGCTCGTCACAGTAGCAGATGGATGAGCTCCGAAACAAGTAGCCGGCCATTATACATAGATAAACCAGATGAAGATAAAGTGTGGAAAATAATAAAGTAATAACGCGAAGGAAATTAATGTAAGACCGGAAATATTCAGCGGCAGACATGAGCCGAACATTTTATAAAATAATATATTTTTGTATAAATTTCAACTGGCACTGACACTCATTGTCGACATTTTAATATATATATATATATATATATATATATATATATATATATATATATATATATATATATATATATAAACAGCTAATTTCACCATTGCTGCCATATTATTTTCATCGCAATGAATCAAAATTAATGTTGCCGAGAAAGGAGCATCGTTCATTTAGAAATCTCCGGAATTAACTTTCGCAAACCGCTTTTGAGACATTCATATCAACTCTATAAAGATCTTAATAATGTTACCTTTTAACCTTTCAAAGTTATGGCTTACATCTGTATCACGTTATAATACAGGTTCCCTTACAATTACCTTAAGCAAATTCTACCCTAGTCTTTACCTGGATGTGTGACCGATTGCGTATATAAGGTACTTTAAATTTGACTGTGCGGGTGGTGTAATGAATAAGGGACCGTAATTGGAAATCGGAGAGGTGAGATCAAATTCCACTTGAGTTCGCTATATGAACTTAGACGTAAATAACCTTGGGAACGAATACACATCTACTCCTCCAGCTACGGGTTTATTAGTAGGACTTTTAACAGTAAATCATTATTTTCCCGAATTTTTTAACACCTAAATATATTTTCTGGCTTTAAAATTACATGCAAAATGTTGATAAACCGTAAAAACAAAAATCAACTCCGAGCCACCCTAAAAAAAAAACAAACGAAAAATCTCTTATTCTTGGGATATCAGCACGGGATAATGACGAGTTTAGTTGATAATTACTATTGATTAAATCGTTTATAGCACACAGAGTCATCCTCTTCTATGGACGGTTTCCCTTCAGGACGTTGTCAACCATGGCTCCCCACAATTTCCTTTGCTTTATAGCTCTTAATAAATTGTGTCTTTTCTTTATCTCTCCTAAATCTTGATCCGCCTTTTATTTACTCAAATTCGCTAGGTAGGCTAGGCGTTGTTTTCCTATGTTCGTCTTACCTTCAATCTTTCCTGTGAACATCATATTTTCCAAAATCACATTCCTCATTATGTGCGCTAGAAATTTCGACAGTTTCTTCTTTAATTTAATTCCAAATGCCCTTTTCATTTCATTTTTCTGTCTGTGTGACTATCTGACTCTGTTCTCGCGTCTCTGTCTCTCTCTCACTATGTATGTATGTATGTATGTATGTATCTATCTATCTATCTATCTATCTATCTATCTATCTATCTATCTATCTATCCCTCTATCCCTCTATCTTTGTTCATATCTATCTATCTATCTATCTATCTATCTATCTATCTATCTATCTATCTATAGATAGATAGATAGATAGATAGATAGATAGATATGAACACACTAAGATAGATAGATAGATAGATAGATATGAACACACTAAGATAGATAGATAGATAGATAGATAGATAGATAGATAGATAGATAGATAGATATGAAAAGAATGAAATGAGCTGAGTTCCAGTTGAGATGGTTACATTCACTTACACGCAAATGCCCATCTCTCCCCCAAGCTATGGGTTAATTACTAAGAATGCTATCACTAATACATTATTATCTAAAATAAAATCTGGTTTTTTGGTTTTAAATAACATGAAAGGCTTGATATACCGTAGAAAAGTAATCAACCAGTCAATAAATTAAAGGTACAGAGATAGATAGATAGATAGATAGATGGATAGATTCCAAACTTTACTGACAAACATATATATATGAAGATATAGATAGATAGATAGATAGATAGAAAAATATGAACAGACTGAAATCTAGATAGATAGATATAAATAGATTGAAATTTATATATATATATATATATATATATATATAGAGAGAGAGAGAGAGAGAGAGAGAGAGAGAGAAAGCGAAAGACATAGATACATATGAATGAATTGAGGTAGGTAGATGGATATGTAGGGATTGACATAGATAGATAGATAGATAGATAGATAGATAGATAGATAGATAGATAGGGGTTGAAAAAATGGTCGAAATTAGAAGCAGGGATGCAGGAAATGAAAGAGAAGTTGGGTGGGTAAGATCATTTCGTGTACACAACAAGTAAAGCGGAAGTCGATTGCGCTAAACAGGCAGGAGCAGAGGCATAATGGAGATGTGAGAAGACGAGTAAAATGGAGGCGGGAAATGAAGGGCGGGAAACTAAGAAAAATCGGATGTCCCGTATATTGTCCCCTTCTATCCACGCTCTCTGTGATGGATTTATTCATTTCCTTCACTTGTTAAATCACTGTATCTGTTCACCAATCATGAGGGCACGTTCAGATGGTCGGGTCACTTCACAACTACGGGCGGGAATTGTAAAATGTGGGTGGAGGCATATTATGAAGCAGGTGCAGCGCCGTTCATTTTAAGGTAATAATAATAATAATAATAATAATAATAATAATAATAATAATAATAATAATAATAATGATCATAATAATAATAATAATAATGCCTTAAAGAAATACAAAAAATTGTGCTGAAAGCTATATCTATGTAAAATGTGTAAGTTTTTTTTGGTTTTGGTTATTTTTTTTTTACAAAAATGATTATTCAAAATTGATATGAAACTATTTCTGACCTTAGGTCTCTTGTTCGAACCTGGAAAAAAATCTGTATACAACAGAAATCAATGGAAATAATAATAAAAATAATAATAATAATAATAATAATAATAATAATAATAATAATAATAATAATAAGAAGAAGAAGAAGAAGAAGAAGAAGAAGAAGAAGCTTAAATATAATAGTAAGATGAAGAAGAAAAAGTAGAAAAAAGAAATCATTTATAAGAATACCATCATTGTTGGAGAGCCTTATAAATAGAAAGAATTACAAATTTGCAGGAGAAATAAATCTTCTAAAATAATACAATATTAATAGATAATTCCTAGGAGAGTGCATGATTGCATATAGATACATTGCCTTTAATAAAAAAAACAGCGAAATATTGATCGGTTGATTGATTCGTTTTCGACGGCCCATGAACAAACTTGCAGGTTATTTAAAGCCAGAAAATAGCATTTGATTTTAAGATTTTTCTTTTTTTGCAGATAATAATGGTTTAGTGATGCATGTGTTACAAGTTAACCCATAGCCGGGGCATAAAGATTTGGATTCATACCTTTTCCAAGGGTATTTGCGCGTTAAGTGAATATAATGTACGCAACTGGAACTGAAACACTGTTATCCAATTAACAATTTCGAACTATTAACCATTACACCACCTGCACATCCAAGCTTACAGCACCTGCAATTTCAAGCAGTGATCCATTTAGATAATAACACGAGTCGACCTGACAACTTCGATTCATGTACGGGAATCCGTGTTTAAAAGCGATGTGGTCGTAGGACTTAAATGCAAAATACGAGGGTCATTCAATAAATAAGGTGAATTTGTCGGTATAAGGACTTCTAATACCGATAGAAGCTTAACTTTTTTTTTCAATGTTGTCTCCCAGCACTGTCACACACTTTTCCTATCTGTGCACAAGCTTCCGTATTCCCTCAGCGTAAAAATCTTTGGGCTGATGTCTCAGCCAGTCGCTCACAACACTTTTGACTTCATCGTCACTTTTAAACTTCGTGCCTCACGTGAATGCTTTCAACGGACCAAACAGGTGAAAGTCTGAAGGGGCAAGGTCTGGGCTGTAAGGGGGTGAGGGAGCAGTTCCCATCACAGCTCGTTGATGGTCTGCACCGTTTGGGCTGCTGTGCTGTTTATGATCTGCAGTAAGCCTCTTTGGCACCCACCGGCAGCTGACCTTGTTTGCTGTCCCAACAGATAAGCTCAAAGTCCTTGCAATGTCATCCACTGTCACCTCTTCTTTCAGACTGAATGAGGTCATTGACTGATTCGATCACCTCAGGAGACATCACTTCTGTAGGCCTCCCAGGCCTGTCTTCATCCTCAACACTGCTCCGTCCTTCTTTAAACAATTTTGCCCACTTGTAGAAATTTTTTGGCTGAAAACTGTGGCACCATACACAGTTGACATTCTCCTTTGAATTTCAACTGTTTTGCCCCCTTCAGCAAACAAAAACTTGTTAACTGACCGCTGTTCAATCCTGGAGCATGCTTCTTGGTCGGCCATCTTTGTTAATCGCCAAAACTCTCATTTTTTTTTTAAATCTGCGAAAGAAATTAAATCCATGGGAAAAAGGAGTAAAACAAAAAAAAAATAAAAAAGAGTAAGCTTCTATCTGTATTAGAAGTCTTTATACCAAAAAATTCACCTTATTTATTGAATTACCCTCGTAAGTGAAGACCTGCTGTCCTCAAGGACACACATCCCATTGGATAAAGACATTGATTCGATCCAGTGACTAGACCCAAAGAGTAGTTTGTTCAATACCAGGCCACTGCAGTGGTGAACCAAAAACATGGATAATTGTGTTAAAGAGAAATAGCTGAGACATCCGGAAGAGGCATGGCACCTGAAACTAGAACAGTCTACTCCGGTGGACGAAATAAAAGTTTCGTTTCGAAATTCTAATCACCTGAAGAAGACCAGAGCGTACAACGTTTGAAACGTTGTAGATATGGCAATGAAGATTAGGATAACAGTCTGAATAATGTAAATAATGCAAGTAACCTGCTGATTAGTATGATGATAAATATTACTTTTTGTTAGAAACAGTCTAAATATGTAGGATACACTTTTTTTCAATGATTTTGTCCCAAAGATGATAACAAAGCCACTAAGACGCATGGGGGTTACTGAGAGTGCGAGAATATATGAAAAGAAAACATTTTTAAGGAGCAAGGACAATAACAAAATAAACAGAAATTACAAAGGCAGAACATAACAGCTGACATTGTATTTAATTGTATTTTAAAACCAAACTTGACTTGAAAGCAAAAAGCCTGGAGAGATTTAAACAATCGAAAACTGCGAGAAAAAGGCACTTTGCATAGAACTTACGGTTACATCCAGCCATTACATGAAGAAATAAGACGGCGTGTATAAATGAATAACAGAACTTGGATTAAGAGGGGTAGCAATGTGACATCATTTCTTTGCGTAACAATGTATCGGACGTTATGGAGGAGCATGATCGTCCAATCTTAACCTGTTCAAGTCTAGTATGAACTGTTATCTAATTCACATATCTATATAATCTCTGCCTCTTGATCTCAAACCATATACGTCGACTGGTTCTTAAACTTTGATGTAGGGTGAAAAACATTGTTGAAAAAGATATCCTGAAGTGACACCACGCATAAAATTAACACCGCAAGCAAGGATCACTGTACGGATTACTATTCGAGCAAGTACTATTAGTGCGAGTGATAGTCAAAGGCGGCTGATACCATCATTGTTCAACGGCGTTACTCTAGTTGCATCTGCGATTACAAAGTCTCTACTACAACGAGCATTACGAAAGAGACAACGATTAATCGTTGACATTACAAAAGTGGCAACGAGTGTTCGTTGACATCACAAAATAAGGAAAATGCTCTTTGTTAATGAAGCACATAGATAATTATAATGGTTGACTCTACATAACACATTTTTCTCTCTTAAAATATATACAGGGTATCCCCTACCCAAATTGGGCATCATTGAAAATGTAAATAGTTGAAAAACTACATGTCCCAGGCAAACGAAATTAAATAGGCTTCTTGTTCAACAATGAAAGATTTTTCTTATCCAAATTCAAACAAGATATGCAAAAGGATGTAAATTTTATAACCAGATTCGAAAAACTTCACAAATGCTCAATATAATGTGTTGCGTAACATTCTACATCACCTTAGTGATTATCTGCTTAATTTCCTCTAGGCGTGTAGGGATGAGGGATACAGACCTATCCTTTCACAAAACCCCATACAAAATCTCAAGGTGTCAAGTGGAAGATTGTTTTTTGCACCAACAAAAGATGATGATAACTGTCTCATGATCTAGAATTAATGTTATCCATTGCAGCATCCTGGAATCTAACTAGAGCACATTGCCAAAAATCAGGGTGAAATGCACATTAAGTCAAAGAAAATGCAACCGGCATTCCTTCATCGACAAGGCCTAATACTGCTTCATGACAGTCCTCGGTCACATGTTGCCAGGAAGGCAATGCTTCTTTTCTAAGTGTATATAAGATATGGCACACTGCGGAAAGTATGGGGCACCCAGTGAGAATCGAACTCAATATTCAGTCGTAATTGATGTAGCGAGATAAGCTTGCTAACCATTACACCACGTTGACAATGCAGAAGCTCACCAACTTTGGACCCGATACTTTTTCACATCCACCATATTCCCCTGATCTCTAGCCAAAGGAGTAAGAGTTTTTCAAGCGTCTTAAAAATTTTAACGGTAAAAGACATTCCATTGCAAAGAAGATGCAGAAATGCATTCAAAGGTTTCTTGGCGCCCAAACATTTAGACTTTTATCGGTAAAGGCATATCTAACCGCGATGCATAGATGTTCCGGCTTCCGATTTTAACTTATTTTAAACACTGTTTAAATACATTAATTCAAAATTAGATTTTAAAATCGGATATTATTTTCCGAACAACATAACAAAAAGAAAACTAATATGGTAATTCCCCATGGATAATACGCAATTTTTCTAAAAACATAATAAGAAAAATTAGGGGTGCGTAATATGCTCAACTACAAAAATATCTTTTAAAAAATTGCCGTTTCAGTTGCGAAATGACGACTCACCAGAAACATACGATAATTTGACACTAATATTCGGCGATTGCGACCCCATGATGATGACAAATACAATCATATGTACCTAACAATATTTACAAATGTAAAATAAAATAAGAATTATCATAAAACTAAATTTGAATAATATTATTCTATGTTTACACACTACATACAGATCCGGGAGAGAGCATATTTTATCGAACAAAAACAGGTTAATGAGTCTGCGCAGTAGGCACAATATAGGTATTTCCGTTTCCGTTTAGAATCGTGATGATCGGAAATTTTGATGTCTTCAATTACAGTTTCAATAAGAGTAAGAAACGTTGGACGTACTCAAATTGGAGAGGTACAATTGATAGTGTTTGTTTACCAAATAAAGGGTGGGTATTATGCATGAGTAGAAGCATTTTCCCACACTTTCATCATAATTTCAGGGGTGCGTATTATGGATGATGGCGTATTATACATGGGGAATTACGGTATTTGCCATTTGCGCGAGACAGTTGAATTTTCTGAGAAAATAATGAAGAAAAACGGCAACGAGAATTTAATACACACAGGTTTTCTGAAGGCTAGTAAAACAGGAGAGGAAACAATGTGTAACCTACTTACCAACTTTATATGAAAGGATGACAAAGAAGGACAGTAAAGTTTTAAAATTTACTTACGGCAACAAAAGACAGGTAATTGTGGAGAACCATGACGCCGAAACGTTATAAAAGGACGTGAAACATAAAAAGAATATACTCTTTATATTATTGTAACATCAAACGTGGTCGGTACCGAGATTGGGAATACCAGTTGCTCAAGTTTGAGGGTGATGTAATATATAATGTCTCAAATTTGTTAGTAGAGTCCTAATCTCCTTTGGGTTTGTAATATTCATTTAAGGAAAAATACCGCTTGGAAAGGTAGGAATTCACCTCTCCTCCCCCAGCTATGGGTTAATTACCAAGAGTTCTATCACAAAACCATTATTATCAAAAAAAAATATTCTTACACTATAAACATATTTTCTGTCTTTAAATAATCTGCAATGGGTTGATAAGCCGTCGAAAATCGATCAGCCATTACATCTTAATTATTATTGCTTTTCTTTATCCTTGAGCGGGATATTTTCAAATCCAAACTGACGAGGGTATGCAAAATGGGCCCGATATCGTGATAGGACTTCACAAAAGCGGAATATAACCTTGCTGGTGGGCCCAGTTATATTGGTTAAAAATCCACTCAGTTTCGTATTAAGTGATTTCTCAATCTCATCTATTTGTGATTCCCAAGTCGCCTTAGTAGACTCCTTTCTATAAAAGGACAACCTTCTCGACACCCGTTCATGATGCTACTCCACTAGTTCCTCTTACGAAGAGAGACGCACAGTACACCGGACACTAAGGAGGCGTGTACAACTTATTAAGTTCAGGAAGCCGAGAAGCAACACTGTGGCGGGATATTTAGTGTATCATATTTTAATGAAACAAGAAACACCACGTACTTGTTAACACCTCCAATCAATTAATATTTTAAGCTTTAAGAGCCTTTTATATTATAATTATTTTAATCAATTCACCCAATGAAGGCGACAATGCCACTAATATGCAAGTGTATATTGGGCGTGTAAAAGAAAGAAAAAACTGGAACCGGAATTTCAATCCTAAACAGGAAACAAGGGCCAAACATCTACTGTTCAAAAGACCGGGTAGGTTTATGGACCGGGCAATAATCGGACCTATCTATTCCTATTACATTACGTTATTATTATTATTATTATTATTATTATTATTATTATTATTATTATTATTATTATTGAGTGAGTGAGTGAGTAACAACATCATAATGACTGGCTACAAATACACAATTATAAGTATTTTAGCACTGAGCTTGGCAATGGCATACCGCGCACATGCATCACAGCCCAAAACGCGCAATATGGTGGCAAACTTAGATATAAATAGCATAGAATTTTGCAAGTGGGATCCAGTTACTTGTACTCTCAGGTTCCGAGAACCAATCAGCTCGACAGTCTCCACTTGGACTTCTTTTCCAATGATGTAGCTCTTAAGTAGTACTGAGTACTTCATCTTCCTAACTTAAAAAAGACATCAGGCCATGATGCTCTCTTCCCCATCTATTCTAATGAACAAAGATGCAGAGGGCATCAGCCCTTAAAGAATCTAACGCTCTGATTCAAATCAAGCATGTGATACGTAAATATAATGTACTAGCCGGCAGCGTACGCTCGCTATCGCTTCGCAAAGTAAGATATATTCACTACTTAAATGCAGCGATAAATTCTGAATTCTTCTGTATCGCATCTACTCCTCTCGAGTTATTGTGATGATAGCCAAACCAAGAGTCCTCCACACGAGCTAGCTTAAACGCCGCCTGATAGGGCGGTTTTAAACTAGTTTATAATAGAACGTGCACTGCAACTTTGGATGCATAATGAAAATAAGAGTTACCCCCCCCCCCATTGAACAATGAATGCAACGATAATGGCTAGTATAATATATTAATATATATTTTAACCTCGCACAATCTGGCAACCCTGAATCGGAGCTCAACTGAGCTAACTTTTCAAGGGTTTTTGAATGAGCTTTGAATCATTGAAATCGGACCAGTGGAAGCGGAGGAATTGCTTTGGAACACCCACGAACAAACACACACATACACTATACTTTATATATAAGATTTAGTATTATCTGAAGTGATCAACGTCATGAGTTGGGTGTGGTCGTAGCAAGTGACCAACTCTACCCATACGTTTCTAATACGTACTAATGTTTGAGTCTCTGGGAATTGTCCTGCAGTTGGCAGACCATTTTCTCCTCTGTCTCTTCCTCTTTTACCTAAGACGGTACTTTGTAGGAGAGAAGAGAAAGTATTGTCGGCTCTTATCACGTGTCCATTCCATTTGAACTTTCACTTCTGGGTGGCAGTCATGAGGTCTTCCAATGCTCCTGTTTCTTCTTTGATGGTGTCGCGCATTGCATCATTTATGATTCTGTCTACGTAGGAGACAATGTGGATAGCTCTTTAACATTCCATTTCTAATGCTTGGAATCTACGCTGTAATTCTGCTGTTAATGTCCAAGATTCAAAAGTAAAAAGAATGACAGTCTAATTTCAGGGAGATGTTCTTTTAGATGTTCATTTTTACCTTTGGTGATGGTTATGAGTTTTTCTGCCTTCTACGTGGGAGATGCCGAGGATGTTACTGTAGCATCTCCTTTCTAATGATCGGATTCTTCGCTGTAATTCTGCTGTTAATGTCTAACATACACAGCTATACAGAGAGAGTGACAAGATCAATGTATACAACATTTGAATTTCAGGCAGATGATCATTTCTTTTCGGATGTTTTCTTAGTTTTCGTAGTCGCTATCAGTTGTTATGCTTTCTACGTAGGATATACCGAGGATGGTTCTGTCACATCTCATTTCTAATGCTTGGATTCCTTGCTGTAATTCTGCTGCTAATGACCAAGATTCGCAGGTGTACAGAAAGTAAGAGAAGATTAATACATGCAACAGTCTAAATTCAGACAGACGTTCTTTTCTTTTTAGATGTTTTTTTTTTTTTAGTTTTGGTGATGCCTATGATTTCTCATGTTTTCTAGTAAGGAGATGCTGAGGAGAATTCTGTAGCATTTCATTTCTAACGCTTAAATTCAGCGCTGCAATGCTGTTGTAGAAGACCCAGAGGCGCCCAGAGGGATTCCAAATATCAAAGAACGTATAGTCAGATCTTTGATTTTAGGCAAATATTCTTGATATTTTAGAGGGTTCTTTGTTCTTGAAGTTATTTATATTTTTTTAGATTTGGTGTTGGTTATGAATTACTATGCATCCTATGTAGGAGATGTGGAGGATGGTTCCCATTTCTCGGGTAGCGAATTTTTGCTTTCATATCAGAAAAAAACATAGTGGTATTATGATAGGTTAGACAATGTTTTTTCATTAATAATTAACAGTTTTTTAATATATTTCCGGGCTTGTTGTTTAGGAGATTTAATTATTTCGTATAAAAAAGTTAGTTAGAGATATTCCTAAAGGGGAACGGTAGATATACTATGTAAATTCCAATCGGAACATGTAGATTTTTACATGGTCTTCTTTACAAATCTTAGATCATCTTCCTTGTATTTAGTTAGACATTGGTTAACTCCCTTGAAGTCTTTGTATTGGTTTTTAATTGTTGATTGATAAGAATATAAAAGCCAGAAAAACACGTTATGTGCTCCAGAAACCGCAACTGTTTTAGGTATAAGTTTCCTTTTTGCTTCTGTTAATATCCAATATTCGCAGGGATACAAAAAGAATAAGAAGGACAAATTACTGTACATCAATCTGTCATTCTTAATCTTTCTTTGCTTTTTCATAATTGACGAAAACAAAACATGTAAATGTAAAACTGCCTGTCGTTGAAGAGCCCTGATGTAGAATCAAATAATTATTTATTATTTTTTTCTTTTCCTCGGCAAAGCCTGCGGACTTGACGCTATCACTGCAGTTCTGCAAAACTGAACTATCCACTGTTCTCTACAAAGTCTACAACAAATACTTTCTTGCGTTTCAGCTCGTTGGAAATCCACTTCTGTACTTGCTTTCTGTACGAACTCTGTTTAAAGTACTGATTCCTTAAATTATTCTCCAGTTATTCTTTTTTATCTTCTTTGATAAAATCTCTAATCAATTCCGAAACGTTTAGGCATCTTCTTTCACACGTCCGTCATTCGATAGACAATACGGATTTTGTTTCTTGAGGTCAATCGCCAATATGCTTATGGTTATTACTGAATTTGTCTAGCAAGCTTTAGATAATAACGGCAATGCTCGGCACGTGGATATAGATGTCTCTAAGGCATTTGAGAGTGTTTGGCATACTGGCTCAAGGGCTATAGTGTCTAGGATCGAATATTTAACACTCCAGTTGTTCTTAACAAAGCCTGTAATGAAATCGTGTTGAACGGACGTGCTTCTAAAGCCTTTGACAGTAATGCAGGGCTTTTTTTCTTATCTTCATCACCAATCTTTCCAAAGTCATTAGTTCCTAACTCATTTATGATGATAAAGCAACTATTTACTCCTGTCTTAATAGTAAGTCAGTTAGTAAAACTAGAAGCTGTTTAGTTGTTAGCTGGGTCAAGAAATTGCATCTAATTTCAACGCCTCCAAAACGATATGATATTTTAATTGTCAAACAAAAAGAAATGTCACTCACAATCAGCATGGCTGTTGGTAATCTCCATGAGAGCAACTTCTTTGCTCCATGTGTTCCATTGACATGAAACAGACTGAATATAGTGAATTAACTGCTATGAGAATGTTTAGTAATATTAGTTCACTGTGCCATGCCAGAAGAACTGGAGAGATCAACGTCAAACAAGTACATGAGTTTAAATAGGTAGGAAGAGTTTTAACAGGGGAAAGAAAATACGGCATCAAAATCCGAACGTCCATTGCATAAACAAAATCCTCATTCAAAAGGCTAAATAAAGAAACAGGAACATTTCGTGAGAAAGAAAGAGTGCTGAACTGTTATATATATATATATATATATATATATATATATATATATATATATATATATATATATATATATATATATATATATATATATATATATCATGTTGCTATTTTTTTACAAACTAAATAAACGTTAAAATCCTTTTAAATTCAAAAGACGCGATGATGATTACGCTACAAGATAATTGGCAAATGTTTGTTTAAAAAAAAATTTGACTAAAAATATTGACCCTGAAGATGAACAATGATGTTCGAAAGCGCTAGGTCATCGTATGGACAATACATATTTCGAAATCATTTTTAAATAAAAAGTCTCATTAGAGAATATGACAAAATTCAAAAGAAAATATGCAATACTATGTTGTCTTTAACATTCAATACTACATGTTTAAAAGAAAAGTTGCTGCCAAATTACACACACACACACACACACACACATATATATATATATATATATATATATATATATATATATATATATATATATATATATATATATATCGATTCTCTTGTATGGAGGTGAATGCTGATTCTCGTGGATGAAGTGGAAACAGGCGGGAATAGATATGTTTTTTTCTACGGAAAGATGCTGAGATGGCGTGAGTAAGCAATTCTTAAGGAAAATTGTACAAAAGAACCAGAATTAGAAAGAGACAACTGACTTTCTTAGATATATAATGAGGAAGAAGAACTTGGAGAATATGACATTAACAAGGCTTACTGAGGACATGAGGGACAGCGGAAGACAACGGACCACTTACCTGACGTAGAACGGCGGGCAGGAGGCTTAGGCAAGTGGGGAAATGGCTAAGGGCCTCAAGGAATAAGACGTGTGAAGAGCCATGATCGCCAAGTTCTGAAGGAACGTAGCACATAATAGATGGTATGAATCCATTTCCTTCTGTCCTCTTCTTACCACAACCTTAAAATAGTTATTTCTACTTTCTTTCCTGGGTGTGACAATAAACAACATCTGCGTCCAGGGTAAGACGATAAACTACGTCCAACAGTAAGGCCTCTGATCAGAAGGTTTTGAGGAGAGTGGAACCACCTCTTAATTGCTGGTGTTCCCAGGTCCACCATGACCCGGTGTGGTAGCACCTGTTAGTGTCCCAGCTATGGGCAAATAGTTAACCCCGGAACTGAGGTAAAAAGCATTATGAAAGTGTAACAATAGGTTTTAATACCAGAAAAACTTTGTAAAAAATTATTACCAGAAATAAATTTTTGAAGTAAAAATAACTATTACCAGCAATGCATATTTTAAAAATACTATTATCCAGCAATACATTTTTGAGGAAAAATGTATTACCAGAAATAGATTTGACAAAATATAATATTACCAGGAAAAAAAAAGTTGTCGGAATTAAATGACCCATTGAGATTGATATGCCGTAAAACAAAACAAAACAAACCAAACCAATCTACTTTATTTTCTTTTTCTTTCTTTCTTTCTTTCTTTCTTTCCTTCCTTCCTTCCTTCCTTCCTTCCTTCCTTCCTTCCTTCCTTCCTTCCTTCCTTCCTTCTTTCTCATCTTCTTCTTAACAAGGTTACTTTCTTACTTTCGTTCTTTATTTCTCCTTCTCGTTCACACAGTAATATTCTTTGAACGCCAATCGCTATCAAACTCAAACCAGACCTCTAGTGGAACTCGTACATGCGATCCATCACTAAAGATGTTGGCAAATTGTCTGTAGACTGTACTGGTCCTGCTATGCTCTACATTTCCAAGGTCCATATCAGGCTCAAAGGGGGTGGGGAACAGATGCCAGATCTGGGCAGGAGAGTTGCCCAGTCTTCTCTTTCCTGTCTTGACAGGGTTCAGATGCGTCTACTCTACAATCCCTTTCGCACAGACGAAACGTTGCAAGCCTCTCCTTTGCGCTATCGCGATTTTCATGCGTATTATTCAGAGGGACTAAATTCCTTTATTCCACCAGTTCTAACCTAAGACCTGCCAATGGTGAGAGGTAAGTCCAGCTCTAGCAGATTTTTCTCAAAACACTCTGCTTTGTAGAAACGTCTCCCAAGATAATACTTCCCCGATCGCTACCATATTAACCTGTTAAAATCTAGAGTCATATCCTCATGAATAGTTCCTCTCACTCTGTAACTCTCTACCACGAGTATATGGTGAACATCATTGTAAAAAGTAATTAGATATAATAATATGTATTGCATAGTATGGCAGATTAGGCTCTTCAACCTTGGTTGTCAACTAGTATATGAAAATGACAACCCAAATGACAATTCAAAAGCAGTTTCGCAAGGGTTCAGCAACTATATCCCGTGAAAACACACTTGTTGCGGGAACCAGAACAGGAATGACGACTATGTTGATATTGTATCCCATTATTTCACATCTGGAATTTAAGTGTCTTGAGTGAGATCATAATGGAATCGGGTTTTTCTTTGCCATTATGTCAAGAGTTTATCCTTCCTAGAAAATCAGCATTCATATTTCTGGCTTTTAGCTTAAGCAGTTTAACATTCTCGCAAACTTATAGTAATAATTGATATATTTATATCCTACTAACGGATATTCGTACTAAGGGACAAAGCGACAACAAGTCTCCTCAAATTTCAAACTCCTATCAAATAGACTTGGGACGTGGTATCACGGATATATTCTTAGATTCTCGGTGGTCATCGGAATGTATGGATAACTGTTATTTCCATATTTAATAACATCCACGTGTTTAATTGGCAGTTTTCCCTGGCTACTAAATTACATAACAATCTAAAATAATTTTATTTCTTGTAATGCGACGGCGTAATTTGCGAACCTGTTATTTATTTAAATGAGATTTGACCTTAAATGATTGCTTCATAAATCTTTTCGGGTTTTGTCTTCTTCGCCTAATCATATGCTTTCTTCCTATTTCTGCTTTTTCATACAACCTAAATATTACTTTTATCATTTATTTCTTCTTGTTCTCTTTCGTCTTCGACTTTTTATGCTATCTTTGGTTCGTTTCTCTGTCTTTTTCCCACAATCCTTACCGACAAATCTTTCAATTATTTCTTGCTTACTTCCGTTCATCATTCTTTCTTTCTTTCTTTCTATCTTACTTACTTACTTTCTTTCTTTCTTTCTTTCTTTCTTTCTTACTTTCTTTCTTTCTTTCTTTCTTACTTTCTTTCTTTCTTTATTTCTTTCTTCTTCCTACTCATTTATATTTTATTAATATTTGCTTCTTTCTTTCATTCATTTATTCATTCATTCGTTCATTCTTCATTTTTTTTTTAGTAATGCTTTTTTTACATTTAATTGTACATCTCAGAACACTTTATATTAACATGTATTTCTGTCTTCCTTTCTTTCACTGCTTCTTTCTTTCTTTGTTTAGTTCTTTCTTACTTTCTTTCTTTTTCATCCTGCTCACATATATTTTATTAATATCGCTTTCTTTCATTCATTCATTCATTCGTTTTTTCATTCTTCCTTTCATTTTTTGATACTGCCTCTTTTACACATTTAATTGTACATCTCAAAAGATTTATATTAACATCAATTTCTTTCTTTCTTTTTCTCTTCTTCTTCTTCTTCTTCTTCTCGTCACAAACTTTTTATTTTTATATTCTACAATTTTAATCTTGCAAAGAACTTTTTATGATTAGTTCCTTTATCTCTCCTTTTTATGATAATTTTATATTATATTTCCTTGTTTCCATCTTTCTGCCTTTCTTCTTTCCCACATAGATCTTTTGTGTTTATCTTTTTCTTTCGTTCGTTCGTTCGTTCTTTCTTTCTTGCTTTCTTTCCACGACTCTTTTTTCTTACTTTTTTTCACTATAATCATTTTGTTATTACTTTCTTTGTTTTAACCACAGCTGTTTTCTTTCTTTCTTTCTTTCTTTCTTTCTTTCTTTCTTTCTTTCTTTCTTTCTTTCTTTCTTAAACACAGCAATTTTATTGTTTCTATCTTTGTTCTTTCTATCTACTTTCTTTCAACCACATCCATTTTACTTTATGATTTCTTTCTTTCTTTCTTTCTTTCTTTCAAGCACAACCATTTTATTTTATCATATCTTTCTTCCTTTCTTTTTTTCATGAACGGCGCCATTTTATTGTTTCTGACGTTTTTTCTTTCTATCTACTTTCTTTCTTTAAACACAGCCATTTTATTTCATTCTTTCTTTCTTTGTTTCTGTCTTCCTTCTTTCTTTCTTAAACAGAGCATTTCATTGTTTCTGCTGATTTCCTTTGTATCTTCTTTCTTTCCTTCTTTCACGCACAACCATTTTATTTTATAATTTCTTTCTTTTTTTCTTTCTTTCTTTCTTTCTTTCTTTCTTTCTTTCTTTCTTTCTTTCTTTCTTTCTTTCTTTCTTTCTTCACCTAACAGACCGTATACTATTTTTTTTCCTCGGAGAGAGGAGCTTTATTAATAGTTAAAATAAACGGACCAAAATTATTATTCATAAACCCAACGGCCATAACTGACGTCACACTCACCAAGTTATCATCTTCATCATCATTGACATTATCATTATCAGCATTAAATTTATTTGAACGCACGGAAGAGGAAACGATCAATGTCATCACTGTAATCGCTGCAACGGTTACAACAGCAACCGCCCCCCCCCAAAAAAAGAGCATCAACAACGAACACTGAACGTCACTAAATATACCCCTACTACTATGACTACCACCACTATTATTACTAATAATAATGATATTAAGAAGAAGAAGAAGAAGAAGAAGAAGAAGAAGAAGAAGAAGAAGAAGAAGAAGAAGAAGAAGAAGAAGAAGAAGAAGAAAAAAAAGAAGAAGTAGAAGAAGAAGAAGAAGAAGAAGAAGAAGAAGAAGAAGAAGAAGAAGAAGAAGAAGAGGAAGGACATCGCAAACACTAACAAAAGAGTTCCGCCTCTGGAACGTCTTTATGTATTTCTTGGATAATCTATCATTTCAGTCGATCGGGCCAATCAGCACGATTGCGCTACTTCCTGAAACTCTCTTTCTTTTGACTTCTATCAGCGATTAGAAGATTTACCAGCTGCCCAAACAGTGTAGGTGGAGCCGTCGTCATGATCAGATAATTTCAAAACTCCGCCCCGGGGAGGTCCGATCAGTGCTGGAATATTCCCACCTTTTTTCCCCTTCTCCCGCCATTTTTCATGCGCCCAAAGCCTACAACGCTATTGCTTGGATAGCCGATTTGCCGAAAGACATTACCCAATCAGAACGCTACGGCGTCCCAAAAAATACTGTGCCTGTCCTTGCTTGCCGGCTGCCGGTTGTCGACTCAGCAGGTCAAGAGGCCCGGGCGGTTTTCAATGTTGATATTTTGCTGATTGACGAAACAGAATATCGTAATATTTCCTTCCAGCTCTTTCTTTCTATTTCTCTAGTAAAGGAAACATCAATCTATCTATCTATCTATCTATCTATCTATCTATCTATCTATCTATCTATCTATCTATCTATCTATGTCAATTTACGCACACATATCTATCATATATATATATATATATATGTATATATATATATATATATATATATATATATATATATATATATATATATTTTATAAAACACATATAACATACTATTTCTAATTCTAACAGTTAAAATATAATCCTTGAAAATGGCTAAATGTATAGCCGAAAGCGCTCGGATAAAAAGAACATTCGGAGAGTTTTTATATAATTTATCATCCGAAAAGAAAAACATTATTAGATGGCATGAGAAATTTTATAAAAAACTAAATAAAAGCACCTGCATATATATATATATATATATGTGTGTGTGTGTGTGTTGTGTATACGAATTTATGTATATATGTATATATATATATATATATATATATATATACACAAACATATATAAATATATACATACATATATATATATTTTTTGACTAAAATATTGACCCTGAAGATGAACAATGATGTTCGAAAGCGCTAGGTCATCGTATGGAAAATACATATTTCGGAACTATTTTCAAATAAAAAGTCTCATTAGAGAATATGAGAAAATTCAAAAGAAAATATGTAAGACTATGTTGTCTTTAACATTCAACACTACATGTTTGAAAGAAAAGTTGCTGCCAAATTACACATATATATATATATATATATATATGTGTGTGTGTGTGTGTGTGTGTGTGTGTGTGTGTGTCTGGGTGTGACAATTATATTAGACGAAACGCGTGTGTATAAAACTGTCTAATGTTAATTTTTTTAATATTGTGCTTTCAGATATAGGTTTTTATGCACACACACTCACACACACACACACACACACATATATATATATATATATATATATATATATATATATATATATTAGATATATATATATTATATATTGCATATGTATGTGTATATTTACAACTAATATTATCTCTCTCTCTCTCTCTCTCTCTATATATATATATATATATATATATATATATATATATGCAGGATGCGATGGATAAATTGGCTTATGAATTACTCAAAAATGAAAATAACACTGACATCTCATTTTAACAGATATATTTAACAAAATTACACAAAAATATCTGTAAATAATAAAAAATGAATTTATTCAATCACATCGCCATTGCCTTAAACCACGGTCTCCAGACAACTTCGGAATCTACTGCAACTCTTCTAGACGGTCTCCTCATTTAAGGTGGTGAATGCTGCCATAATGCTTGTCTTCAGTTCATCTTTGGTGTTACATGGAGTTTTGTTTGGTCCCTAGCATAACAGCGCCCCCTACATAATAATCAAGGGAATTTCAGTCTGGGGACTTAGGTGACCAGATGTAAAGGGTTATGTGATCACAGAAATTGTATGACAGCCACGATGTGGTTAAAATGCTTGTGTGGTATGGTGTCGAGTTCTGTTGCCAGACATAGGGTGTTCCAGCAATCAATACTCAACACAGGGAAGCATTACCTCTTCAAGGCATTTGATGTCGGCCTCCGTGTTGAGTCTGAGCCCTCAAAAACAAATTCAAGAATAATTTTCTTATCAGAACTATCAGAGTGAGTTTTCCAAGCTCACATACCTTCGTAATCACCATTAGACTCATCCAACTCTTTCCGATTCCCCTGAATTGTTATCAGAAAAAAAACGCTGTAATGTTTGTACTGGAGTTGCGAATGCCAACCAGTGCAGCATGTCAAACTGAAGACTGCCCTAGTGTGCAGTCGACAAAATCAAAGACAAAAAAAACGCGAAATTTTAAAAGCAAATTGCGGCAATTTATCCATCGCACACTGTTTATATATGTTTCCTTATAGCCTACAATTTAATTAGCTACTTACTATAGAGAAAGATAATTTTCAGCAGTCAGTTCTATATCTCTATCTCTCGTTATGTCTCTATCTGACTATCTATCTCAGCATCTTCCTATCTATCTAGCAAGCTAGCCAATGAGAGAGCTATCACAGCATATCTGTCTATCTCGTGTTATAAACAAACCATCAATAACTATCCAATGTCATCACAGTGTTTCGTCATATTTGAATCACTCATCACGACATTCGACATGATAAACACAGACACATATATAATATATATGTGTGTGTATCTGTGAATATGAAGAGGCTGATATATATATATATATATATATATATATATGTGTGTGTGTGTGTGTGTGTGTGTAGTGTTTATACGTTATTTTTATAGATACAAATATTAAAGTAAATTAACAATTGAAACCGTATCCTATACAGAAACGCCGTATAGCCTGACGTGCTATACCATTTAGCTACATAGGAAGCGTCTGGTTAGCAAGGTTAAATTACTGGTTTTGAACTACAAAGTTCCCATGATTTCTCCCCAACGCTCATATCTGCTCAGATCTTATCTTAACGCAAACAAATGAACTTAGTTCATTTCATATTATATACATACATACATATATATATATATATGTATGTATGCATGTATGTAGCTAAATGGTATAACACGTCAGGCTATACGGCGGTTCTCTATAGGATACAGTTTCAATTATTAATACTGTTTATTAAAATTTACGTGACGCCAACCTGACCAATCCCCTCTAAAAAAAGGGAACGCTGACTTTAGATTTTAAGTTGTTCTGTTTCTGATTAGTCTTGTGTCTATCGTCTTTTCATGTTGACTTAAATATCGTAAGTATGTTTCTAATAACCATGTCCTGAAGATGGTCTATTAGACCGAAACGTCTGACGTCGACAGTAAAACAACATTAAAAAAGTAAACTTGCATATTCGGATTTTGTTTTGTCTTTTCCATATTTTTCATCATATATATATATATATATATATATATATATATATATATATATATATATATATATATATATGAAGAGATAGCTTGAAAGAAAGAAAGAAAGAAAGAAGTCCTGATAGATAGATAGATAGATAGATAGATAGATAGATAGATAGATAGATCCGCGTAAGTGTGTGTGTGTGTTGTCTAACTGAACAAGATATAAACAAAAATATATGTTGTTTCTTTAAGCTCGAAATGCAACAACCACAGTCGTATAACGGGCCCTAAATTTGACTGTGCGTGAAGAGGTTTTGTAGTCTGAAAGTGCTAATAAATAAATTGTTATTTTATCATCTGTATTACTCGTGATAAAAAAAGTCTCGCCGGATAAATAGTAATGTGAGGAGATGATATGGGACAATAAATACTTACGTAACACATTTTTTTCGCATTAAGCTACAGACTTATTGATTTAACTACGTGCAACGCAACTGTATTAAGAAGTAAATATTTTGTCTTGTAAAATAAAGTTTCTTTTAAGTATAATGGTACAAACTCACCGATTGGTTCACATATTCACAAACAAATTGAGTGTATATACAAAAATAGAAATGTATGTGGGAAAATAAATTCTTCTTCCACTATTTAAGGATATTGTTCATCACAACTCTTAATATTTTTTAGCTCTTTTTGTTTTCGCCATAACTCCCAATACCTATTCTGCTAGCAATTTACTCAATAAGTCGATTACACTCGCCTCAACCACTGTTATTCTTGCTTTCAATATATCTTAGGGGCGTCAAATTTCCAATTCTTTCTTTCCTTCTAATACACCCGAGATCTTTAAAGTGTACCTTTCTGTTTACAAGTAATAGTGTACTTTTAATTTACAGTATTTAACATATTCGGGGTGTTGCCCTCATTTTTCTTGTCATATTCAAGACACATGTCCCTGTGGATAAAAGCGGTGTT
>OZ038505.1:34174329-34209329 GCA_964036315.1 Acanthosepion esculentum
CTGTGACATATCGAAGACAATGTTTCCAACCCAATGATGTCCTAGAAGACTTTCGGTAGATCATGCAAAATGTGGGAGACCAAGCCTGCATCCGTGTGTTATTGTCGAGAAAGATTATTATTCAAGGCTAATGAGTTTCTGCAAGCCATGAAGAGAATTATTCCGCGCCAGACACCAACTTGGAATTTTCGAACATTGACTGAACCAATTGTACGGATCAGAATGTTGAACATAATCAGTATCTGTCTATATTTCTGAGATTATGTATTATGAACACTACATTATTTGGACTATTGTCCTTATCTCTGTTGCCATATTTATCACATATTTTGTACGCGGTTGGAATGTCGAACTGAACCCTTTATTTCGCGCGCTGGGGTAGACTGTTCTAGTTCTAATGCCTAATGAATGTCACTTATCCTGTTGATTCACCTCCACTGCCTTAACCAGGTATTGAACTGACGACTTTTTGGGTCCTGTCACTGGATCTAACCAACGCCTTTATCCACTGTGCCATGAGGATATCGGTGTATGAATTTATGGGACTCATAAACTTAATGTCTTTCACAAATAACGGTATTCCGTTCAGGTCGATTGTTAGTTGCCAAGGCTCTGTGAGCCCTCCTCTGTATCGATTCCTTGTAGATATAATTGACCCATTGATCGGAAAGTCACTTTTATATGTTCGAAACTCCGCGCATTTCGTGGAAGTAATCAAAGAAACTCCCATCCTATCCAAGCAGATGGTGAGCTTGGACGTGGTGAGTTTGTTCAGCAAGGTACCCACGGAGGAGGCATTCTCAGTAGTCAGAGACAGATTGGCCTCTGACTCATCCCTAGGACAAAGGACCAGAATTCCAATAGATAATCTGATGGGGATGTTGACTTTTTGACAAACAACACACTTCGGAATGGTCTTTAAAGTCAACTGCATGTTTCATATTCAAATCTTCTAATAAATCAGCTGTAGATCCCATGCAACACTTAACACAATCTACGGAGAACTGAGACGGATCTAGTTTACCGGTCACTCTCGCCAAGCGGGAAGGAAGTCATCTCATCCTTATTCTTATAGCATCCTTCACTAAGTGTCTTCTCGCGATGATTTACTTTCCAAGAGACACCATATCTTGGGACTGAGGGTTGGGCATTGCGGACTGGACACTGTAGAAAGGGATTGTCACTGGAGTAACGACCAACCATAGGGAGGTCGAATCTTGACGATGATGTCTTAGAAATTTGCACTCTTTTCTGTTTGAGCGTTCTGGTGCAATGTGTATCGGCTCGGATTTGGAATTTAGAGATCCGGATTCGAATACCAGTTCTGTTCGTTGCATCAACTTACGCCTTGGGAAGAGTCTGGCATCAATAATATTCCCTCCGCTATGGGTTGAACGGACAACCAGTCTACTGCAGAAAGAAACGCCAACCTACTGCGGGGAAAAAAACTACCTAGTCAGGCATGGATCGAAAGCGTGTATCACGTATGCCACTTGACAAAAAGAAGTACATGTGACGGTTTCCTTATTGACGAAATCTGAATATTTTGGACGCGATTGTATACTTTCGACTACAGATTGCTTGGTTGGTTAATTTTTTTAGCGGTATATCACCCCCCCTATGGGTTATTTAATGGCGAAATCTAAATATTTTGAATACGATTTTATGGCGTTACCTAAATGTCTTTTGAACACAATTGTATGCTTTAACTACAGATCGGTTGGTTGGTTGATTTTTTTAGCGGCATATCAACACATATATGGATTATTTAATGCCGAAATCTAAATATTTTGAACACATTGTTGATTATTTTGCCATAAAATGTATTCTTGTTAAGTCTTCTTTAAAATTTATTGTTGTTAAATTTTCATATCAAAATGTATTGCTGGTATTTTCAATATAAAAATGTATTTTCGTCTTTCATAGTGTTTTGTTTGGGAGTTCACTATTTGCCCATACCTAGGACCCTAACAGCTACTACCACCTCTGATCACGGTGGATCTGGGAACAACAGAAATTAAGAGGTGGTTCCACGCTCCTCAAAACCTCCAATCGCCCGATCAGAAGCCTTGCTGCCGAATGTAGTTAATCATCATACCCAGGATTAAACGATTTTAAATTCTAGTAGTGCTTGTTACATCAAATTACCAGCAAATATTCTTTGGTAAAGGTGTGAATAAATCTCCTTTCCGCCCGCCTATAGGTTAAATAGTAAGTCTTATATCTGGAAAATCAATGTTATTCTCAAGAAAATGTTTATGGAATATTTACTCGAAGAATAATAATGTTTCTTTGTATCCATAATACATATAATATTTATATTTGGACTATTGTCCTCATCTTTGTTTTTGCTATAACAACGTTTCTCAGGTGTATATCGATCTACAGGGATAGCAAAGATAAGGAGTATAATCAGAATGCAAATAAGCTAAATAACAATAACTACAGACAGAAATCCATAATATAATTCGGCTTTAAATAACCCACAGAAGGTTGATAACCCGTAAAAAACTAAAAAATCAAAAACAAAATTTCAAAAACCATAAATATCCATACCAGAAATTCAGTCAGAAATTCATATGTTTCGGCTTTAAATAACCAACAAAGGGTAGATAACCCGTAAAAAAAACGAAATATCACCAACAGCGTTTAAAAAATGGACTCTACTCATACCAGAAATACAGACAGAAATCAATATGTTTAGGCTGTAAATAAACCCACAAAAGGTAGATAACCCGTAAAACACAAAAAACTCAAAAACAAAGTTTAAAAAATGAAATCTGAGTAAAACGTTACTATAAATATTGTTAGTCTGGTAGATATGAACGATTTCTTGTTTGTTTTTTTTCCCAAGGTATTCGTGTAGAGCAATCATAACTAACACTTTCCTTTCCAATTTTAGTTCATTTCTAAGTTGATAATCTTGTTATTATTATTATTTAAATCATGCATTTCTTTTTTATTTTGTTGACGCATTTGTATGTTCAGGTTGCTTGATTACAATGCTCGACATGTGTTAGCGAAAATGAGGGTCGTAATCTTATGGATCTGCCATATTGAATAAACAATGGACGAAAGCGTCCATTTCTCTTCACCTTCGTTTCTCCCGCTTGAAGCTGTTTGTGCTATTCATTTGCGCACTTCCGCCTCGTTTCCATTTCTTTCCGCTTTGCTCCATTTTCTTTGAAAGAAAAACAAGAGAGCGAATAAATCGTTTCCGTCAGACAAACAAGGACAGTGTCGCGCCAATTCAATCAAGAAACTTGCCGATTGTCAAAAATACTTCTACTTAGCTTTTGCCTGATTCATGATTGCTGGGGGTTTCTCAACTCTCAATTCTTTCACGTTTCAACGTCTATCTATCTATCTATCTATCTATCTATCTATCTATCTATCTCTCTCTCTCTCTCTCTCTCTCTCTCTCTCTCTCTATATATATATATATATATATATATATATATATATATATATATATATATATACATATATATATATATATCTGTTTTCTATCTGTTTACATTAATATAAGTTTCGAGGTCTTAAACTTTCTTTCTCTACCTATCTCGCTCAATATATACATGTATACATACACACAGACACACACATATTACAGATTATATGTGTACCAACAAGATAAATGTATATATTTTAAAGAGGAATGATAAGCCGCAATTTTATATATTATACTTTATTTTACATTTTATTTGCAAAAAATATCGAAAATAAGATATAATATATATAATAAAATCCACATTATAACCAAAAATGTTTGCCTCTTCTCTCTTCTCTTCAATATATATATATATATATATATATATATATATATATATATAGCACAAACACACACTCACATACACTCACTGACATATATATATATATATAAATATATATATATATATATATAGATATATATATATATATAGATAGATAGATAGATAGTTAGATAGATAAAAAGTTAAATTGTTAGAAAAGTCTGTACAAAAAACTTGCTTTAGATTTTGGAAATCACCTAATGTTATATGCATTTATATGTAATATTTACAATACATGTAAATTCACAGAGATTTAAAAAAATTAAAATCGTTTCACTTATATGTGATTTTTAGAAAAATGTTTTACTTTAAGCGGTTTCACTTTCAGCTTTTGAAAAAAGTTTTTAAATGTTTATATTCCCACGAATTGACGCCTTTGTTTTGAATACAAGATAAAATCAAGCGGCGTATCTGGTTTTATATGTCGCTTATGGTAAGGAAAATATGGTATAATCTTTTTTGAGGGACGGGCCTCTTGTTTACGCAGTGAACTGAGTTTTGGTTTAAACTTGCTGATAAAAAAAAAATGTTTCATTATTAATGCATTTTTCTACCGTGATTTTGTAGTCGCTTGGTACAACGGGAAGATATTAAAATTGGGCATATTTCGTCCCATGCATTCCGCTATATGTTGGCTTAGGGCTTTTTTCCTAGTGTGGGGATGACTAATTTGTTGGCGATGAACTGCCATCTTTCGATTGCCTAGTCAAATTTTCCAATGCAATATTCGTTGTGACCTTTGCATGTTAATATGTATATTAATTCCTCTGAGTTGCACGAGAAATTATTTCGAATTTTGCATTTGGATCCTTTTTTGGAGTCAAAAGAAAGACACACGCACACTAGTATATCTATCTATCTATCTATCTATCTATATATATATATATATATATATATATATATATATATATATATATATATATATATATATTGTATATTTTCTGTTTATACGTTCTTTTTAGAGATAAAATTTGTCTGGTTATAATAAACAATATTATTTACATTTTCCGGCCTGAAAGTTTGTAAAATACTGTTTATTATAAAACCAAGTAGCATGATCGGCTGATCTAATTTTTTAAATTGAACATATATATATATATATATATATATATATATATATATATATATATATCACAAATATGTGGTGCAATTCAATTTTTATTACATTACAAAGAATCATTCATACAAAAAGTTAATGATATAAAATAGCGAAATCCCTTTGCTAACAAAACTTTAAAGATGCATTAACCTACCAATCACTCAATGAATGATCCTTTTTTTTTAAATTATAAGCTGTATAAGGTCTTTCTTAAATACGCAAGTACTTTCAACTGTACATTCAATCATCTTCAGGCATGGAAATTAATTTGTTTTTGTTAAAATTTTTTTGTTAAATTTCAGGTAGCATCCGAGACGAAAATATATTATGCGAATCGAAATATGTTTTTTTTTAATGTGTTATTGATAACGGATACAAACTTTTGAAGTGTGTAGTCGCAACGCTATGGTTGAATTTTTAATTTTAATTTTTTCTGTGAGAAAACGACGCAGTTCACTCCATCGGAAATGCAGGAAAACGGAATGTTGTACTGCTTGGCATTCACGCCGGAAGCTTAAATAGGAAAATTTTAGAGTGCTGAATGTGCAGAGTATTCAGAAAGAGTTGGATGATTTACCAGTCATTACCATGGTGTTTGGATTGATCGTTAGGGATGGTGACACGGTATGCCTCCATTCATCTTTCTACGTGGCCCCAGACTCTGCACGGAGGTCTATAGCAAGTGACCTGAGGAAATAGTACAGTCTTAGATCAAGAGTTTGGCTGTTGGAAGACCCAATGCCTGGCAACCGGATTCTGCACCATGCTACATATGCAGGAGAACCCCGTCATGGCCGTCAGACAATTTCTTCGACCATATCACCCCTTACATCTGATCCTCTAACTCCGCAGACTGCAATTTCTTCGATTATTATGTAAGTGGCGCAGTTGAGTGAGAGACCAACAAAATTTCTTGTAACACCAAAGATGAACTGAAGGCAAGGATTATGGTGGCATTCAGCAACTTAAACAAGGAGAATGTCCAAAAGAGTTACGGGAGATTCAATGCCGATTTTATTGTATTTACTCTTTTGATTTTCAGGATACTTTTTTTTTGTATTTTTGGTAAATATATCTCTTAAAGTGTGATGTCAGTGCTAATTTGCATAATTTAAACGATAATTTATCCATCGCACCATCTATCTATCTATGTGTTTTCTTATTAAACCATATGCAAAAAATCTACTCTGGAGATGAATCACCCTGCTACTCTTCGTATTTGTTTAGTAAGAAGTAAGTTTCAGTTGGAAAGCTTTCTTTCCAAAAACGGTACTTTTTGGAACATACTCGTAGGTGCATGCTTTTCCGACCAATACAATCTTAACCCCTTCATGTCTGGGGTTAACCATGTTATTTTTCACTCATATCCGCATAGATTGCGTCTATTAATCTTACAGTTCACACAAGAATCGCCTGCAGTAGCCCTTTACATTTAATATCACTTGGGCCTTGTATATGTTTAATAATAGTAAAATAAAAACTACTATGACTACTACATTTTCTTTATTGTTAATATTATTATTAAAATATATTTTTGGCATTTGTTTTATGTCGGGTCATATCCAAGCGAAGAATATGATTTTTTTTTGTTTCTACTTAATTAACAAAAGACAGCTTATTAACCATAACAACAAATCATTTAAATGGATAAAACTCTTAGTGGCATACAGGCTATGCTCGCGAAAACTATTTATTGGATTTCCTGTTCACGCGAACAATTTTGGATTGTGTTCATTTGTTGTTGAGTTCCTTTCTGTATCAGACAGAAAGCTTCAACCACAACAGTAAGGATTTTTGTTTTTAAGTGCAATACATTTCTATTTCTATTTCCAGGTCTTAACATTCGCTTAGCTTAAAAAAAAAAACAACAAAATACTTCGCCTATATTATTTTTATCTATTGGGACGCTAATATCAATTAGTGTGTAAACATTATCTTTTCTATCTATGATAATACTGTCTGCGCAATTTGCTTGTATTGTTCGATCCATGTTGACAGAAAAATCCCATTATTATTATTTAAACTTTTTCTCACAGACGAAATGTCACATCTCCCCCGCCATTGCTCTATCACTAATACCATCGAAAGTATTCAGACGAAATGCATTCTTTTGTATCACTAGTTCTAACCTTCCCGGGTAAGACCCTCCATGCTACGCTCATTGTAGCGAACCACCCTCATTCCCTTCGTATTCCGTTAATGAGATGTAAGTTCCATTTGAGCGGCTTTTCCCCACGAACCGCTGTTTTGTGGAGTCGATTCCCAAGAGGATGCTTCCTTGATCCCTACAATTTTAATCTGTTCATGTCTAAGGTTCACCGTCATCTTTCCCACATAAGCGCATAAGCTGTGCTTCTTAATCTGTAGACCTCTGCCTCGAGTGACTCTCACACTTTGTCTAGGGGGAACATCAATGTAAAAAATTCCGCATATTGCTTGTGTGGAATAAAAAGGCAGCTGTAACAGATTTAAAGTTATTTCGGGATATGAAAAACAAAATCACATGCATATAACAAAAAGACAGGGGGGAGTTTGTTGTCGAAAAATATAGGAAAGATTTCTCAAGCAACCAAATAATTTTTTTAATAAAATAATTTTTTCATTTTTTTTCCGTTTTTAACTACAAGCTGCCTCTTCGAAAGCAAAACTGATTTAAAAACAAATTATAATCCTTTTTTTTTTCAAAGGCCAAATAAACCAACCTTGACCGTACGTAAAAACCAGTAGAAATAAATGTATATTCCTAATAAGAAATGTTTAAATAACACAACGCTTATTTTTACAGGTTATTTGAGGTTGGAGACGGATCAGGTTAATGACCAGAGCAAAGCAATTTTGGTTGAAGGATAAAACAGAAATAAGACCGAGAATTTAAGGGGAGGAAATATTTTGATTAGACTGTGACAGATCTTCTGTACGATTTTGCTCCAGGGCTGTAAAGGTGGCGCATTTTTAGGAACTTTTAAAGATATTTTCTTCGTGTGTCGGGGAAGGTGCAGATTTGAGGATTGAAACATCAATTCCACAAAGAAAAATTAAAAGAAAAATAAGGAGAGAAAGATGATGAATGTTGAGGTGAAATAAAAAAAGATGGCGCAACATTGAGTAGAAATAAAGGAAGAAAGAATGAATTAAATTTGAAAGAAAAAAGGGGAAAAATGAAGAAGCAGAGAATAAATAGAAAATCGAAGGAAGTTTAAAAAGAAAGAAGAAAAGAAAGAGAGAATGAGAATCAAAAAGTAAAAGGAAAGAATAAAAAACCGAAGAAGAAAGAAAGAAAGAAAGAAAGAAAGAAATGAAATGAATGAAAATAGGAGTGGAGTAACAAAAGAATGATGAAAAGAAAGAAAAAGATGAATGAAAAATTGAAATATTAAAGATTTGTAAGAAAGATGAAAAAAAAATCAAAGATGAAATCGAAAAGAATGAGATTAAAGATAAGTGAAAGAGAATTAAACAACAAAGAAAGAAAGAAAGAAAAAACAAGAATGAATGAAATTTGAGAGGAGAAAAAGGGAATAATGAAGTAGATAATTTAATGGAAATTCGAAGCCATGGAAAAGAAAGAAGAATGGAAAAGAATGAATGAGAAAATAAAAAAAGTAAAAAGAAAGAATGAAAAGGAAGACTGAATATAGATGAAAGGTAAAACAATGAACAAACAGAATGAAAGAAAAAAATAAATTAAATATAAGAGGGAAGCAAAAACGAAAGATAAGAATGGAATATAAAACATTAAAAAATACATGAAAGAAAGAAATAAAAAAGAAGAAATAAAGGAAAAAAAATTGAAAAAATACAAAAGAGAGATCGGAGTAATCAAAGAAAGAAAGTAGGAAAAAAGAACAAAGTAAAGGAATTTGTTCATATGAGGAAAATTATAATAAAGGAGGGTGAAAACGAGACGAACAAAAAGAAAGCATAAAGGAAAATAAATATGACTAAAAAAAAATGGAAAGCAAATAAAAATAAAAATGAATAAGATTTAAAAGAAATATGAGCTGAGAGAAATACTTCAAAAGTCAACGAACAAAAACATAAGATGGAAAAGAATTATAAAGAAGAAAGGAAGAAATAAAAAAATAGTCTTTGAGCGGACTTTCAAACAAAGTACAAAAATGTTTTCCAAGAGAGAAAATAAATGAAAAAAATCTTCATTATGGAGACGAGGCATAAAAATTATTTCAAAACCCCACCAAAGTGTAGTGCCTTAAAGGCGATTATAATTCTTTCCGTCCATTTGTCCAGTTGGTTTGAACAATTAATTAAGCTTCGTGGTTATTATACAATGTTCGAGTACTGCTGCAGATCTGTACTTAATATATATATATATATATATATATATATATATATATATATATATATATATATATATATATTATAGAGTAATTCTTCCTCAAAGAGGGCTTACACTCACATCGCTTTGAAATACTGGTCCCCGTACGATCACGTTAAACAACGCCGAGATTGGTCAGTACCTAGAGGTGTGACCGTTTGGGAATACCAGATGCTCTAAGCTCCGATGTGTGGATGTTATAAGGGAAAGTGACCGTGTTCCAATTCCTGTTGTGTTCGTTGTATTCACGTACGCGCAAAGGCACGGTGGAGTAATGTATAGTGGCTCGGATTGAGAAATCAGTGAGCTGAGTTCGAATTTCAGTCGAATCCATTACATTCACTTACGTGCTAATACCCGTGGGAAAGTTATGAATCAGATAGACTAGACTTGGATGGCTACTGATCTACTGCATAAAGAAATGGCAACCTACTGCGGCAAGACAATCTGCCTCGCCAGTCATGTATCGAAAGATAAATGATCGCTTAAGCGTATGTCACGTAACTGACCCTTGCTAAAAGTATGAATCATCTTTTTTCTCCCAGCTATGGGTAAATAGCAGGATAGATAGGGTTCTGCAGACTTGCATGGGGTACTGGTCTACCGCCTAAAGAAATGGCAACCTACTGCAAGAAAAATCTGCCTCGTCAGTCATGTATCGAAAGGTAAATGATGGCCTAAGTTTGTGTTACGCATGGCACGTAACTGACCCCTGGGAAAGGTATAAATCATCTTCTTCTCCCAGTTATGGGTAAATAGCAGGATAGATCGGGTTCTATATAGTTGGATGGCAACTGGTCTACCGCAGAATGAAATGGCAAATTACTGCGGGAAAAGATCTGTCTTGCTAGTCATGTATCGAAAGATAAATGATCGCCTAAGCGTGTGTCACACCTGGCACTTAACTGACCCTTTGCTAAAGGTATGAATCATTTTCTTCTCCCAGCTTTGGGTAAATAGCAGGATAGATCGGGTTCTATAGACTTGGATGGCAACTGATCTACCGCAGAAATATATGGCAACCTACTGCGGGAAAAATCTGCCTCGTCAGTCATATATCGAAAGATACATGATCCCGCATGGCGCATAACAGACCATTGGGAAAGGTATGAATCCACCTATTCTTCTATTATGAATTAATTAGTAAGACTTTTATGACTAAACCATTATTATCTCCTGTTGTATTAGTATGCAAATCTCTAACATATAAATAGCAGTTAATACAGCTGGGAGTTAAACAAATTCTAACCTTGTAGACATAACTACTAGATAAATAATAGTGAATTATTTTAATTAATTATAGTTTACTGCATTATATTCACCACTGTTTCTCCAGTAGTTTCGTCTACAACGTTTTTATTTGTTTAACCTCCAAGTGTATCAACTTGTAAATGCTGGTTGTGTTGAAAAGGTTGATGTGGCTGCGTGTTGAATAGCATTTAACAATTATACATTTTTGTATCAAGGAAAATCAATGGAAAACCGATTTTTGTTTCAATGATAAAATATATATTAAAATCAACAAATACAAAACATTTTTTGTAATGTGTGAAACAATAAGATAGGAGAAGTTGTTTCCCTTTAACTGTTAGCTGAAAGATTAAATGTAAATAAACAAGTTCTCTGAAAGAATGTTCAAAGTTCTGTATTACATGGAATGATTTTTCAGTTTGTGGATTAGATATAACAAACAGAGCTGTTGCAACTTGGCTTGTTACATAGAACTGATGGTGAATGATATTTAAGTTCTGTGTGCGTGCGTGCGTGCAGTGAGTAGTCTGTGTAGACGCGTGTGAGTTGCTGAGTTCTACTGAGTTCTGCTTCTACTGTCTATTTTTGGAACGAATTCCGGTTTATATAACCATGGGTAGGCTCCCAGGATAACGGCGGGAGAAATTTCGAGAGCACACAAAAAAAAATTACCCAATCGGTGATTTTATAACAAAAGCATGTTTGTGAATTAAGAGTAGGAAAAAGTCAGTGTTGTGAATGCGATCAGTAAATTGTCCTGTGATAGTTAGTATTTATTATTTGACCAATCACAGTTGAGAAAAATGTAGTCGTGTCAGACATAGTAGTAATCGCTACAAACTGTATTATAAGTTGGATATTTGCATCCCCCACCTCTATGTTTTAATTAATGTGAATTGTATCACTGAACCATTATTATCTCCAAAACAGATTCCTACAATCTAAAAATATGTGATGACTTTAAATAACCTCTAAGGACTTGATAAGCCGTAGAAAGCGAATCAATGAATTCTTCAAAGAACTTTTAAATATCTTATTCTTGAAACGCTTGACCAGACAATGATTGCTGTATTGAGTCTGAAAGTGAGAATTTCTTTGCTCCAGCTATATTACGATTGACTGTCACATTTCCAAGATTGTGTTTTTGAACTCATTTGCATCTTGATGATATGGCCCCATTCAGTACAAAAAAGTAACATTCTTAATCTAGAAAAAACTGATATTCTGTACCAAGACTTTATACTAACCAAACATTGTCTAGCTCAGAGTAAAAAAAGACAGTGTTTCCGAGAATTTTATCAATTACTGAATTTTCGTATGAAAAGAAAGAAAAAGAATTTTTTCTTTTTAGGTCGGTGGCAAAAACCTCCTTGCAGAGTAAAAGAAATACGGGCCAAGCTTTCGACTTTTGTAAGGCATCATCAGAGTAGGTAGAAATAGTTGGTGACTTTCGCAGAACTAGTGGTTGTTGTGACGAAGACCAACGTATTGTGACTTAGGCGACGTGCGACGTATTGTCGTCTTTAGCTACCCTGGGGCAAACTTACGAAAGTCAAAATCTTGGAGCATATTCTTGTAATAATGACAAGATGCATAAACACTAAAAAAAATTCCTTATGAGTTCGTAAGAACCAGGATGCAATTATGTATATATTATTTAATCCCCCTCCAATACAATTTCAATACTCTTGCTTTATTCCTCGCCTTCTGTTATACTTCAAGTTGTGCGTTTAGATATAAATAATAAAGCGAATCATTCGACCCAAACAGCCTAAGGATATGGAAAGTTTGAAACCAAGGTAGCATGATTAGCTGATCTCCTATTTTTAAACACACACACACACACACACATATATATATATATATATATATATATATATATATATATATATATATATATATAGAGAGAGAGAGAGAGAGATAGATAGATAGATAGATAGATAGATAGATAGATAGATAGATGTACAGAAAAAGAGAGACAGAAATCCGATTTCCCGGTAAAAGAAGCAACGCGACCTCATTTAATCCGAGCATAATTTTGAGTACGTTCTTAAATCTCATGTGATTTTTAGGGTAATTCATTGGGTGGCCACAGATGGCATTGTGTGGAACACATGATCTCTTAATTGTTTACACTGCTGAGGTTAGTGCAAATTTATCGATTTTGTTTAAATCCTAGCCTATTATATATATTTACCATTAGTTCGGATTTCCATTTAAAGAGCAAGTGTAGTGATATATTTTAAATTGCACTTAATCTAAGTTCATAACATCAATGTTGGTGTTGTTTTACCGTTACAGTTGTTATTCCAACAATCGTATAATCCAGCACGATTTGGGATTTAGCTGATTTGGTTTAATACGGATTACCAACACATTGCTGATGATTTAAAACCGAAACACATATTAAACTTAATTTAATTTTGCATTAAGAATTATTTGTTAATAACAATGGTTTTGCTATAAATAAGTAACATTATTTAACACATACGAGGATGTGATAGATTCATACCTTTCCCAAAAGGTATCTTCGCTAAAGTGAATGAAACTCAGCCCTCTTATTACTCATTCCGTGCCGAGCTATACATTACTCCACGCACACATCACACTAATCTCTGTGATAAATTATAATTTTAAGGTATGCTATATTTACGGGTTAAAGTGCTCAATATCAGAGATAGAGTGTATGTAAATATAAAAGTTAAAGTCAACGCCCAGGATCGACAGTCTGTGTCATGATGGCCGGAAAATTTCGTTTAGCATGAAACAGACTGTTGAATTCAATGTCTACTTCTTTTTTTAAGCATTTCACCCCAAAGCAAGGCGTCGGGAAGCCACTAGCACGCAAGTGGTTACAGAAGATTTGGAGCGAGAGCAGATAGGAGTGATAGAGGAAAGGACGAGGAGAAGGATAGTGGATAGATCAAGTCAACTGGAGATGTCGATTGACATTACATTTGAATATATATATATATGTATGTATAGGGTGTCCATAAAGTTCGTGTGCACTTTTAAAATATTTATTACTTTATTTGTATTTGCGATAGAAATAATCTGTAAAAAATGTTATAAAGTTTAATGTGCCTAGTTTTAAGTATAGCTAAAATACCTAATGTGATTTCAGGCATTACTGTAATTCAGTTGGCAAATGTTTTCCGTGAACTGCCAAATCGTATTACCCTTTGTATTTCTAATGATGGAGGACATGTGCAAACTTAAATAAAATTTCAATAAAACCTTAAAAAATATAGATTTACTTCTTTGTAATCCTTTTTACAAATTATTTCTATCGCAAATACAAATAGATTTTTAATTTTTTTAAAGTGCGCACGAACTTTATGGACAACCTCTCTCTCTCTCTCTCTCTCTATATATATATATATATATATATATATATATATATATATATATATATATATATATAAATATATAATTTATTAGAGGATGTTACATTCAAAGATGTAAAATATTGCTACATAAATGTAATCTCGTTTTGATGTGTATCAACACATCTTATCACATCAGTCAGTTATGTGCCATGCGTGATACGCGTCATATATCTTTGACGAGGCGTATTTTTTACTGCAGTAGGTTGTGAGTGCTTTCTGCGGTAGAACAGTTGTCATCCACGGCTATAGAACCTGGTCTGTGCTGCTATTTACCCATAGATGCCGGGAGAAGAAGAGGGTTCATACTTTTCCCAAAAGGATTCATACCTTTCACGGAAGTGAATGTCGTGGATTCTATTGTAATTCGATCTCGGACCTCCGATTCTTCGATTTTCTCCGAACCGCTATCCATTACTCCACCGTGTCGCCCTATCATAAAGTAACAAAGTATAAAATAACAAAGTATATATTTTACAATGACGTTCACCCTTCGAAAGCCCCAAGTGTCACTCAAGGTAGAGAGTTACAGAGTAAAAGGAAAATGACTTCAAAACGAAAAAACTCAACCCTAAACAGGAAACAAGTCACCTAATATAGTACAACTCGATCTGCCTGAACAACGGTTGCAAAGCCACGTGATGGATTCTTTGTTTACGTTTATCTATCCACTTACATTCCAGGTCTGTCAATAGTTGCATTGTGTTTTGTATGACTTCAAGAATTTAATGAAGTCAACAAAGTTTTTTGCACATACACAATGTGGTTTTAAATTAGCGAATTCCAGACAGGGAAAATACGATATCTGGTTATCAAGCGATTTTTTCTGAAACTATTTTCGAGTCTAGAGAAAACGATGGGGTGAGGATGTGAGTTACTAGAATAAATATTTCACCACCGGTAAACCTGACACGCATACATTAATACGAATTTTGTGCAAGGATATACACACACACACACATATATATATATATATATATATATATATATATATATATATATATATATATATATATATATATATATATATGTATATGTATATGTATATATATATATATATATATATATATATATATACACATATATATATATATATATATATATATATATGTATATGTATATAACCTTCAATGGTAAATATCTTTGTTTAAATGTCCGTATAACCACTCTGAAGATATACAGTGTCGTGGCCGAGTGGTTAGAACGTTCGTTTTCTGACCATCAGGTCCTTGTTCGAATCTCTGATTTGTCAGGAAGGAGACTTCCAGATGTTCTCCGTCTGTAGGGGGTGATCCCAGTGTGCCGCAAATTTGGAAACTGGTTGATCCTATCTTGTGAATGAAAATTGGGTAGACGGAACACTTGTGACCAAGGGTTTGAGTACTGGCCTTGTTCAAATTGTTGATCACGCTAGTACAAGCTCTCTCCCAAAAAATGTAACTAAGGTCTGTCAAGCATAGTTGCAGTATAAACCACAGGTTGGCTCTGTGGGTGCTGAACGAATACAAATGTGCGTGAGCGAGCGTCCGCAGTAGGGATTGGCTAGCCCCCCTAATAGACGGGTATCCTCGAATACGAGTGGCCAGCAATTATACATATGTATATATATATATATATATATATATATATATATATATATATATATATATATATATATATATATATATATATATGTGTGTGTGTGTGTGTGTTTGATACCTGGCAAGAGAGACAAAAAATTATTTATTGGTGGTAGTTAAACACAAGTATAGCACAACAAATAACATTAAAAATGACGACAACATCAGATAATTCCATCAGGACACGAACACAGCAGTCAACCCAACAGGAATTGTCTAACCGGGCGGCACGGTGGTAATTGTAGTAGGTATCCGTTTATCTCACAAGATAAAGATACCGCCCTGTTTGATCAAAATTCTTGACTAACGTGGCCTCTCCATGACTCTGACCTGTGCGATAGTATATGGAAGCGGTGAGCTACCCAGACTACATTATCCAGCCTCTCGAACGCACCGACAGATATTGCATTTAGGGCAAGTTTGGCTGCATGAGCTTTTAAAGCCTTTCAGTGTTGACAGTCAACCCTATTTGGGGCTCCACTCGGGATTTTATATCTGCATTTAATTCCATAGCCTTTTCTATGTTTTTCTATGGCCCTAATGAATATCAAACTTTTCCTTCCATGAGATAAACTGCGTAGCAGCACGACTAATTCCATGTGACCGAGACGTTGGTGGTAATAATAATAATAATTGTTGAGTCTTGACTCAATGTTGAATCTCGCCTATTGCATGGAATAATAATGCAACACAAAATGTACTTAGAACAAGAATGTATTATAACAAGAAAGTGTACACAATAAGTACATATAGTATTTCTGTATATTTCTGGGAAGACGTTCCTGGAGAAATGTGTTGACTAGTCGCAGTCGATCAGAGTCTCTAGTTGGATCTCGTGATTCCCTTCTCCTCGTCTTCCGGTACCAACCATTATTTATATAGTTAGTAGTCACCTATGCAGATTAGGTGGATCCTACGCAACGCCCCCCTCCCAAGCCTTGGAATCCTTTTGGATTTCAAACTGGCTTCTATATGGGTTTATGATTATGGTTATTCCTTTGTAGATCCCCTTTGCATAGTTCATATATATATCTGTTTTTTTTTCAATATCTTTCTCGTTTTGGATTCACGTCCAATGGGTCCGTGAACTTTCGTTTCCTACCGGATCTTCTCGGTTCATGAGCACTCTGCGGAGGTTCTACTTGAAAAGTATCATACATTACATCAATGGGATCTTCCTCCTCATCCGGTATACTCTCTTCATGCTCTAGCACGTAGCATTTTTTGAGTTGGTTCTGGTGCCTTTTATGAGTATTCTTCGGCCCTTTTATTATGTAAATCAGGTCACCGATTCTCTTATCCACTATGCCTCGCTCCCAGAACTCAATGTTGTTTCTATAGCACTTGAAAAAGACCTTTTCTCCGGGGGTGTATCTTTTTCTAGCTGTATACATAGTGTTCTTTATTCTATTTCTTCCTGGCAAAAGCTTGTCAAACACTGACTTAACTTTCCTAGCGAACATTAGTTCAGCTGGTGCCATGTTTGATGGTGTTCTCTGGTTAGGCGTGATTCTGTATACTTGTAGGAATTGCTGAAGCGCCTTTTCCGTTGGAACTCCTGAGGCTTTCTTCAGAGCGCGCTTTAACGTATCTACAAATCTTTCTGCGAGTCCATTGGATCTCGGATGATACGGCGGCGTCGTTATGTGGTTAATTTGATATAACTCACAAAATTCCTTAAATTCGTCAGAAGTGAATTGTGTACCATTGTCACTCACAATACACTCTGGCACACCGAACCGTGCAAATAGTTCATGCAAAAAAGTTGTTGTGGTATTGGACGTAGGCTTTTTGCAGCGTAGTACTTCCGGCCATTTTGTAAAGCTATCTACCACTATTAAGTAGTAATAATCTTCTACTGGACCAGCGAAATCAATGTGTAATCTTTCCCACGGATGATCCGTCTTTGGCCATGGTTTGTGTACTATAGGTGGTGCCTTAGCTGCTAACGCACACCCTTTAAATCGATGAACCATGTTTTCGATATCCACATCCATTCCTTTCCAATATACAAAGCTTCGCATTAAGCTTTTTGTTCTATTTATCCCCGGGTGACCCATATGAAAGTCCCGTAGGATTCTTTTCTGCAACTTTTTTGGTACTACTACTTTCTCACCACTTGCGAAAGGCACGTTACGTTTCTTTTTAAATATAGGCATAGTATTTTCTTTTAATTCAAATTTAGCTTCAAATTTGTTACATCTTCCAAGACCAGGTGTAAAGGTTTCCGGAAAGTTTTTCTTTAATTCATCTTTAATGTCCTGTCTTGTTTGCGTATTACTTTCTACTTTTCTGCAGAATGAGTTTAACGGTTTATCCCACAATTCGAATGTTTCAATAAAATCTGTACCCAACAAGTTTTCTCCATTTCTCAGAATGAAAACTTTTATTTTTTTAACGATCCCATTCAATTTCATTGGAAGTACAACCTCGCCTTCGAAGTTAATTTGCTTTCCAGTTACCGTTCGAGCGAGTTTCGTTGACTTCATTATTGTAGGCCTTTTTAAAATTTTCCATGTTTTATCATTCATTATTGTTAAATCTGACCCTGAATCGAGTTGAAATTTGATATTCTTTTTGAATATTTCAGTCGTCACATATTTCCTCAAATCTCTATCTGATTTGATATTCGAATTTGTTTGTCTAATTCGGTTCTTGCATTTTTTCGTTTTACAACAAGATCCTTTGTGACCATTCTTTTGGCACACGAAACATTTCTTATTTCTATATGGGCAATTTACCTCCCAATGTCTTTCGTTACAACGTCTGCAATTATATGGTGGGACTTTTTTATTTTCGTTCTTTTTATTTTCTTGTCTATTATTAAAGTACGCTGAATTTTTTCTCCAATTTTTCTCTGGGTACTTTGACTGCTTTATTTTTTTAATATAAGCAATACCAGGTTCTTCGATTTTTTGCGACTCTTTCTTTAACTTTACGGCCCGTTGACACTCCTCTGCTAACTTTTGCAGGGTAAGGCCTTGTTCAGATTCGAGTTTAGACAAAACTCTACGTCTTATTTCGGCACTCTTACTGGATACCAGTCCTTGAGCAAAAATTAAGCACTTGAATTCTTCAACCGTAATCTCTACCAATCTGAAATTGTCACAATGTCTATTCACTATAGATGCATATGTTAAGTAATCCTGATCGTCGGATTTAGAAACATTCATGCATAACCATCGCTTATGCCAAAGCGACATATTTGCTCCAAACAGCTCTTTTAGCAATTTCACTGTTTCCGAGAATTCCAATTCAGTTGTTTTTCTCGGTAGAATAAAATCTACAAATTTGCTATGTTCTGCTGTACCTAGCTTTCTTAGTAATAGACTGACTTTTCTTGAATTCGACCAGTTTTCACAGTCTGTGTAGAAAATATCTTCATATCGTTTAAAGTACGCTTCAAACGTTTTTTCTTCGTCTGGCACATAGTTGAAAGTTTCCAGCGAATTAAATATGGTGTTATTAAAATATGAAGAATTTCCCTCATTTGCCTGATAGTTGTTTAATTTCTCCAGTATTAACTTTTGAATTTCCAAAAGTCTTTCATCTTGTTTTTCCTGATATTTTTGTTGTCTTTCATCTTGTTTAACTTGATATTTTTGCATCGCTATCAGTTGTTCTTTCTGTGCTATCTGTTGTTCTTGCTGACGTTGTTGACTCAACTGCTGGGATTTTAATAATTCAGATATGACTTTTGATAGTTCCTCCATTTTTAGCTGATAGTGTTCATGCAACAAGGAATATACTTTTAATTTGTGTATCCACGAATATCTATAAGCTGACCAAAAAATCGAAACAACGTACGACTTTTCATATTTTATGACTTGCTTTTACATTCACGCCCATGCTAATCAACTTTGGTATTTTTTTATTTTTTTTTTTGTGAACAGAGAGCGTCGGACTTTGTTCCGACTTCTGTTCGCGTATTTCAATGACAACGTCTGATTTTCTTATCAGAGGTAATTCGTCACTATATTGTTGAACAATTAATTTAAAAAAAATAATTTTTTAAAGTTTGTTACCTTTCAAAGTCGACACGGTGTATTTGTGCTCCTTTTAATCCATGCATGTTTTTGTAGTCGGCCAATTTTTCTTTTTAGCGGGTGTCTCGGTGTAGATAATTTTTTAATTTAAAATTACCGTTATTCGATTACGACACCTTCCAATTTTTCTGAGTGAACGTTCCTTTATGCTTAGTCGTCTTTTAACGAGTTTAACATATCCAGAAGTTCAGAATCCTTCGTCGTTACGTTAACGTTGGACTTTTAATTAATAGTTTTTTTTTTCAGCCTGGGTTCTTCAATGACTTGTCCCAATTGTTGAAAACTCTCACTATTAATTCTTTCTTCTTTCCTTATGGTTCGTTCTACTTCTTTGCCTTTGTTGAAACTTGGCGTATGGTTCGTTCTACTTTGTGGCCATTGTTGAAACTTGACGTATGGTTCGTTCTACTTCGTCGCCATTGTTGAGTCTTGACTCAATGTTGAATCTCGCCTATTGCATGGAATAATAATGCAACACACAATGTACTTAGAACAAGAATGTATTATAACAAGAAAGTGTACACAATCAGTACATATAGTATTTCTGTATATTTCTGGGAAGACGTTCCTGGAGAAATGTGTTGACTAGTCGCAGTCGATCAGAGTCTCTAGTTGGATCTCGTGATTCCCTTCTCCTCGTCTTCCGGTACCAACCATTATTTATATAGTTAGTAGTCACCTATGCAGATTAGGTGGATCCTACACAGCAACAACAACAATAATAATAATAATAATAATAATAATAATAATAATAATAATAATAATAATAATATATTAGTAATGTATCGTTGAATGGCGGGCAATATACTGTATACGAGGTTCAGCTGAAAATTTCATAGGTCGACCAAGATACTCTCATGGAATGTGACTAAAAAAGATTTATTTTTAAACAGGGTCCACTTTTTCCATTGTTGCAGTGCTTGGATTCTATAGGTGAAGAAGCTTTCGTCTTGTTAGTCAAAAATCAACAAAAGCAGATACAACCGGGATGGGATATTTCTTCACCGCCGACTCAACACTGAACATCTCATATCCGTGATAACTACAGGACAACTCACCACCAACTTATTTACCGCGAGCACAACTCAACTCTGGCGTCGAATTCATAGCTTCAGACCGGTGTTGGCTGTCCTAGTGTAGACAACTCTTACACCGGATTTGGGTCGTAGAGATTTTGAAAGTTTCGCTGTTTGTCTTAGTAATTTATTAGTTACAACAGTCTATTTAGTTTTCAAGATCGAATAAATAACCATACTGAAGTATAAAATAGAAGACTGCACCAAGAATTGGGGATGGAGCACCCCACAATATGGAGATTGATTACTAGGCTGCAAATAGTGCAAAGAAACCTAGATGCATTTTCTGAGCAATTAATTGGAGTGGGGTTCATCCCCCTCCCTCTAAAATTGAAGAAATATATGAAGGCTGATGAGAGAATTTGTAGATTTGTTCTACTTTTTCACAACGATCTCCAACTGAATATCTGAGGAGAATTGCATACAATTTTCAATAAACCTTTTAATTAAAAATAAATTCACGTATTTAAAACGTTCCTTAATAACTTATTTGTTTTTAAAAAGTCCACGAAAACATTTCATAGTTTGCATTTTGTTGAGTTCTTACGCGCTGAGTAGGCTGGTGTTGAGTTGTAACAGAGACGAATTGGCCGGTTTTGAGTCGGCGGCATTGAGTTGGCGGTGATGAGTCGTCCTGGCCCCGATACGTCGCCATCATCACTTCGATCCTGGTCCCCACCCAAATGTTTTTTCATGTTGAGGAACATAATTACTGGGGGTAAAGTCAGCAGAATAAGGATAGTGATCAACACTTTTAATGCCACAGTAGCCATTGAAACCAAAGATTTGGATGCTGGAACATTGTCCTGATAAAACAAGATCCCGTTCTTTAGTTTTTCTGGGTGTATGGTCTTGATAGTCTTTCGGAACACCCCCAGCAAGTTGCCATAGTACACCCCATTGATGGTATGGCCATTTCGAAGATAATATTTATTTAAAAAAAAGAACTGTGGCAATGAATATGTCTGCAGATGAAACAACCTTGATCTTTGAAACAGATGAGTAGGGTTGTTTCTCACTGCACGAATAGTTTCTGGCTTAAAGTGGTGAACTTAACACTCATTCTGGATTAGGAATTGTTCTGGATCTCTCTCAAGAAATATCACATTTTCTTGTGATGTGATCAACGTGCTGCGCTTTTGATCAGGTGTCAGAAGACGTTGCTCCCACCGAGAAGAAACGTTCAATTCTCTAACAGGATATGCTGATATCATTGGCTATTTGAGTTATAGTGATCAATCGCCATGTAGCGAACACATTATTTTCCTCGGTGATTGGTAGTTGCAAGACGTCCAGATCATGGATCGTCATCAAACTCCCATTCCCCTCATGAATTCAGGAACAAAGCTGCGAAATCTTGCATGCATTAATTTCAGGTCTTCTTGTTAAAAACTGCGTTGTTTGTTTCCAGGTAAACAGATATCTGTCTGTTCAAAGAAAACTTCAAAATTAACTACTAACGATTTCTCTTGAAAAAAATCTGTATCGCAGTGTTATGAAGTACCCGCAACAAAAGATTTATCATTCCAAGGATGTTCATACTGACATGGTTGCTACATCAGGGGATGGCGTTCCAGTTTTATAAAAAAGTGCCAAAGTTGCTGGTCGAATTTCCTTGTATATGCGTAATTTTATAACAAACTCTTTACAATGGTATACTTATTGACGCCATCGAATTGTATGGGAGTAGGCTGAACAGTTGACAGGCTGACTATGAAGGAGTGATGAACTGCTGAGTTTGGTGACCATCACTCAAACTTAACGTTTTGCCTGAATTAGCGTCTTACATAAAACTAACCTTCTGCTTGAAACTGGGACGTCATCTTTATCATGTCACTGTTTGGTTGTCGAGTTACATGCGCTATCCATTTTGATTGTTACTGCTGTTGAAATTCCTCAAATGATGTTGCTTCTGTTATTTGATATAGCGCTTTGTGATTCTCTAACGCCATTCTACAAGTTGCCAATAAGTATGGTCTTTGCCAAGACGCACAGATTTCATTCGCTCGAAGTAATTTTTAACCATTGATCTGAGAAAACGGTTGTGTAAACACATTTTTATATATATTTAATATTGTATTATTGGTTAAGATGAATACAGGAACTGATTGTCTATGGCATTGGGGTAGTCTTACCAATGATATCTTTGCGAATAATGTCCAAGTGATATTTTTGTGTTATCTTTTTAATTAAAATTAGTGTTTTAAATCTCATCCAATATGGTTTTGTTCTCTCTTAGTAAAAGTAATATTTCTTAGATTTTATTTTATTAAATCTTTTTAAAAGAAGAGGGAATGAGAATGGTAAAGGTAATAATATCCTTTTCCTTATGAATAAATATTTGGCATTAATTGATCGAAGAGCAAGTACTACTGGCGTTTCAAATTTAAAAAATATTTTTCTTTAAAAAAAATCAAAATAAAAGGTTTTTCAAATTCAGTAACTGTTATTATTTGTTCATGTAGCTTTCTTTCTAACCTATTATTCGAAATAGTATGGAACATCAACACGGGGATTATGTCATTATTTTCTCCTCGGGTTACATGTGATAACACTGACTTTTATTCTCAACTATCTTCTTCAAAATATTAACAACAGTTTCGCCACCACCCCGAAATAAGAAATCTATGGATCAAGATAATATTAATACACACACGCACAATTGAACGTAATTAGTGGATACCCGTTTATTAATTAGACGTCCGCTATTCTATTTTATTTCAAACAATGTGTATTACGTCGACGGGTCTGCACACTTGAGAAATAATTATACAGAAAATCAGTTCTCTCTCTAAGATTTTTCGATTGCGCTGGCGTGAACAGGCATCTATTTCAATCAGGGGTATCCAATAAAGATAGCGTTTAAAGTAATACAAACATGTCAGATCAAAAACATAAGTCCAATTACCCTTTATGTATATATATATATATATATATATATATATATATATATATATATATATGTGTGTGTGTGTGTGTGTGTGTAAGTATATATATATATATATATATATATATATATATATACATATATATGTGTGTGTAAGTATATATATATATATATATATATATAAACACACATATATATACATATATATATGTATGGATGTATTTATGTATATCTTCATTGCCACTATTCATTAGACGACTCGCACATCAAAGCTTAGACCACCTTGTATTCACAAGCAGTCACCCACCTAGGTACTGACCAGGCTCAACATTCGTTAACTTCAATGATCATACGTGAATCGGTGATTCGACATGTTGTAGCCGCTTGATGTTGACCAGTACATAGAAAATACAAAAACAACATTATATGTGAGAAACATATACATACATACATACATACATATATATATATATATATATATATATATATATATATATATATAAATATATATATGCATAATGCATGTTTCATTAAAAATGACAATGTTCTACGGTTAAGCTTTTTACTTTTTTTGTTCTAGAACATTTGGAGTGTTTCTACACACTCTGTGCCCCCCACAAAAGAAAGCTTTTGTGCGAACACAAGAAATATTAAATAAAAAGCTTAACTGTAGTACCCTGTTTATAGTTTTTCATGAATCATGAATAAATGAAGGATTGCTACCTAAATACACAATTATATGTGAATATATATATATAAATATATATATATATATATATATATATATATATATATATATAGCAAATATATGGTTAAATAAAATTTAAGGACAGAACATTAATTTCTGCCACATATCTTAGCAATACGAGCACACGTATCCCCCATATATATATATATATATATATATATATATATATATATATATATATATATATATATATATATATACTCTAATAAAATTTCAAGATAAAATATTCGTCTCTACCAGAAATCTACCATCATACTTTCTTTTTCCGTTTCTTATAAAGGGTGGGATCTTACTATTTTCATTTAAAAAGTAATCACTTTCCGATTTTTTCTTTGACTTACCATATTCTTGCGCGTTGGGACGATTATTCAGTAAAAACTATGAATTCTTTATTTCTGCCGTTAACAGCGGGTAACTGAAACAAGAGAGTGTAACATCGTGGATAAGCGAGCCCTGGAAATATACATAGATCGAAAGGTGTACATATATACTGTAGCAGTGAGCATTGTTGTTCTATATGTTTGGTATCTTTCCGAACAGATCGAGTGGGACTACTATAAGCTATGTAGTTGAGCCAGAAGGGAAAGTTATCTGACCATGAATGCAAACTACTACTTCGGCGGGGAACGTTGAAATAAAGCTGGCTGCCAAATTGAGAATGCTGGGATGGCAGGGAGGGAAGAAAGATAGGAAACAAAGGAAATTGAACGATAGGGGAGAAAGTGTATAAAACAATGATGGAATGAAGAGGGCGAAAGCAGCGTAAGAAAGAAAGAAAGAAAGAAAGAAAGAACGGACGAAGACAAAACATGAGTGGATAGAAAGAACGAACGGAAGAAAGACAGAAAGAATGAATGAATGAAAGACGCATAATATAGTGAGTTGTAGAAGAAAAAAACTAACAACAAACGAGAAAGAAAGAAAGCCACAAACCACAAAAGAAAGAAAGAACTAATGGAAGAAAGAAAGAGAGAAAGAAAGAAGGAATGAAGACAGTAATTAAAATATAAGTAAATAGAACGAAAAAGATTAATATAGAATGTAATAGAATAAAGAAAGCATGAAAAAGAAAAAGAAAGAAAGTTAAAATGAAGGAAAGAAAGAAAGAAAGATAGGAAGCAAGGAACGAAGGAAGGAATGAAAAAAGGAACGAAGGAAATAATGAAGGAATAGAAGACATAAAGCTAAAAATGGAAGAAGGAAAGATTACTATAGCAAGTAATAGAAACAAAACGTAAGAAATAAAAAAGAAAGAAAGAAAGGAAGAAATAAAAAAGAACGAAAAATAGAATGTAATAGAAGAAAGACAGCTAAAAATCCTGAAAGAGAAAAAGAAACTTAACAAGGAAGAAAGAAAGATTAGAAGGAAGAAAAAAAGAATGAAAAAAAAATAAGAATAGAAAAATTAAAGCTAAAAACAATGAAAGAAAGATTATAATAGCAAGTAAAAGAAACATAACGAAAGAAAGAAAGAAAGAAAGAAGGAAGGAAGGAACGAAAAAGAAATAATAAAGATCGAAAAAATTAATATAGAATGTAATAGTAGAAAAAAAAAGAGAGTATAAATAAAGAGAAAGACAGAAAGGAAGAAAGATAATATAGGGAATAATAAAACAAACCTAAAATATGAGAGAAAAAGAGAGGAAGGTAGGAAGAAAGGAAGGAAGGAAATTAGGAAGGAAGGAAGACAAGGAGGCAGAAGATTAATATAGGAATAGGAAAAAGGGTTTAAAATGAATGAAATAAATAAATAATTTAATATAGCAAGTAACATAATCCTAACAAAGAAGAAATAAAGAAAGAAGGAATGAAAGAAATGAAAAAGCATAACAAATTATCAGAAAGAAGAAAAAAGAATGAACAAGATTAAGAAATGAAATAGAAGAAAACTAGAAAGGAAGAGATAAAGAAACGATGGAAAATGATTAATAGACGAAAAGAAGAAAGAAAGGCAAAAACAATGAAAGACAAACCTATTAAATTATCAAGTAACAGATACATAAAGAAAGAAAGAAATAAGTAAAAAGAACGTTAGAGATGAATAGAGAAAGTAAGAGAGGAAAGAAAGCCAAAACGCATAAAAAGAGAGAGAGAAACAAATAAAAAATGAAAGAAACAAAGAAGATTAATATAAGAAGCTGTAGAAGAAAGGTAAAACGTATGAAAGTAAGAGGGAAAGAAAAAAGAAAGAAAGAAAGGATGAATATTAATAAAGCGAGAGGTAGAAGAAAGATAGCTAAATCGTGGAAGAAAGAAGATTATTATAGTAATAGAGGAGAAGAAATAGTAATATGAGAAGTAGCAGAAGACAGAAAGCTTGAAATTAGGAAGAGAAAGACAGAACGATTAATATGAGAAGTAATAAAAAGGGAAAGAAAGAAGGAAAGAAAGAAGGAAAAAAGAACGAAAACTATTTATAGGAAGTAGAAGAAATAAGAACGCTGAAAAACAAGAAAAAACGAATTCGTAAATGATTGGAGAAATAAAGGACAGTTATTCAAAAAAACGGGAAAAGAGCGAAATAATATAATGATGAAAAGGCAACCAGGCCTGGAAGAAAGGAAAAATAATCGGATAAAGAAAGCCACACAGAAAGAAAGACAACATTTTTGTAAAAGAGAGGATAGAAAGAAAAAGATGGAGAAATGCAGAAAGGACGGAAGACGGAAAGGAAGAAAGACATAAAGAGAGAAAGCAAAAGATGGAGAAAAACAGAAAGGAAGAAAGACAGAAAGGAAGAAGCACAGAAGGAAGAAAGACATAAAGAGAGGAAGCAAAAGATGAAGAAATACAGAAAGGAAGAAAGACAGAAAGGAAGAAAAACAGAAGGAAGAAAGACAGAAAGAGAGAAAGCAAAAGATGGAGAAATACAGAAAGGAAGGAAGACAGAAAGGAAGAAAAACAGAAGGAAGAAAGACAGAAAGAGAGAAAGCAAAAGAGGGAGAAAACAGAAAGGAAGAAAGACAGAAATGAAGAAAGACAGAAGGGAAGAAAGAAAAAAGATGGAGAAAGAGAGATAGGTAAAAAGACAGAAAGGAAGAAAAACGAATGAAGAAAGACAAAAAAGAAGAAAAATATACTGGAAAAACGAAAGACGGAAAATAATATTTTGAGAATGATAAAAGAAGAAAAACAAAAAAAAAAGAATGAAAGAAGTAAGGCTCAACAAAAGAAGGACAGAAAAATAAATGTTTTGAAGCAAATGAAGATAGAAAGAAAATGATAATCCACAAAAAGACAAATGAAGAATGACAAGAACAATTGTGAAATAATGAAGATAAAAAGAAAGTGCTTACGTCAAGAAATAATAAACAGATACAAAAGGAAGAAGAAGAAAGAAAGAACGGAGAAATTTTGGAAGAACATTAGGACAGAAAGAAAATAATAATCAGATCAAACAAGAAAAAAAGAAAGAAAGAAAAACAGAAAGAAACATATATTGGAAAATCGAATGATAAAATGAAAATAATTTCTGGCGAATGATAAACAGAATTAAGGAAACAAATGAATAAAAAAAAAAGAAATGAAATGGCATAACTAAAAGGATCATTGCTCAGTGAAAGAAAACATTGAAAGGCGAAATTCTGTAAGAAAGAATGGGAAAGAGAAAGGAAAGAAAAATACGAAGAAAGCAAGAAAAAGAAAAACGAACATTTGGAAAAAAGATCATAGAAATAGATCGACGAAAGAAAGAAAGACAAAAAGTAAAATTGATAAGTAAAGAAAAAGATTCAAGAAAATAATAGCGTAAAGAAAGTATAAATACATAATAAAAAATAACAAGAATGCAAATAATATTCGGAGAAAGAAAGAAAGAAAACTAATGATCAGGAAGAAAATAGTGACGTAAACGAAAAATAAAGGCATATGAAAGGAACAAGGAAAAATAACTGAATAAAAGAGAGAAATATTAAATATATTGAGGAGGGATAGAGAAAAAAAAATGAAATAAAAAGAAATTACTAGAAAGATTTAAAAAATGATAAATTATACAGAACAGAAAATAAAAAAGCAAGAAATGAAAAAAACAAACATTGAAAAACGAAATGAATGAGCCGAAAGACAATATAAAAATGACGTAATATATGAAATAAGCATCGGATATAAAGAACAAAGCCTTCTTTTTCCTGTAAGAACAAGGTTATATAGGCATATATACTGCATCGGTAATGGTCGACAGGTTCTTTGGGAATAAATATCAAAAGAATAAAAAAAAAACAACCAAGAATCTAATACAACAGTGAGGACGTTTACTTTCCTATCACTTACGAAAAAACAAACAAAAAATAACAGAAAAAACGAGATAGGAAATAACTGTTTCTCTTTTTCTAATCATTCGGACCGCCCGCACCAAAAAAAAAGAAGATCCTCACGATATCGTGTCGGAATTATGTACGTATTTATTTTTTTTATAGTGGGCTTGCTTCTACTTCGGACAAACGTAGGGAAAAATAGTGATTAATTATATATACAGGTGCATACCATGGCCGTAAGCCGGAAGCGGATGAAGAAGAGCACGCATGCGCGTTGATATGTGTATTTCTATAGACCACCATTGGAGGGTTTTTTTCATTTTGGTTTTTGCAAATTTCTGTTGTGTGTACAAAGTGACGTACCCACGTATATTAATTGATGCAAAGAAATATATGAAATGTTACTGCAATTGTGTTACCATTCTATATTTATATATAAATAAACGTGTAACCTCGGAAATAAAATAAAAAAAATTATCTGCTTATTTGAATGTGGCCTCCATGAATAAATAAAAGATCTCCTGCTAAGTAAGTCTATGTATTTAATATTTTGTGTGTGCATTTATAGTGTATATATATTTGTACGTAAGGGGAATATATATATATATATATATATATATATATATATATATATATATATATATATATATATATATATATATATATATATATATATGACGTCATATGGAATAGAATAACATTAATGTACTATTGCCCTTCAGAAAGGCATGAATCTGTTTCTTCCTTAACTTGTAAAATTAATTAAATTTTTGAATGTTTTTTATTCTCATTTAGCAATAATGCATTTTAGGTCGACTGGAATTAATTTGTTCCTGAATTTATTAACTGTTTATTTTAATTCAAATGTTTTTGGGATAGTTCATGTCCACTTGAAGAAAATGACTCTATAAAAGGCATGGACCAAATTATCCCTGTAATAAAAATCACTTTAAAATTAAATGAGTATAATATCTTTAAGAAAGACATAAATCCATTTTCCCTGTATTTTATACAAACAGAATTTCATTCTGCTTTTGCTGGAAGTTCATTAGGAAAGGCATGAATGCAATTAACCCTGTGTTTAAGAGTATTGGGTCATTTTGAATGACGTTGTTTGAATTCATTTGACACTTTTGACCTTGGGAAAAACATGAATCCATTTCTCCCTGTGCATAAGAAAAAAAGGTAAAACTCAGATTTAGGATGCAACTGTTTGTATGCATTTGACAATATTGTCATGAATATAATTCTCCCGGCATGTAAGAGAAACATGACCAAGTCAGATTCTGGAGGGTTTAACAGAAGACAGAAAATATAACACCCAAATGCGCAAGGAAATAGTGAAAGATGTCTTCCAAAACCTAAGCAAAGTATTAAGAAAAAAGAAACTAACTTTAGAAACAAAGAAATGAGCGTCGAAATGCTATCCTTCTGTAAGGCAGTGAATTCTGGACGTTCGTCTTACAGATGCAGAGGTGAACTGAGAAATATTGTTCTACAGAAGGATGCTGAGAATACCATGGACTGAACATAGGAGTAAGGATGACATTTTAAGTAAAATGGAAACAAAGAAGACAGATATACTTAAAATCAAAATTATGCAGTTGAAATTACACGGATAAATAATGAGGAAAAATGCTTGGTAAATTTGAGACTCACAGCACATATTGAAGTCGAAAGGGGAACAGTGAATAAACTACTTAAAGTGATTTCGTAAATGGGTGACAGGACAGAGGTTAGCAGGAATTTTAAAAAAGCATATGTTGCTGTGACCTACAAAGGACAGGAATTTGAGGGGAGACATGACCCCTAACGTGATGAAGAAACACCCCCACTAATATTATAGTAGTAATATAATATATTATTAATATAAACTTAATTTTAGTGCTACCCATTTCATTTTTTTAAAACTGTTAAATTAAAAACAATCAGTCTATATTGCGAATCCGTCTAAAGAAAAAATGTGCCTCCGATGGGAATCGAAACTGTATCTTTTTTTCCCGGTCAGGCAATTTCATTTGTAGCCAAAACCTGCAGCTACTAGTTTGGCCCGTTTGAATTATATATTATATTAACAAGATGTTACGTTGGATAAAAAACTATATTATGTATAATACGCATACAAGTTATATGCATAGCTGGCTACGCGTATTCGAGGATACCCGCCTACTAGGGAGGCTAGCGAATCCCTAATGCAGACGCTTGCTTAGGTGCATTTGTGTTTATTCAGCACTGTGGATTGCACTGTAACTATGCTGAGCAGACCATAGTTACGGTTTCTGGGAGAGAGCTTGTTATCTAGCGTGATCAACAATTTGAACGAGGCCAGCACGCACAAGCCTTCGGCCACGATGATTTGCGACTTCGTGCTAGGACAGCTATCGACGGACCCCAAGTGTTCCGTCTACCCAATTTCACTTACAAAGCTTGGGTCAAACCGTGGTATAGTTTTTAGGCACTTTCCAAAAGTGTCGCATGCTAGGATCGACCCCTCTACTCCAATAACATGTGCAAGTTGCCTTCCTGTTAAACCCGGGTCTCATGGTCAGAAACAAGTTATATAACGTAGTAATATATTCACTATTGTACCGAGACTTTTCGAATATAAGCGCAGTACCAAACTGGAAACGGGGTCTCACCAATTTATAGTCAAGCTGGCTAGATGTAGCCGTAAGTTCTATACTAATTTTACTAGTTTATTTTCTCGTAATTTTCGCTTTGGAACTCCCTTGTGACTACATGCTTTCTGGCCAACTTTAATCTGCAAAAAATTTCATTGCAATGAAAATCGCTATCTACTGTCCTCCTGATTACTCTCCCCCCTTCTTGCTCCTTACCAATGTTCTTGTACTAACTCTTCCGCGCCATTATCTACTCTTCTGCCCGTTCTTTTACTGCCTTAATACAAAAACTGTATGTGTGCTCGCTAAAATTTAAGTGAAGATATAATCTAGCATAAAAAAAAACAATTTTATTTTTATATACAATTATCTGCTGAGGCGTATTGATTCATAATTATATGAGTTTAAAATCATTATCTATTAAAATATTCAGCAGAACGACCGTATTTATGCATGCATAAGCACACATTCTTTGTAAGTTACTAGTCAGCGGTGAAATGCTATTAAGGCTATGTAATGTATAACTATTAAATACTCTGACAATCACATGCAGACTATTTTACTACTAGTGCCTAAGAACACTTAATAATTTGTTTCCTTTAACTTCGGGATTTTCGAAAAGTTAAAACTGGCAGTGTAAAGAAGATTTTAATATTGTGAAGAAGAAGAAAAACATTTCCCAAATAATAACCTGCCAGGATGTCGGAAATATATCGTATTTCTGAAATACGATATCAGAATATGAACATGCCTTATAATTGGCTCATGAATTGACGCATCAGTAATGAGATGAGGTTTACTAGTAAACAAAAAGGTAGCTTCATCCTCCAAAATTCTTCAGTGAGAATCTTCGACAGGTAGGGTATGTTTTTTCAATGCTAGCGTAAAACCTTTTTCTCTCACTGACGACAGCTTTTCCATCACTGACAAATAGTAAACTAAACTTCTCTGTTAGAGAAAATAAAAGCAGCCAGTCCAGACCATATGTGCTGTGTTATTTATTACTCCAAGTAAAACTTTCTGCGGGTGAAAAGACGGTTGATTTGAATTTCCGTAAGAAACATAGTATGTGTGACTTTGGTATGTTGGCTTGAAAGCAGACTAATCCAACACAACTGAGTCGACTCACTGTGCAATAGACTGTAATCTTCAAACTCTACTTTGAGCCACTCATGATGCACTTGCACTGCAACATGAATTCGAACTTTGGACGACATTAATCAGAATGAAACGAAGCTTATGATAGCGATCCCACAAATGCTTTCAAAAATTCAGCTAACGTACATGACTATAAAAATGTTTAAAAAATTAGAAGAAAACGCTAAAATTCGTAAAATTATATTATTTAAAATATTCAAAATATTAATTAATCCCAAACTAAAATAATATAAAAATTAATTACATTATTTAAAAAAAAAAAAACAATAACTCAAATTTATTAGACAGTGAATGATGTCACTTACCATACTCCGTTACTTAACTAGACTTTTTAGTTAGCCTAGCACGAGAAACCTCCAAAGAGGGTGAAAGAAATTCTCCAGTACCTTAAATATCTGGTACAACCCCCATCCCCAAAAAACCCAGCGATTAATAAGTTAATTTTTCTTCACCGGATGATTAACATTAATGAAAATAGGGATAAGTGTAACCAGAATGTGTTGTTTGAGTGCGTTTCTCTCTTCCCCTCTCTCTCTCTCTCTCTCTCTCTCTCTCTCTCTCTCTCTCTCTCTGTGTGTGTCGGCGGGGGGGATCAAGCCTGTATTTACCACTTCAAGCCAAGTAAGCAGTCATATTCCTGATCAGATAGAAATTGTGGCTGTATTTCCCTCCTATTTTAGGGAAGTGCTTACACTGCTGGTGAACCGGAATTCATCAGTGATTGAACAATAAATTGCCAAGAAGAGTCGCATGGTGTGCATGTTGAAAAACGGAAAAACTTGTAGCTGACGGATGGTACACAAGTCGATACCCGATCAGTATCGGCTGGGTCACCGTGGTGAGTGGGCTATGATGTTAAAAGACCCGAAACCCCTAATTAGCCTCGATAGAAACATCACTGATGAAGTGTACTAAAGCATCCAATAGATGCATTTTACGAAATTCGAAGAGTGCTCAATACACTAAGCAGAGCAAAAGTAAAAGAAGTAAATCCTAGTGAGCCAGATACTACCTACCTAGGCATCATCAGGGTGACCTGGATAAGAATGAGTTAACAAAGAACAAATTTATTGATAAAATCACGGCTAAAACCTAAAATTATCATAAGCCTAAAAAGATATAAAACACGTGAGTAAAAAAAGACAACAACCTTTATTCTAAAAACCAGGCTTTCCTCTGGCTGCATCTATTAAGAATAGGTAGGTAGTACCTGGCTCATTAGGTTTTATTTATTTTCCCTATACACACACACACACACACACACACACACACACACACACACACACACATATATATATATATATATATATATATATATATATATATATATATCTTAAGAAAGGGAAAGAACAGATGGAGTCCACAGTTATTAGGATTTAGCTGTTTGTCTACTTCACCAAACCTGAACTGTTTTTCGCTGCAATATGTTCGCCGATAACTTGTCTAGAGTGTCAGTTTATCAAGACATCGACTAATAACGCCTCTCCCACCACCCTCTGATTTTATTTTTCATTTTTCTGTTTTAGCATAGATCTGGGTTTTAATTGGTTAATCGAGACATGCCCACAAGTATATTTTTAAATTCTGAATTAGCCTTCTCCCGCTTTTTAACTTTCAAATAACTTTATTATACGTTATCTACCATCGCCCGAAGAGGAACGATTACAGTTCCAAAACATCAAAATTATTGGGTAGCGATATAAAATGTTTATATTGTAATCTAGTATAATAAAATATTTTATATATATATATATATATATATATATATATATATATATATATATATATATATATATATAAGTGCTCTTAATTTTTTAAATTTCGAAATACAAACGACATTTTTGCTTCTGTTTATAAATGTTTATTGCAAAATAAAATTCTGATATTGCCTTGATAAAGTCTATAAGAGAACGAATCGCGTCGGTTAGGATACATTTTCCTTTTTGTCTTCATTCATATTGTCCTTTTTATGGATATATTTTTTAGTTATATCTGAAATTTTACACATTCATAGTTACACACACACACAAACACGCACACACTAGCCCAGTGGTTCTCACACTTTTTTTTACAATGCACCCTTTTCATCATAAGTCATCATACTTTTCTACATAATCATTCCACTCACATTTCCAAGATTGGCAGTTCAAATAATACTCATGTACAGCAGAACCCATGTATCAGGAGTTCTTCATATACGGAATCCCACATATCCGGAACCCCGCATATCCGGAAATGATTTTGATGTGTATAATTGAACTATTTGGCTGATATGTCACTGATTTGAAATTTGTTTTTCAGGAAATTTACTTTGGATAATTGCTCAAGCTTATTTCACCCTAATGTCTTTTATTGGTGCAAAAGATGAGGTGAATAAGAGGAAAAGAACGACTTTGGTGTTATGGCAAGAGTGGAAATTTTAAACATATAGATGCTGTAACTAATGGCTGATTTCAACATAGGAAATTTAATATTGTATTATATAAATTCTTCCAAAGAAATTATCCTCCAGCGTTCACACAGTCACAATGAACAAGGAAATAAAATAAAAAACATGATTCTGATGAAACCTGGACTGAAATTGAAAAAGCTACTGAATAGGTTGTCAGCTATATGGAAAGATAGCCAGCATTCAGTTATGACGATTGCAATAACACACGCAGAATTAAAAAGTGTCTTTTGTTTAAAATATTCCAGAAGAAAAGCAA
>OZ038505.1:34214329-34216829 GCA_964036315.1 Acanthosepion esculentum
CGCGGAGTGTCAAAAGTTTTTTTTTCTTTATGTGACTTCACATGATTCACAAACATTGACAGAAGTATGCGCTGACAGAAATCTCCTGTGCAGCCCTTGTTATCCTCGTCGAGTTCATGGTTATCACCACTTCGAAGTCACCGCTTCAGCTGTTTGTCTTCCAGACGACATTCTTCGAAGAGTTGACATCCGTCTCTTATTTGACCTCTCTATCCAGTTCTATCTAGGGCCATATATATATATATATATATATATATATATATACACATACACACATATATATATAGTGTATTTAGACAGCAACCCTTCATTTATACATGTTTAATCAAAAACAACAAAACAATATACTGCCATTAAGATTTTTATTTAATTTTCTTGTATTCCAACAAATGTTTCTTTTCTGGTCACATAGTGTGTAGAAACAGTTCAAATGTTCTATAATTCCGAACGCTTTCGGCTATTCTTTTATTTTTTTTCAATTTAATTGGGTGTGTGCCATATGTGTATGATTAATGTTATAGGGATTATTTTATTTTCCGAACACAGCACATTGTGGCCATGTTCGTAGTTAATATTATTAAGTGTTGGCTTTTTCTTTTTTATTATTAAGGCGTACATTATTTTTTATCTTTTGTATACGAAGATGACGTTGTTATGTTTGAATTTTTTACTAGTATATTTCGGATGGTGTCTGGTAAGTTTGTGTGTATGTTTAAATGGGTTCTAATAGAGATGTGGTCAGATAGGTGTAGCATAAGGCGTCTGGACCGATGTAATTATTTATGTATTCGGTTTGATCAGAAACACAGATCGTTGACGGGCTTTTGTACTCATAGATACATACCCAATTAAAATGAAAAAATAAAATCATCCTTGAAAACGGTTAAAATTATAGCCGAAAGCGCTCGTAATTATAGACTATTTGACCAGTTTTTACACTCTGTTGGAATACATGAATAATTAAATTTAAAAGCTTAATCGCTGTATATTGTCGTTTTTAATGAAACATGCATATACATATACATATATATATATACATATATATATCGTCAATAGCCAGCTGACCCTGACGATCTGCCTAAGTGAAACCTTGGTAGGTTTGTCTGGCTCATTAGGTTTGACTAGGTTTGTTCTAAGTGTGTATCGAGCTCTTTAGTTAGTTGTTTACTCGTATCGGTTTTTTTTCTTTGGGCTTTGAACCTGTATCTGTGCGATTATTTTCGACAGACTTTCATGTTCCTGGCTCTTTCTTTTTTAAAACTTTTCTTTCCCTTCGAGATTAATTTAGCTACAGTTAAATGAAGAATTCGAAGGTTTTTCAACACGAGTATAGTTACCTATATTTATATATATATATATATATATATATATATATATATATATATATATATATATATATATATATATATAGTATTTACATTATTCGGACTATTGTCCGAATCTTTGTCGCCATATTTGTCACAACGTTTCGGCCGTTGTACGCTCCGGCCTTCTTCAGGTGATTGGAATTTCGAACCGAACCCTTTATTTCGATCACTGGGGTAGACTGTTCTAGTTCCACGAGCCATGTTTGATGGATGTCAGTTATCAGTTATCTCCTGGTAATTTTTCCCTCTGAAAGTTCTCCACTGCCTGAACCGGGTATTGAACTCACACTCTTTGGGTCTGTTACTGGATCTAACCAACGCCTTTATCCACCGTACCATGTACGAATTTCTGAGTATTATAAACCTAATTTTCCAGCAACCATTTTTTTACCAGTACTCATATTGCAATTTTGCTGTTGTCATTGCATGTTCTTTACCAGATCTCATATTGCATATATATATATATATATATATATATATATATATATATATATATATATATATATATATATATATATATATATATAGAGAGAGAGAGAGAGAGAGAGAGAGAGAGTGAGAGAGAAAGAAAAAGAAAGAGAGGCAGACAGACCGGTAGACAGAGACAAAGAAAGAAGAAAGAAAGAGAAATAGAGAGATATCTAATAGAAAATAAAAGTTGTCATTTAGCTGATTCATGTTATATTCAGTACCTTAATCCTTTTAGTTACGTTGCTGAAACCTATTTGTAATTTTTCATCACACTCGTCCATTGATAGATTACTTTTCGTTATTTCTCTACAAATTTTGGCACACACACACACACACATATATATATATATATATATATATATATATATATATATATATATATATATATTTATTTAAATATATTTTTGAAGGTACAAACTTTTATCACAGCAATAAAAGTGTGAAGCTTCATATAACTCGACATATTAAAAACGCGCGCAGCAACCGGTTTCGCTCCCGCTCTTCAGGCTTCCAACGGGAGATTTAATTTAAATTAAAAAACACAGAAAATGTATAATGGAAAGGAAATGTAGAGGAGGAGGAGGGAAAAATGAGCAAAGGGAGCTAGAGGCAAATGACAGCTAGCCCCAACAAACACTCACGTTGTTTGCACAAGGAAGGCC
>OZ038505.1:34219329-34224329 GCA_964036315.1 Acanthosepion esculentum
TGAAAAACCGAGTTCCAATTCCAATGGGGTTCGTTATATTTACTTACGTGCAAATACCATTGGTGAAGCTATGTATCCACATCTTCAACTCCCAACTATGGGTTAAATATCAGGACTTATATTAGTAAATCATTATTATCTCTGATCAAAAAAAATATGTCTGGCTTTAAAAAACCTACAAAAGGTTGATAATCCATTAAAACTCAATCAATAAAATCCTCTTGAGTGAACGGCTTATCTCACCATTAGCATTAAATAAGCAGCAATATACACTAGGGAACGGATTGACGCTTATTAGCGCGACTAATGAGTGATTCAAACGGAGATTTTGAATCTTGGCAGTTTGTTCCGATTTTAACAGCTATCCTTTACTGTCTACCTTAGCGCAATATTTGGCCATTTTTATTTCAGAAATCTATAAAGTTTGTTGAGGCAGGAAGTAGAATTTAACCGTGAATGTTAACAAATTTGTATTTGTTAGATTTCGCAGTTAAATTCTACTTCCTGCCTCACCCAACTTTAAAGACAGTCATTCCATCCACACCTGGGCTGATAAGATAGACGACCGATATCATCGTCTGCCGAAATGGACTATTCCCCATATGAGGAAATGTTGATTTTGTATGTATTCATTATATTGCTCTGTCTTATGAAATACATGGCGATCTGTTTTGTGGATCAGTTTTAATATTATATATTACTAGAATTGACCTGGATTATATACCAACGGATTTGTTACCTTTAATATATATATATATATATATATATATATATATATATATATATATATATATATATATATTTATATATATGTGTGTGTGTGCGCGTGTGTGTGTGTGTGTGTGTGTGTAACAGGGTCGAGTTATATTTTTCTATTCTTTCCTCTACATAATTCATGCCATTTTTAACGTATTTTCTTTTTGGATTTCTCTTTTCTTCTTCCAGTTCATTTATTGTTTCTTCTTTCTTGCTATATATTTAATAAACACTTTAATCTGATTTGATTCTGTCAGATCCATCTCACCTCACAATGACAATACGAATATTTCTCTTTATTGTTTCCCTTTATTGTCTTATAACCTGCGACCCAAGTCATGACCTCGTACCTGCCGCAGATGCCTACTTAAGTTTCTATATGGAGATTTTAAATTGCCCCCTATCAACCAGAAATATATATTCCTTTATTTCATTTCTTTATTTCATTTTTATTTCTTTCTTTCTTTCTTTCTTTCTTTCTTTCTTTCTTTCTTTCTTCTCCATAATATTTCCTTAGTCCTCCAGTCTTTCTCTTTTTTCTTAATTTTTTATCCTTTTGATTTATTTCATTTTACTCTATAATATTTCCATCTCCAACCTCTCTTCGGTTTCTTTCTTTCTTTCTTTCTTTATTTCTTTCTTTCTTTCTTTCTTTCTTTCTTCTCCATAATATTTCCTTAGTCCTCCAGTCTTTCTCTTTTTTCTTAATTTTTTATCCTTTTGATTTATTTCATTCTAAACTATAATATTTCCACCTCCAACCTCTCTTCGGTTTCATTCTTTCTTTCTTTCTTTCTTTCTTTCTTTCTTTCTTTCTTTCTTTCTTTCTTTCTTCCTTCTCCATAATATTTCCTTAGTCCTCCAGTCTTTCTCTTTTTTCTTAATTTTTTATCCTTTTGATTTATTTCATTTTACTCTATAATATTTCCACCTCCAACCTCTCTTCGGTTTCTTTCTTTCTTTCTTTCTTTATTTCTTTCTTTCTTTCTTTCTTTCTTTCTTCTCCATAATATTTCCTTAGTCCTCCAGTCTTTCTCTTTTTTCTTAATTTTTTATCCTTTTGATTTATTTCATTCTAAACTATAATATTTCCACCTCCAACCTCTCTTCGGTTTCATTCTTTCTTTCTTTCTTTCTTTCTTTCTTTCTTTCTTTCTTTCTTCCTTCTCCATAATATTTCCTTAGTCCTCCAGTCTTTCTCTTTTTTCTTAATTTTTTATCCTTTTGATTTATTTCATTTTACTCTATAATATTTCCACCTCCAACCTCTCTTCGGTTTCTTTCTTTCTTTCTTTCTTTATTTCTTTCTTTCTTTCTTTCTTTCTTTCTTCTCCATAATATTTCCTTAGTCCTCCAGTCTTTCTCTTTTTTCTTAATTTTTTATCCTTTTGATTTATTTCATTCTAAACTATAATATTTCCACCTCCAACCTCTCTTCGGTTTCATTCTTTCTTTCTTTCTTTCTTTCTTTCTTTCTTTCTTTCTTTCTTTCTTCCTTCTCCATAATATTTCCTTAGTCCTCCAGTCTTTCTCTTTTTTCTTAATTTTTTATCCTTTTGATTTATTTCATTTTACTCTATAATATTTCCATCTCCAACCTCTCTTCGGTTTCTTTCTTTCTTTCTTTCTTTATTTCTTTCTTTCTTTCTTTCTTTCTTTCTTCTCCATAATATTTCCTTAGTCCTCCAGTCTTTCTCTTTTTTCTTAATTTTTTATCCTTTTGATTTATTTCATTCTAAACTATAATATTTCCACCTCCAACCTCTCTTCGGTTTCTTTCTTTCTTTCTTTCTTTATTTCTTTATTTCTTTCTTTATTTCTTTCTTTCTTTCTTTCTTCAGTCTATACGGTTTCTCTTGGTTCTCTTTCTCGTATTTTAAACTTTCTGTCTTTCTCTTTCTCCTATCGTTTATCTTGTCTCTTAATTTTCCTATTAGTTTTTTTTTATCGTTCTTTATTTCTGTTGAAAATGCATGTCTTCTTGTTTCTCCTTTTTTGTCTTTATTTGTTTTTGCTTGCTTTCTTTCTTTCTATTTTCAATCTGTACATCTTCTATTACTTATATATTTCTCGCATGTAAAAAGAATTATTTCTCTCTATTTCCGTTTAACTTCTCTCGCGTTTCTATTCGTTTCATTTTTAAAAAATCTTTCTTTATTTCTGTGGTAAATACTTATATTAGCTCTCTTTGCTTACTTTCTTTTTTCTGTCTTGCTTTCTTTCTTACAATACAGGATTCGTATTTTCTTATAATTCTAATGTGAAAACGGGCTACCCACTTAATATCCAAGCTTCTCTTTCCTTTCTTCGTGCATCAAGCATCCTTTTCTAGCAGGCCCAAACCAACTGCTTCTTCTAGATTGATTGATGGACGCCCCGTTTGACGAGTTACCGCTGGTTTCAACGGCAAGATCTTCATCTTAAAAGATATTAGCATTCCGCTCATGTATCTTTTCCTCGTTGGCTCTTCTCTTCATTTTGAGTCTCTCACTGCCAACAATGTCTTGTTTTCCTCATTGAAATTATTCCACTGTCTTTTACCGATGTCATTCTTTTGTTTTTTTATTACTTTTTAATTCTTTCAATTCTTCTCATCTTATTTTTTTTTGTTTTTTTTTTTCATTTCTTCAGTTCATCTTTTTTTCCTTTCAGTTTTTCGCTTTATTGCTTTCATTCGCTTCATCTTCTTGATTAAACTTTTCTTTTCTTAAAATCTTTTTCTTTTCTACACTCATTTCATATATTTCTTCTTTCTTAACGTCGTAAACTTCTCTTAATTCGTCAACTGGGTTTTATTTCATTCATTTTTTTCATTTTGCTTTCATTTAATTTTCAATCCATTTTTCATTTAGCTTTCTTTTATTTTTTCATTTTGCTTTTATTTATTTCTTCAATTTTTTTTCATTTTGCCTTATATTTTTTCATTGTGCTTTTATTTATTTTTTCAATTCATTTTTTCATTTTGCTTTCTTTTATTTTTTCATTTTGCTTTTATCTTTTCAATTCATTTTTTCATTTTGCTTTCATTTATATTTCAATTCATTTTTTCATTTTGCTTTTATTTTTTTTTCAATTCATTTTTTCCTTTTGCTTCATTTATTTTTCCAATTCATTTTTTTTTCATTTATATTTCAATTCATTTTTTCATTTTGCTTTTATTTACTTTTTCAATTTATTCTTTTATTTTGCTTTCATTTATTTTTATTTTTAACTTCATTCAAACGTACTTATTTCATTCACTTCACTCAAGTCTTTATTCTTCATTTAGTTTTTTTTTATTCTTCGTCGTAACTTCCTTTTTTAATTCATGTTGTTCTATTTTAGAAATTTCTTTCGTTATTCGTTTCATCTCATTCATTTTTCCCTTTTCCTTTTTCATCTATTTCAAATTTTAATTCTTCACGCCTTTTGCCTTGAGCTCCTTGATAAAAACATAAGAATCTGCAATATTACTGGTCCTGATTTAGCGGCTCGTCATCAGTCACTTTCCAACCTTATATGGTTGTGTCATTTCTATAAATACTTTCATGATAATTGTTCGGATGAGACCTTCGTTATGATACCGAAATGTTTAAAAAAATTAAGCGCTGCACTGGACTGGCGCCAAGATCTCATCAATTTGCAGTTGAGCTGGCTAGATGCAGCCGTAAGTTCTATGCTAACAGTTTCTTGTCTCGCACTTCTTAATTGTGAACTCACTTCTGGGTAAGACGATAAAGTACATGCCGATCCTGGGTAAGACAAGAAACTATATCCGCGTACTGGGTATGACAATACACTTACATCCGCGTCCTGGCTAAGACAATAAGCTAAATCCGCGTCCTTGGTAAGACGATAAAGTACATCCGAATCCTGGGTAAGACAATAAACTACATCCGCATCCTAGGTAAGACAATAAACTACATCCGCATCCTAGGTAAGACAATAAACTGCATCCGCGTCCTGGGTAAAACTATAAACTAGCTCTAACTGCAAGGCCTCTGATCTGGAGATTTTCAGGAGCGTGGAACCACCACTTAATTGCTGGTGTTCCCAGGTCCATTTTGATCCTGGGTGGTAGCACCTTTTAGCTTACCAGTCATGTGCAATTAATTAATCCACACCAAACATGGGTCAAAACACTATGAAAGTGTAAAAATTGTTTTTAATACCATCAATACATTTTTGTAAAATTATTATCAGCAATGGATTTTTGAAGAAAATAATTATTACCATCAGTACTTTTTTGTAAAAAAAAAATTACC